>OZ026833.1:33589365-33949365 GCA_964023205.1 Lutraria lutraria
GCTTCAAAACATTCCGCAAACACTTGGCGTTTGTTTCTTGAAATTAAATTAAATAGAAACAGTGTATTTTGTACGTTTTGCATTAATTAATATTCATTTCTGCAATAATAGCGATGTTAATCGCATTTCACGTGGGGTTACTGTAACGAAACCAGCCGTATGACTTTAGTTTGATATGTTGCGCTATGTACCAATCAAGGCTGCTGCATTGTGTTATCATTGCGTGTTGGGTTATTGTCGTTGGCGTCAATATGCATATGGTACGTACGTATCTTACTGTGAATTTCATAAGCAGCGCGTGTGTTAAAGTAACAATTTGTTTTAATATCAATTATATAGAGACTGAACATGTACGGTTACATATGTATGTAAGTCGGAGCGTGTGTTAAAGTAACAATTTGTTTTAATATCAATTATATAGAGACTGAACATGTACGGTTACATATGTATGTAAGTCGGAGCGTGTGTTAAAGTAACAATTTATTTTAATATCAATTATAAAGAGACTGAACATGTACGGTTACGTATGTATGTAAGTCGGACACATGGTGAATCAGTATACATATAATTAGTTGAGTAAGTATAATAGTATGTTAGTGCATGTACATTGATGTGCTTGCATTACCGAATTGCATTTATTTAAAAACTATCAGTCTGAGAATAGTGGAACCGACTAATCGCAGAACAATTCCAAATTGAATGAGGGAGACCAGGCACCGCATTGAAATTGTGTTTCATATATTTGCGAACTTAACAAATTAAGAATGTAAGTAAGCATGTGCGGAGAGATCTGTCCCACTGATTTGGGGGCCGTCTTGTGTCAAACACCCCCTACGCCCCATGCTAGGTAGGAACTATATAAGCGTGGGTGTGTGAAAGAAGACGACTTCATTGAAATGGCATTCCTTCGTTTCACATTCTCAGATTGCATTCAGTCGAGTAGATTTAAACTTGGTAATATGCGATAATTTTTATCACACCCTGAAGGTAACGAACACGCATAAACATGCATCATCGATCGACAAAGGGAAATAACCCACTTACGTATAGGAAACGCACCCGTCGAGCATATAGCACACCAAGGGAACTGGATGTTTTGGTCATATATCTATGTTTGTCTCTTATATTAATTTCTGCTATCGTAAAACTTGCCAAGTTTACAGTAATTTGAAACTACTCAAGCGAACACGTGCACAAACACCTTGATATATAAGTTCCGATTCTCGTCAGACAATGTGCCGCAATGGCGCAGTCGGTTAAAGCGTCGGACATTGAAAGCTTTCGAGACAGGCAGACTTTTTGTGGCGGGTTCGACGCCGGCCACGGATCTTTTTTTTATTTTTATTTTTCGTTCGTTAGCGTTATACAGGCTTCAAAACATTCCGCAAACACTTGGCGTTTGTTTCTTGAAATTAAATTAAATAGAAACAGTGTATTTTGTACGTTTTGCATTAATTAATATTCATTTCTGCAATAATAGCGATGTTAATCGCATTTCACGTGGGGTTACTGTAACGAAACCAGCCGTATGACTTTAGTTTGATATGTTGCGCTATGGTACCAATCAAGGCTGCTGCATTGTGTTATCATTGCGTGTTGGGTTATTGTCGTTGGCGTCAATATGCATATGGTACGTACGTATCTTACTGTGAATTTCATAAGCAGCGCGTGTGTTAAAGTAACAATTTGTTTTAATATCAATTATATAGAGACTGAACATGTACGGTTACATATGTATGTAAGTCGGAGCGTGTGTTAAAGTAACAATTTGTTTTAATATCAATTATATAGAGACTGAACATGTACGGTTACATATGTATGTAAGTCGGAGCGTGTGTTAAAGTAACAATTTATTTTAATATCAATTATAAAGAGACTGAACATGTACGGTTACGTATGTATGTAAGTCGGACACATGGTGAATCAGTATACATATAATTAGTTGAGTAAGTATAATAGTATGTTAGTGCATGTACATTGATGTGCTTGCATTACCGAATTGCATTTATTTAAAAACTATCAGTCTGAGAATAGTGGAACCGACTAATCGCAGAACAATTCCAAATTGAATGAGGGAGACCAGGCACCGCATTGAAATTGTGTTTCATATATTTGCGAACTTAACAAATTAAGAATGTAAGTAAGCATGTGCGGAGAGATCTGTCCCACTGATTTGGGGGCCGTCTTGTGTCAAACACCCCCTACGCCCCATGCTAGGTAGGAACTATATAAGCGTGGGTGTGTGAAAGAAGACGACTTCATTGAAATGGCATTCCTTCGTTTCACATTCTCAGATTGCATTCAGTCGAGTAGATTTAAACTTGGTAATATGCGATAATTTTTATCACACCCTGAAGGTAACGAACACGCATAAACATGCATCATCGATCGACAAAGGGAAATAACCCACTTACGTATAGGAAACGCACCCGTCGAGCATATAGCACACCAAGGGAACTGGATGTTTTGGTCATATATCTATGTTTGTCTCTTATATTAATTTCTGCTATCGTAAAACTTGCCAAGTTTACAGTAATTTGAAACTACTCAAGCGAACACGTGCACAAACACCTTGATATATAAGTTCCGATTCTCGTCAGACAATGTGCCGCAATGGCGCAGTCGGTTAAAGCGTCGGACATTGAAAGCTTTCGAGACAGGCAGACTTTTTGTGGCGGGTTCGACGCCGGCCACGGATCTTTTTTTATTTTTATTTTTCGTTCGTTAGCGTTATACAGGCTTCAAAACATTCCGCAAACACTTGGCGTTTGTTTCTTGAAATTAAATTAAATAGAAACAGTGTATTTTGTACGTTTTGCATTAATTAATATTCATTTCTGCAATAATAGCGATGTTAATCGCATTTCACGTGGGGTTACTGTAACGAAACCAGCCGTATGACTTTAGTTTGATATGTTGCGCTATGTACCAATCAAGGCTGCTGCATTGTGTTATCATTGCGTGTTGGGTTATTGTCGTTGGCGTCAATATGCATATGGTACGTACGTATCTTACTGTGAATTTCATAAGCAGCGCGTGTGTTAAAGTAACAATTTGTTTTAATATCAATTATATAGAGACTGAACATGTACGGTTACATATGTATGTAAGTCGGAGCGTGTGTTAAAGTAACAATTTGTTTTAATATCAATTATATAGAGACTGAACATGTACGGTTACATATGTATGTAAGTCGGAGCGTGTGTTAAAGTAACAATTTATTTTAATATCAATTATAAAGAGACTGAACATGTACGGTTACGTATGTATGTAAGTCGGACACATGGTGAATCAGTATACATATAATTAGTTGAGTAAGTATAATAGTATGTTAGTGCATGTACATTGATGTGCTTGCATTACCGAATTGCATTTATTTAAAAACTATCAGTCTGAGAATAGTGGAACCGACTAATCGCAGAACAATTCCAAATTGAATGAGGGAGACCAGGCACCGCATTGAAATTGTGTTTCATATATTTGCGAACTTAACAAATTAAGAATGTAAGTAAGCATGTGCGGAGAGATCTGTCCCACTGATTTGGGGGCCGTCTTGTGTCAAACACCCCCTACGCCCCATGCTAGGTAGGAACTATATAAGCGTGGGTGTGTGAAAGAAGACGACTTCATTGAAATGGCATTCCTTCGTTTCACATTCTCAGATTGCATTCAGTCGAGTAGATTTAAACTTGGTAATATGCGATAATTTTTATCACACCCTGAAGGTAACGAACACGCATAAACATGCATCATCGATCGACAAAGGGAAATAACCCACTTACGTATAGGAAAACGCACCCGTCGAGCATATAGCACACCAAGGGAACTGGATGTTTTGGTCATATATCTATGTTTGTCTCTTATATTAATTTCTGCTATCGTAAAACTTGCCAAGTTTACAGTAATTTGAAACTACTCAAGCGAACACGTGCACAAACACCTTGATATATAAGTTCCGATTCTCGTCAGACAATGTGCCGCAATGGCGCAGTCGGTTAAAGCGTCGGACATTGAAAGCTTTCGAGACAGGCAGACTTTTTGTGGCGGGTTCGACGCCGGCCACGGATCTTTTTTTTATTTTTATTTTTCGTTCGTTAGCGTTATACAGGCTTCAAAACATTCCGCAAACACTTGGCGTTTGTTCTTGAAATTAAATTAAATAGAAACAGTGTATTTTGTACGTTTTGCATTAATTAATATTCATTTCTGCAATAATAGCGATGTTAATCGCATTTCACGTGGGGTTACTGTAACGAAACCAGCCGTATGACTTTAGTTTGATATGTTGCGCTATGTACCAATCAAGGCTGCTGCATTGTGTTATCATTGCGTGTTGGGTTATTGTCGTTGGCGTCAATATGCATATGGTACGTACGTATCTTACTGTGAATTTCATAAGCAGCGCGTGTGTTAAAGTAACAATTTGTTTTAATATCAATTATATAGAGACTGAACATGTACGGTTACATATGTATGTAAGTCGGAGCGTGTGTTAAAGTAACAATTTGTTTTAATATCAATTATATAGAGACTGAACATGTACGGTTACATATGTATGTAAGTCGGAGCGTGTGTTAAAGTAACAATTTATTTTAATATCAATTATAAAGAGACTGAACATGTACGGTTACGTATGTATGTAAGTCGGACACATGGTGAATCAGTATACATATAATTAGTTGAGTAAGTATAATAGTATGTTAGTGCATGTACATTGATGTGCTTGCATTACCGAATTGCATTTATTTAAAAACTATCAGTCTGAGAATAGTGGAACCGACTAATCGCAGAACAATTCCAAATTGAATGAGGGAGACCAGGCACCGCATTGAAATTGTGTTTCATATATTTGCGAACTTAACAAATTAAGAATGTAAGTAAGCATGTGCGGAGAGATCTGTCCCACTGATTTGGGGGCCGTCTTGTGTCAAACACCCCCTACGCCCCATGCTAGGTAGGAACTATATAAGCGTGGGTGTGTGAAAGAAGACGACTTCATTGAAATGGCATTCCTTCGTTTCACATTCTCAGATTGCATTCAGTCGAGTAGATTTAAACTTGGTAATATGCGATAATTTTTATCACACCCTGAAGGTAACGAACACGCATAAACATGCATCATCGATCGACAAAGGGAAATAACCCACTTACGTATAGGAAACGCACCCGTCGAGCATATAGCACACCAAGGGAACTGGATGTTTTGGTCATATATCTATGTTTGTCTCTTATATTAATTTCTGCTATCGTAAAACTTGCCAAGTTTACAGTAATTTGAAACTACTCAAGCGAACACGTGCACAAACACCTTGATATATAAGTTCCGATTCTCGTCAGACAATGTGCCGCAATGGCGCAGTCGGTTAAAGCGTCGGACATTGAAAGCTTTCGAGACAGGCAGACTTTTTGTGGCGGGTTCGACGCCGGCCACGGATCTTTTTTTTATTTTTATTTTTCGTTCGTTAGCGTTATACAGGCTTCAAAACATTCCGCAAACACTTGGCGTTTGTTTCTTGAAATTAAATTAAATAGAAACAGTGTATTTTGTACGTTTTGCATTAATTAATATTCATTTCTGCAATAATAGCGATGTTAATCGCATTTCACGTGGGGTTACTGTAACGAAACCAGCCGTATGACTTTAGTTTGATATGTTGCGCTATGTACCAATCAAGGCTGCTGCATTGTGTTATCATTGCGTGTTGGGTTATTGTCGTTGGCGTCAATATGCATATGGTACGTACGTATCTTACTGTGAATTTCATAAGCAGCGCGTGTGTTAAAGTAACAATTTGTTTTAATATCAATTATATAGAGACTGAACATGTACGGTTACATATGTATGTAAGTCGGAGCGTGTGTTAAAGTAACAATTTGTTTTAATATCAATTATATAGAGACTGAACATGTACGGTTACATATGTATGTAAGTCGGAGCGTGTGTTAAAGTAACAATTTATTTTAATATCAATTATAAAGAGACTGAACATGTACGGTTACGTATGTATGTAAGTCGGACACATGGTGAATCAGTATACATATAATTAGTTGAGTAAGTATAATAGTATGTTAGTGCATGTACATTGATGTGCTTGCATTACCGAATTGCATTTATTTAAAAACTATCAGTCTGAGAATAGTGGAACCGACTAATCGCAGAACAATTCCAAATTGAATGAGGGAGACCAGGCACCGCATTGAAATTGTGTTTCATATATTTGCGAACTTAACAAATTAAGAATGTAAGTAAGCATGTGCGGAGAGATCTGTCCCACTGATTTGGGGGCCGTCTTGTGTCAAACACCCCCTACGCCCCATGCTAGGTAGGAACTATATAAGCGTGGGTGTGTGAAAGAAGACGACTTCATTGAAATGGCATTCCTTCGTTTCACATTCTCAGATTGCATTCAGTCGAGTAGATTTAAACTTGGTAATATGCGATAATTTTTATCACACCCTGAAGGTAACGAACACGCATAAACATGCATCATCGATCGACAAAGGGAAATAACCCACTTACGTATAGGAAACGCACCCGTCGAGCATATAGCACACCAAGGGAACTGGATGTTTTGGTCATATATCTATGTTTGTCTCTTATATTAATTTCTGCTATCGTAAAACTTGCCAAGTTTACAGTAATTTGAAACTACTCAAGCGAACACGTGCACAAACACCTTGATATATAAGTTCCGATTCTCGTCAGACAATGTGCCGCAATGGCGCAGTCGGTTAAAGCGTCGGACATTGAAAGCTTTCGAGACAGGCAGACTTTTTGTGGCGGGTTCGACGCCGGCCACGGATCTTTTTTTTATTTTTATTTTTCGTTCGTTAGCGTTATACAGGCTTCAAAACATTCCGCAAACACTTGGCGTTTGTTTCTTGAAATTAAATTAAATAGAAACAGTGTATTTTGTACGTTTTGCATTAATTAATATTCATTTCTGCAATAATAGCGATGTTAATCGCATTTCACGTGGGGTTACTGTAACGAAACCAGCCGTATGACTTTAGTTTGATATGTTGCGCTATGTACCAATCAAGGCTGCTGCATTGTGTTATCATTGCGTGTTGGGTTATTGTCGTTGGCGTCAATATGCATATGGTACGTACGTATCTTACTGTGAATTTCATAAGCAGCGCGTGTGTTAAAGTAACAATTTGTTTTAATATCAATTATATAGAGACTGAACATGTACGGTTACATATGTATGTAAGTCGGAGCGTGTGTTAAAGTAACAATTTGTTTTAATATCAATTATATAGAGACTGAACATGTACGGTTACATATGTATGTAAGTCGGAGCGTGTGTTAAAGTAACAATTTATTTTAATATCAATTATAAAGAGACTGAACATGTACGGTTACGTATGTATGTAAGTCGGACACATGGTGAATCAGTATACATATAATTAGTTGAGTAAGTATAATAGTATGTTAGTGCATGTACATTGATGTGCTTGCATTACCGAATTGCATTTATTTAAAAACTATCAGTCTGAGAATAGTGGAACCGACTAATCGCAGAACAATTCCAAATTGAATGAGGGAGACCAGGCACCGCATTGAAATTGTGTTTCATATATTTGCGAACTTAACAAATTAAGAATGTAAGTAAGCATGTGCGGAGAGATCTGTCCCACTGATTTGGGGGCCGTCTTGTGTCAAACACCCCCTACGCCCCATGCTAGGTAGGAACTATATAAGCGTGGGTGTGTGAAAGAAGACGACTTCATTGAAATGGCATTCCTTCGTTTCACATTCTCAGATTGCATTCAGTCGAGTAGATTTAAACTTGGTAATATGCGATAATTTTTATCACACCCTGAAGGTAACGAACACGCATAAACATGCATCATCGATCGACAAAGGGAAATAACCCACTTACGTATAGGAAACGCACCCGTCGAGCATATAGCACACCAAGGGAACTGGATGTTTTGGTCATATATCTATGTTTGTCTCTTATATTAATTTCTGCTATCGTAAAACTTGCCAAGTTTACAGTAATTTGAAACTACTCAAGCGAACACGTGCACAAACACCTTGATATATAAGTTCCGATTCTCGTCAGACAATGTGCCGCAATGGCGCAGTCGGTTAAAGCGTCGGACATTGAAAGCTTTCGAGACAGGCAGACTTTTTGTGGCGGGTTCGACGCCGGCCACGGATCTTTTTTTTATTTTTATTTTTCGTTCGTTAGCGTTATACAGGCTTCAAAACATTCCGCAAACACTTGGCGTTTGTTTCTTGAAATTAAATTAAATAGAAACAGTGTATTTTGTACGTTTTGCATTAATTAATATTCATTTCTGCAATAATAGCGATGTTAATCGCATTTCACGTGGGGTTACTGTAACGAAACCAGCCGTATGACTTTAGTTTGATATGTTGCGCTATGTACCAATCAAGGCTGCTGCATTGTGTTATCATTGCGTGTTGGGTTATTGTCGTTGGCGTCAATATGCATATGGTACGTACGTATCTTACTGTGAATTTCATAAGCAGCGCGTGTGTTAAAGTAACAATTTGTTTTAATATCAATTATATAGAGACTGAACATGTACGGTTACATATGTATGTAAGTCGGAGCGTGTGTTAAAGTAACAATTTGTTTTAATATCAATTATATAGAGACTGAACATGTACGGTTACATATGTATGTAAGTCGGAGCGTGTGTTAAAGTAACAATTTATTTTAATATCAATTATAAAGAGACTGAACATGTACGGTTACGTATGTATGTAAGTCGGACACATGGTGAATCAGTATACATATAATTAGTTGAGTAAGTATAATAGTATGTTAGTGCATGTACATTGATGTGCTTGCATTACCGAATTGCATTTATTTAAAAACTATCAGTCTGAGAATAGTGGAACCGACTAATCGCAGAACAATTCCAAATTGAATGAGGGAGACCAGGCACCGCATTGAAATTGTGTTTCATATATTTGCGAACTTAACAAATTAAGAATGTAAGTAAGCATGTGCGGAGAGATCTGTCCCACTGATTTGGGGGCCGTCTTGTGTCAAACACCCCCTACGCCCCATGCTAGGTAGGAACTATATAAGCGTGGGTGTGTGAAAGAAGACGACTTCATTGAAATGGCATTCCTTCGTTTCACATTCTCAGATTGCATTCAGTCGAGTAGATTTAAACTTGGTAATATGCGATAATTTTTATCACACCCTGAAGGTAACGAACACGCATAAACATGCATCATCGATCGACAAAGGGAAATAACCCACTTACGTATAGGAAACGCACCCGTCGAGCATATAGCACACCAAGGGAACTGGATGTTTTGGTCATATATCTATGTTTGTCTCTTATATTAATTTCTGCTATCGTAAAACTTGCCAAGTTTACAGTAATTTGAAACTACTCAAGCGAACACGTGCACAAACACCTTGATATATAAGTTCCGATTCTCGTCAGACAATGTGCCGCAATGGCGCAGTCGGTTAAAGCGTCGGACATTGAAAGCTTTCGAGACAGGCAGACTTTTTGTGGCGGGTTCGACGCCGGCCACGGATCTTTTTTTTATTTTTATTTTTCGTTCGTTAGCGTTATACAGGCTTCAAAACATTCCGCAAACACTTGGCGTTTGTTTCTTGAAATTAAATTAAATAGAAACAGTGTATTTTGTACGTTTTGCATTAATTAATATTCATTTCTGCAATAATAGCGATGTTAATCGCATTTCACGTGGGGTTACTGTAACGAAACCAGCCGTATGACTTTAGTTTGATATGTTGCGCTATGTACCAATCAAGGCTGCTGCATTGTGTTATCATTGCGTGTTGGGTTATTGTCGTTGGCGTCAATATGCATATGGTACGTACGTATCTTACTGTGAATTTCATAAGCAGCGCGTGTGTTAAAGTAACAATTTGTTTTAATATCAATTATATAGAGACTGAACATGTACGGTTACATATGTATGTAAGTCGGAGCGTGTGTTAAAGTAACAATTTGTTTTAATATCAATTATATAGAGACTGAACATGTACGGTTACATATGTATGTAAGTCGGAGCGTGTGTTAAAGTAACAATTTATTTTAATATCAATTATAAAGAGACTGAACATGTACGGTTACGTATGTATGTAAGTCGGACACATGGTGAATCAGTATACATATAATTAGTTGAGTAAGTATAATAGTATGTTAGTGCATGTACATTGATGTGCTTGCATTACCGAATTGCATTTATTTAAAAACTATCAGTCTGAGAATAGTGGAACCGACTAATCGCAGAACAATTCCAAATTGAATGAGGGAGACCAGGCACCGCATTGAAATTGTGTTTCATATATTTGCGAACTTAACAAATTAAGAATGTAAGTAAGCATGTGCGGAGAGATCTGTCCCACTGATTTGGGGGCCGTCTTGTGTCAAACACCCCCTACGCCCCATGCTAGGTAGGAACTATATAAGCGTGGGTGTGTGAAAGAAGACGACTTCATTGAAATGGCATTCCTTCGTTTCACATTCTCAGATTGCATTCAGTCGAGTAGATTTAAACTTGGTAATATGCGATAATTTTTATCACACCCTGAAGGTAACGAACACGCATAAACATGCATCATCGATCGACAAAGGGAAATAACCCACTTACGTATAGGAAACGCACCCGTCGAGCATATAGCACACCAAGGGAACTGGATGTTTTGGTCATATATCTATGTTTGTCTCTTATATTAATTTCTGCTATCGTAAAACTTGCCAAGTTTACAGTAATTTGAAACTACTCAAGCGAACACGTGCACAAACACCTTGATATATAAGTTCCGATTCTCGTCAGACAATGTGCCGCAATGGCGCAGTCGGTTAAAGCGTCGGACAT
Source organism: Lutraria lutraria (assembly GCA_964023205.1). Lineage (NCBI taxonomy): Eukaryota > Metazoa > Mollusca > Bivalvia > Venerida > Mactridae > Lutraria > Lutraria lutraria. The sequence goes on from OZ026833.1 coordinate 33,600,221, forward strand.
TGAAAGCTTTCGAGACAGGCAGACTTTTTGTGGCGGGTTCGACGCCGGCCACGGATCTTTTTTTTATTTTTATTTTTCGTTCGTTAGCGTTATACAGGCTTCAAAACATTCCGCAAACACTTGGCGTTTGTTTCTTGAAATTAAATTAAATAGAAACAGTGTATTTTGTACGTTTTGCATTAATTAATATTCATTTCTGCAATAATAGCGATGTTAATCGCATTTCACGTGGGGTTACTGTAACGAAACCAGCCGTATGACTTTAGTTTGATATGTTGCGCTATGTACCAATCAAGGCTGCTGCATTGTGTTATCATTGCGTGTTGGGTTATTGTCGTTGGCGTCAATATGCATATGGTACGTACGTATCTTACTGTGAATTTCATAAGCAGCGCGTGTGTTAAAGTAACAATTTGTTTTAATATCAATTATATAGAGACTGAACATGTACGGTTACATATGTATGTAAGTCGGAGCGTGTGTTAAAGTAACAATTTGTTTTAATATCAATTATATAGAGACTGAACATGTACGGTTACATATGTATGTAAGTCGGAGCGTGTGTTAAAGTAACAATTTATTTTAATATCAATTATAAAGAGACTGAACATGTACGGTTACGTATGTATGTAAGTCGGACACATGGTGAATCAGTATACATATAATTAGTTGAGTAAGTATAATAGTATGTTAGTGCATGTACATTGATGTGCTTGCATTACCGAATTGCATTTATTTAAAAACTATCAGTCTGAGAATAGTGGAACCGACTAATCGCAGAACAATTCCAAATTGAATGAGGGAGACCAGGCACCGCATTGAAATTGTGTTTCATATATTTGCGAACTTAACAAATTAAGAATGTAAGTAAGCATGTGCGGAGAGATCTGTCCCACTGATTTGGGGGCCGTCTTGTGTCAAACACCCCCTACGCCCCATGCTAGGTAGGAACTATATAAGCGTGGGTGTGTGAAAGAAGACGACTTCATTGAAATGGCATTCCTTCGTTTCACATTCTCAGATTGCATTCAGTCGAGTAGATTTAAACTTGGTAATATGCGATAATTTTTATCACACCCTGAAGGTAACGAACACGCATAAACATGCATCATCGATCGACAAAGGGAAATAACCCACTTACGTATAGGAAACGCACCCGTCGAGCATATAGCACACCAAGGGAACTGGATGTTTTGGTCATATATCTATGTTTGTCTCTTATATTAATTTCTGCTATCGTAAAACTTGCCAAGTTTACAGTAATTTGAAACTACTCAAGCGAACACGTGCACAAACACCTTGATATATAAGTTCCGATTCTCGTCAGACAATGTGCCGCAATGGCGCAGTCGGTTAAAGCGTCGGACATTGAAAGCTTTCGAGACAGGCAGACTTTTTGTGGCGGGTTCGACGCCGGCCACGGATCTTTTTTTTATTTTTATTTTTCGTTCGTTAGCGTTATACAGGCTTCAAAACATTCCGCAAACACTTGGCGTTTGTTTCTTGAAATTAAATTAAATAGAAACAGTGTATTTTGTACGTTTTGCATTAATTAATATTCATTTCTGCAATAATAGCGATGTTAATCGCATTTCACGTGGGGTTACTGTAACGAAACCAGCCGTATGACTTTAGTTTGATATGTTGCGCTATGTACCAATCAAGGCTGCTGCATTGTGTTATCATTGCGTGTTGGGTTATTGTCGTTGGCGTCAATATGCATATGGTACGTACGTATCTTACTGTGAATTTCATAAGCAGCGCGTGTGTTAAAGTAACAATTTGTTTTAATATCAATTATATAGAGACTGAACATGTACGGTTACATATGTATGTAAGTCGGAGCGTGTGTTAAAGTAACAATTTGTTTTAATATCAATTATATAGAGACTGAACATGTACGGTTACATATGTATGTAAGTCGGAGCGTGTGTTAAAGTAACAATTTATTTTAATATCAATTATAAAGAGACTGAACATGTACGGTTACGTATGTATGTAAGTCGGACACATGGTGAATCAGTATACATATAATTAGTTGAGTAAGTATAATAGTATGTTAGTGCATGTACATTGATGTGCTTGCATTACCGAATTGCATTTATTTAAAAACTATCAGTCTGAGAATAGTGGAACCGACTAATCGCAGAACAATTCCAAATTGAATGAGGGAGACCAGGCACCGCATTGAAATTGTGTTTCATATATTTGCGAACTTAACAAATTAAGAATGTAAGTAAGCATGTGCGGAGAGATCTGTCCCACTGATTTGGGGGCCGTCTTGTGTCAAACACCCCCTACGCCCCATGCTAGGTAGGAACTATATAAGCGTGGGTGTGTGAAAGAAGACGACTTCATTGAAATGGCATTCCTTCGTTTCACATTCTCAGATTGCATTCAGTCGAGTAGATTTAAACTTGGTAATATGCGATAATTTTTATCACACCCTGAAGGTAACGAACACGCATAAACATGCATCATCGATCGACAAAGGGAAATAACCCACTTACGTATAGGAAACGCACCCGTCGAGCATATAGCACACCAAGGGAACTGGATGTTTTGGTCATATATCTATGTTTGTCTCTTATATTAATTTCTGCTATCGTAAAACTTGCCAAGTTTACAGTAATTTGAAACTACTCAAGCGAACACGTGCACAAACACCTTGATATATAAGTTCCGATTCTCGTCAGACAATGTGCCGCAATGGCGCAGTCGGTTAAAGCGTCGGACATTGAAAGCTTTCGAGACAGGCAGACTTTTTGTGGCGGGTTCGACGCCGGCCACGGATCTTTTTTTTATTTTTATTTTTCGTTCGTTAGCGTTATACAGGCTTCAAAACATTCCGCAAACACTTGGCGTTTGTTTCTTGAAATTAAATTAAATAGAAACAGTGTATTTTGTACGTTTTGCATTAATTAATATTCATTTCTGCAATAATAGCGATGTTAATCGCATTTCACGTGGGGTTACTGTAACGAAACCAGCCGTATGACTTTAGTTTGATATGTTGCGCTATGTACCAATCAAGGCTGCTGCATTGTGTTATCATTGCGTGTTGGGTTATTGTCGTTGGCGTCAATATGCATATGGTACGTACGTATCTTACTGTGAATTTCATAAGCAGCGCGTGTGTTAAAGTAACAATTTGTTTTAATATCAATTATATAGAGACTGAACATGTACGGTTACATATGTATGTAAGTCGGAGCGTGTGTTAAAGTAACAATTTGTTTTAATATCAATTATATAGAGACTGAACATGTACGGTTACATATGTATGTAAGTCGGAGCGTGTGTTAAAGTAACAATTTATTTTAATATCAATTATAAAGAGACTGAACATGTACGGTTACGTATGTATGTAAGTCGGACACATGGTGAATCAGTATACATATAATTAGTTGAGTAAGTATAATAGTATGTTAGTGCATGTACATTGATGTGCTTGCATTACCGAATTGCATTTATTTAAAAACTATCAGTCTGAGAATAGTGGAACCGACTAATCGCAGAACAATTCCAAATTGAATGAGGGAGACCAGGCACCGCATTGAAATTGTGTTTCATATATTTGCGAACTTAACAAATTAAGAATGTAAGTAAGCATGTGCGGAGAGATCTGTCCCACTGATTTGGGGGCCGTCTTGTGTCAAACACCCCCTACGCCCCATGCTAGGTAGGAACTATATAAGCGTGGGTGTGTGAAAGAAGACGACTTCATTGAAATGGCATTCCTTCGTTTCACATTCTCAGATTGCATTCAGTCGAGTAGATTTAAACTTGGTAATATGCGATAATTTTTATCACACCCTGAAGGTAACGAACACGCATAAACATGCATCATCGATCGACAAAGGGAAATAACCCACTTACGTATAGGAAACGCACCCGTCGAGCATATAGCACACCAAGGGAACTGGATGTTTTGGTCATATATCTATGTTTGTCTCTTATATTAATTTCTGCTATCGTAAAACTTGCCAAGTTTACAGTAATTTGAAACTACTCAAGCGAACACGTGCACAAACACCTTGATATATAAGTTCCGATTCTCGTCAGACAATGTGCCGCAATGGCGCAGTCGGTTAAAGCGTCGGACATTGAAAGCTTTCGAGACAGGCAGACTTTTTGTGGCGGGTTCGACGCCGGCCACGGATCTTTTTTTTATTTTTATTTTTCGTTCGTTAGCGTTATACAGGCTTCAAAACATTCCGCAAACACTTGGCGTTTGTTTCTTGAAATTAAATTAAATAGAAACAGTGTATTTTGTACGTTTTGCATTAATTAATATTCATTTCTGCAATAATAGCGATGTTAATCGCATTTCACGTGGGGTTACTGTAACGAAACCAGCCGTATGACTTTAGTTTGATATGTTGCGCTATGTACCAATCAAGGCTGCTGCATTGTGTTATCATTGCGTGTTGGGTTATTGTCGTTGGCGTCAATATGCATATGGTACGTACGTATCTTACTGTGAATTTCATAAGCAGCGCGTGTGTTAAAGTAACAATTTGTTTTAATATCAATTATATAGAGACTGAACATGTACGGTTACATATGTATGTAAGTCGGAGCGTGTGTTAAAGTAACAATTTGTTTTAATATCAATTATATAGAGACTGAACATGTACGGTTACATATGTATGTAAGTCGGAGCGTGTGTTAAAGTAACAATTTATTTTAATATCAATTATAAAGAGACTGAACATGTACGGTTACGTATGTATGTAAGTCGGACACATGGTGAATCAGTATACATATAATTAGTTGAGTAAGTATAATAGTATGTTAGTGCATGTACATTGATGTGCTTGCATTACCGAATTGCATTTATTTAAAAACTATCAGTCTGAGAATAGTGGAACCGACTAATCGCAGAACAATTCCAAATTGAATGAGGGAGACCAGGCACCGCATTGAAATTGTGTTTCATATATTTGCGAACTTAACAAATTAAGAATGTAAGTAAGCATGTGCGGAGAGATCTGTCCCACTGATTTGGGGGCCGTCTTGTGTCAAACACCCCCTACGCCCCATGCTAGGTAGGAACTATATAAGCGTGGGTGTGTGAAAGAAGACGACTTCATTGAAATGGCATTCCTTCGTTTCACATTCTCAGATTGCATTCAGTCGAGTAGATTTAAACTTGGTAATATGCGATAATTTTTATCACACCCTGAAGGTAACGAACACGCATAAACATGCATCATCGATCGACAAAGGGAAATAACCCACTTACGTATAGGAAACGCACCCGTCGAGCATATAGCACACCAAGGGAACTGGATGTTTTGGTCATATATCTATGTTTGTCTCTTATATTAATTTCTGCTATCGTAAAACTTGCCAAGTTTACAGTAATTTGAAACTACTCAAGCGAACACGTGCACAAACACCTTGATATATAAGTTCCGATTCTCGTCAGACAATGTGCCGCAATGGCGCAGTCGGTTAAAGCGTCGGACATTGAAAGCTTTCGAGACAGGCAGACTTTTTGTGGCGGGTTCGACGCCGGCCACGGATCTTTTTTTTATTTTTATTTTTCGTTCGTTAGCGTTATACAGGCTTCAAAACATTCCGCAAACACTTGGCGTTTGTTTCTTGAAATTAAATTAAATAGAAACAGTGTATTTTGTACGTTTTGCATTAATTAATATTCATTTCTGCAATAATAGCGATGTTAATCGCATTTCACGTGGGGTTACTGTAACGAAACCAGCCGTATGACTTTAGTTTGATATGTTGCGCTATGTACCAATCAAGGCTGCTGCATTGTGTTATCATTGCGTGTTGGGTTATTGTCGTTGGCGTCAATATGCATATGGTACGTACGTATCTTACTGTGAATTTCATAAGCAGCGCGTGTGTTAAAGTAACAATTTGTTTTAATATCAATTATATAGAGACTGAACATGTACGGTTACATATGTATGTAAGTCGGAGCGTGTGTTAAAGTAACAATTTGTTTTAATATCAATTATATAGAGACTGAACATGTACGGTTACATATGTATGTAAGTCGGAGCGTGTGTTAAAGTAACAATTTATTTTAATATCAATTATAAAGAGACTGAACATGTACGGTTACGTATGTATGTAAGTCGGACACATGGTGAATCAGTATACATATAATTAGTTGAGTAAGTATAATAGTATGTTAGTGCATGTACATTGATGTGCTTGCATTACCGAATTGCATTTATTTAAAAACTATCAGTCTGAGAATAGTGGAACCGACTAATCGCAGAACAATTCCAAATTGAATGAGGGAGACCAGGCACCGCATTGAAATTGTGTTTCATATATTTGCGAACTTAACAAATTAAGAATGTAAGTAAGCATGTGCGGAGAGATCTGTCCCACTGATTTGGGGGCCGTCTTGTGTCAAACACCCCCTACGCCCCATGCTAGGTAGGAACTATATAAGCGTGGGTGTGTGAAAGAAGACGACTTCATTGAAATGGCATTCCTTCGTTTCACATTCTCAGATTGCATTCAGTCGAGTAGATTTAAACTTGGTAATATGCGATAATTTTTATCACACCCTGAAGGTAACGAACACGCATAAACATGCATCATCGATCGACAAAGGGAAATAACCCACTTACGTATAGGAAACGCACCCGTCGAGCATATAGCACACCAAGGGAACTGGATGTTTTGGTCATATATCTATGTTTGTCTCTTATATTAATTTCTGCTATCGTAAAACTTGCCAAGTTTACAGTAATTTGAAACTACTCAAGCGAACACGTGCACAAACACCTTGATATATAAGTTCCGATTCTCGTCAGACAATGTGCCGCAATGGCGCAGTCGGTTAAAGCGTCGGACATTGAAAGCTTTCGAGACAGGCAGACTTTTTGTGGCGGGTTCGACGCCGGCCACGGATCTTTTTTTTATTTTTATTTTTCGTTCGTTAGCGTTATACAGGCTTCAAAACATTCCGCAAACACTTGGCGTTTGTTTCTTGAAATTAAATTAAATAGAAACAGTGTATTTTGTACGTTTTGCATTAATTAATATTCATTTCTGCAATAATAGCGATGTTAATCGCATTTCACGTGGGGTTACTGTAACGAAACCAGCCGTATGACTTTAGTTTGATATGTTGCGCTATGTACCAATCAAGGCTGCTGCATTGTGTTATCATTGCGTGTTGGGTTATTGTCGTTGGCGTCAATATGCATATGGTACGTACGTATCTTACTGTGAATTTCATAAGCAGCGCGTGTGTTAAAGTAACAATTTGTTTTAATATCAATTATATAGAGACTGAACATGTACGGTTACATATGTATGTAAGTCGGAGCGTGTGTTAAAGTAACAATTTGTTTTAATATCAATTATATAGAGACTGAACATGTACGGTTACATATGTATGTAAGTCGGAGCGTGTGTTAAAGTAACAATTTATTTTAATATCAATTATAAAGAGACTGAACATGTACGGTTACGTATGTATGTAAGTCGGACACATGGTGAATCAGTATACATATAATTAGTTGAGTAAGTATAATAGTATGTTAGTGCATGTACATTGATGTGCTTGCATTACCGAATTGCATTTATTTAAAAACTATCAGTCTGAGAATAGTGGAACCGACTAATCGCAGAACAATTCCAAATTGAATGAGGGAGACCAGGCACCGCATTGAAATTGTGTTTCATATATTTGCGAACTTAACAAATTAAGAATGTAAGTAAGCATGTGCGGAGAGATCTGTCCCACTGATTTGGGGGCCGTCTTGTGTCAAACACCCCCTACGCCCCATGCTAGGTAGGAACTATATAAGCGTGGGTGTGTGAAAGAAGACGACTTCATTGAAATGGCATTCCTTCGTTTCACATTCTCAGATTGCATTCAGTCGAGTAGATTTAAACTTGGTAATATGCGATAATTTTTATCACACCCTGAAGGTAACGAACACGCATAAACATGCATCATCGATCGACAAAGGGAAATAACCCACTTACGTATAGGAAACGCACCCGTCGAGCATATAGCACACCAAGGGAACTGGATGTTTTGGTCATATATCTATGTTTGTCTCTTATATTAATTTCTGCTATCGTAAAACTTGCCAAGTTTACAGTAATTTGAAACTACTCAAGCGAACACGTGCACAAACACCTTGATATATAAGTTCCGATTCTCGTCAGACAATGTGCCGCAATGGCGCAGTCGGTTAAAGCGTCGGACATTGAAAGCTTTCGAGACAGGCAGACTTTTTGTGGCGGGTTCGACGCCGGCCACGGATCTTTTTTTTATTTTTATTTTTCGTTCGTTAGCGTTATACAGGCTTCAAAACATTCCGCAAACACTTGGCGTTTGTTTCTTGAAATTAAATTAAATAGAAACAGTGTATTTTGTACGTTTTGCATTAATTAATATTCATTTCTGCAATAATAGCGATGTTAATCGCATTTCACGTGGGGTTACTGTAACGAAACCAGCCGTATGACTTTAGTTTGATATGTTGCGCTATGTACCAATCAAGGCTGCTGCATTGTGTTATCATTGCGTGTTGGGTTATTGTCGTTGGCGTCAATATGCATATGGTACGTACGTATCTTACTGTGAATTTCATAAGCAGCGCGTGTGTTAAAGTAACAATTTGTTTTAATATCAATTATATAGAGACTGAACATGTACGGTTACATATGTATGTAAGTCGGAGCGTGTGTTAAAGTAACAATTTGTTTTAATATCAATTATATAGAGACTGAACATGTACGGTTACATATGTATGTAAGTCGGAGCGTGTGTTAAAGTAACAATTTATTTTAATATCAATTATAAAGAGACTGAACATGTACGGTTACGTATGTATGTAAGTCGGACACATGGTGAATCAGTATACATATAATTAGTTGAGTAAGTATAATAGTATGTTAGTGCATGTACATTGATGTGCTTGCATTACCGAATTGCATTTATTTAAAAACTATCAGTCTGAGAATAGTGGAACCGACTAATCGCAGAACAATTCCAAATTGAATGAGGGAGACCAGGCACCGCATTGAAATTCCTCTTGTGAATTCATTAACAAGAATAAACTGAAACCTTTGAGCGCTTACTTCTGTGTCATTAAAATGAATATTCAGTTTTTTGCCCATGGCCATAATCGGGTGTTGCTGCCATTTTAGATATTATTGCAATCACCAACTTGTTATAAGTGTGAAGGAACTCAGTGACATTGTCTCGGTAATTGTTGGGAAACAATGTATGTATGAATGAAGCTCATGTAGCTCTCATGCTGTAGCGACAGAATTCATTCCTATGTCGACCTATTTTGCTAATTGCATGTGAATAGATAATACCTGGATAAGTATTCTACGCTGGTTTATTATATGTTCATGATATGTGTGGTTATTATTCGTTGTTTGTATCTGGTAGTGTAATTAATGTTGATTTTGTGTTGCCTGGTCTCGATCGATAGATCAAACTTCACTATTTTGTCGGTAAACAAAAATCTAATAATTTTTATCCAAAACAAGTCCCAAACATCGTCGACTCAGTCATAGATCTTCTCAATACACCATTGTGGCTATTATTTCAACATTTATTTTCCAACAATTACAATGTTAGTATCACTGAATTACAATTTTGAACGTTTCGGTCAATGCAATTGATTTATGAATGAGATATGGTAATGATTGAACGCATATTCAAAATCTTAGCTGTACGGGAGTATCTTTCTGTTTAGTTCACACGCAGCGCGGAACGTCGAGTGACTTAATTATGTTCGTTAGTGGTTGCAACTGAACAGTTTATTTTGATGTCAATTTTATAAAATATAAAAAAAAACGAAATTATTGCACAGAATAGAAAATCATTGAATATAAATATATGTATAGAACAAAAATGAAATCTAGCGAATAGTGCAACACTTGACACACATTGAGTTTCAACGTGTGATTTGAATATTATATTTATCATCATTACTGTTTATATGAGCGATATTTATTTTTCCCTCTTATTATTAGATAACGTTGACTATCATTTTTTTGTTTTACAAATTGAAGCAATGACATCCGATGTCCTCAGATACAGTTTTCAAATAGTTGTACAGAAGTAAACATACAACATATTTAATGCGAAATTAATTAATTTGCGACAGTAAAATTTCGGAAAAGTAATTTACATTTAAGCATTAACACAGTTTTCGAAATTCATAAAAGAAATAAATTAGACATGTTCATCTGGTATTTTTAGAACGTAAACAGTAATCCTCCATATCGATATTGATGATGTTATTGGGGTAGATTTTGCTGCTGTTCATGTGGTTAATAAATGACACGAATGGACATTAGAAAGTTTTACTATCTACATTATATAGACTACAAAGTCATAGCCTGTCTAGGATAAATCGCTGCATAACCACTACTTGTCGGCGCGGCGTAACAAATAGAGGAAACCAATGTCTAAGTTTATAAATCATAGTAAGTCGATATATCAAACTGTTAAAATTTACCCTGTAATTGGTCAATCTAATACATATACAATAACAATAATACAATAATGAGTAAGATATTAAGATTTGAACAGAAAGGCAACAATACTAGACTATATGCCGCTTTTACACATTTCTATCAGTTGATAAAGTTGTTAAACTAGTTTAAGCAAAGATAAACTGTTTTCGCAAGTAGCAAGTAGCTAATATTCGAGTATATGCAGTGAACACTCTAGAGTACACAGTTTTGACCGGGTCCACATCAATACCTTTTCAGAATGTACAACATGTATATCTCTATTATAATATCTAGGACGAGTTCAAACTTGGGTCCTTTGAGGTCATGTATTAGGTCAATAGGTCAAATCAAATGCAAAGCTTGTTAGTGGTCATACTTTTAATTCGATCTTCGTCAAAAATAGCCAGCATGTTTTTCTTAACGGTATCTTGGACATGTACGAAAATAGATATTTGGGGTAAAACAGTAAGTCAATGAAATAAGTTGCAATCCAAGTAATAAACACAAAGTTCGGCTATCGACAAAAAAGAGCCGCCTCGAGCAAGTTATAGAGATGGCGTCTTTCTATTTCTTTAATACTCTTTTTTCTTGACAAATATATATCCGAAAGAACTTAGACTTGAGCACAAGGCGTTTTCCATTAAGCAAACGCACGAAAATAATACCAAAATGTGGGCAAACCAATTTACATCAAAGGCGTTTGTCTTCACGGCGCATAACGGAAATCTATTGCAGGTGCAGTACAAATAATAGGTTGAATATCACAAAGCTATGACAAAAAAATCGTACCTCACGTTGAATTAAATGCGTCTAGAATACAAACATCTAACCTTTGTAATGTCTATTCAGTTGTGGTAAGCAGCCTGCGCAATGAATCAATTTAAAACTAGTCTCAACGGAAATGCTATACAATGCGCACGATTGTTATATACTCCGGTATGCCGGTTACAATTTTCCCAAAAATACAGCATGCATCTCTTTTCAATTTTATGGAATTTGCGAAAAACGAATTATAACCAAGTTCTACTGTAATATTATTTATTTCCCTTACCAGTTTACCTAAAAAAGGAACAATATTGAACAGCACGTCATGCGTAACTATATCTTGCATCTGATATAAAATTGAAAATGTAAATGAGTACAGTCACGTATAATAACCTAGTCACTGATATGTATCCATGTCTAGTTTAAAAGATGCTTCTGTATTTGAGAAAAAAAAAACTATGGTCAATCGTAAACGTTCACGTGATTAATAAAGAATTATTATACATATATGTAATAAAAAAGAAATTGCAAAATATAAACTCCTCCAAAGAACATTTCACTTCTCGGTGGAATTCCAACAGGTCCTTGTGGTGCTGGGGCATACGGCGGAGGAACATATTGTTGTGTGTACATATTGTTGACTGACGGAGCAGGAAATAACGGTCGGTAACATGGTTACATATTGTTGACTGACGGGGCAGGAAATAACGGTCGGTAACATGGTAACTGTGTGTGGTTGCTGCATATTGCCTGGATTGCTATAGCTTGGAACTTGGGGATACGAAATGACTTGGCCCTGGTTGTTGTAATGGAGGAATTGCTTTGTATCAGCAATGGTACGCATACTACAAGACAAATACATCCCGCTATTGATGGTAATACGAAGGAAAATTCAAATTTGGTAAACTATTGTACATCAACATTTGCTATGTTACCCAAAGCATCAAGCAATTTATCAATGACCTTCTTGTTTTCGATACTGCACACGATGATCGCAAGGATAAGAAGTACTTCTGAAAAATAAGAAATGACGCAGTTGTATGTATTGTTGTCCAACCATTGGCAGATCGCGTTTCTTATTTGGTGAGACCTAAAACTGGGAACGACCTTCAAAAGTTTGGAACTATTCCAAAGAATGACTAGTGATGAAGATACCAGTTGATTACGAACTTTGTCATGATCATCATCAGCTTCAAATATCAGGTATGTCATAATTATTATATTCTTCTACTGACTAATATTCCTCCTCACCTGAACCCACAATCTCAATGATGTTAGATATTTACAGCTGTTGTGAAAATGATTTCTGGAAAACATCAATGATGGCCAATACTAGTATACTGCCAATTATCTTACCAATATCAGCGAGGAGCGTAAGTTCACTAACCGACTTTAACCAACCTTCAATTAGGCATCGAAACAATGCAGTCCTCAAATCGCCTAAAATATATAGAACGAGAACACTCTTAAGTTGTCTAAGTAAATAATATACGCTTATATTAAATGCGAAACTATCTTAAACAATCAGAACAATTGTTGAACCGAATCTTTCTGATTTTCGCAGAAGTCTTCAAACAGCTTTCTACTTTGTTTGGTGCGTGTTTTTTGTGATCGAAACTGCTTAATATTGATATTGAAATGTATCTTAAAAGTCCTGAGTAGTGCGCCAAATTAAATGTTACCCTGTGGCCTTTCCGTAATCGCTTTGGATAAAGAAAACAGTAATTGGGCTTTGTAAAACCATCCGACCTCGCAAGTTAATAACATAATGTGACACAAATGTAATCATAAAATGAATACGTTTATAGTATCAAATGCATGTTTTGAAAAGCATTGCCCTTTTCAATAGTGGATACAAGAATAAGCAGTTCATAATATCACACGATACTAAAACTCATCAAGCAGTTAGTCTGTTTGATTTGTTGATATCGCGTCGTTTTCATTTTCGTCCGGCCAGTGTAAAAACCGAGGAAATTAAGGAATTAGATAAAAATCATACCATTGGTTTCAGCGTCTAAGAAACTTCGCGACTGTCTTTTCAATTATATTTCTTGTTTTACTTAATTCACGAACGTTGAAAAATATTAAAAAGAAACATAGCGAATATATGTCTATGATTAGTCTACAATTTATTGTCTCATAAGAATTCAAGCCATCTCTCGAATATCCACGAATACATGATCTACTAGCAAGGATTAAGCAATTGTCTAAAACAACGATAGGTGTACTTGATATTTTGAAATATAACTGTTTAGTGGCTTGAAGCAGCAGTAAAACACTGTAATGGTAGATTCGAATACAATTTACAAGATTGCTTTCCCCTCTTACAAGCCGGTTTTTTTTTCAGTATATACATTTTGTATACAGTGAAATTGGGATGCTAGTAGAGAAGTAGAGATTATGGTGCCCAGGCATTCACCGTTACCCTTTTTTAAATTGATAGTATCATAAACTCATTATCGGATGGAAAACATATTAAATTCTGCGTTAAGCAAATGCCATCGAACTAAAGTTCTCAGATATGCCACTATACCGATATGTTAGGAATTAACAAGTCCGCACAGTGAAAATTCTAGAACGTTGAAACAAACCCTGAAACGTGTTAAATTTCACTTAATATGTATACGTTGTTTTGTTCATTTCTATTGACTGGTTATCTAAAGAAAAGCTTGTTTGGATAACTAAATATTTATCAAACGACATGCAATAAAAGACGGGTTTTAATCATATCTAATATGATTGAGCATTGCACTAGGGTGCGTTTTGGCAAGATTGTTTGTTCACACGCGAATCATGTATTATTATACATCTCTACCGTTTCCAATATAATTTGCCTATACCTGGACGGGCATTCAGTTTTACTCTGAAAACGCACTGTTGTAACACATGCGCAGAAACAATGCGGTTCAAACAGATTCTCGGTAGTTAAACCATGTTCCATTAATTGGATGAGTAATACTAATACATAAATGAAATTACATTCTACTTGAAACTACTTATAATCAGACCACTATTGTGGGTTTGAGGCTCTAGTGAAAGCTTATCATTCTATGTATCGTCAGTGCTTATTCAAATGTTGTGAACATCATAATTTGTTTTTCTATTTGTATGAAATATTCGGTATCATAAAATAAATGTCATATTCATGTTGGGACGTTCTAAAAAATTGTCAGCCTTCGAAAAAGTAAAAGGTACTATTTTCTCGCGCTGATAAATTTTAATACCGCCCTGTCAGAAATGTTATATCTATATATCAACACGAACTTGTAATGGCAATATAAAATATCACAACTATTGTATTTCTTTTACTTTACAGTGTTGAATAATATGTTATTAGTGTTTTTTAAATGTTCTACGGTACTGTAGATGAAAATAAATTATATGATAGATATAATAATAGATTGTAGAATAAATATGCTTTTGACTGTATCAGTAGTTAAATTTCCTCCTAACATCATATATTTTTCATTGTAAAATATTATACTGTTCTATTGTACCTGCATTCATAACATATTTTGATTTAATCACAAACTGTGTCTATGTAACTTATAAATGTTTTTATTTTATTTTCATTTCTGTGTTTATATACATGTACTATATGTTTCTCGTATAAAATGTATAATTATAATAAGTGACTGATAAGCCTTATTAGGCTGTTTTTTTGCAAAATATTCATGTATTATGTAATGTTGTATATTTCTTTATTATGCCTGTCACTATAATGAAATAAACTATATATAAATAAACTATATATATGTAAAACAAATATAAGAGACACCATCGAAATCCTTCAACAAATTTACTTAACAACCCCTCATTATAAAGGTCACCGCAATAATTCGATCATCACATTTATAATAAGTAACTTGATTCTATACCGGTCTGGTATAGTTTATCTGGTTATGTTCTAAATCAGACATGAAATGTGTCTGGGTTCTGCAAACCCGAGAGAAACATCTTTTGCCAAATCTGAACTGTTTATGTCCTCGGTCTTGTCGCATTTAAATATTTGTATAGGAACTACATTCTGATATCTGCAAAGTTTAAGACTAAAACACAACACAATTTTGACTTCTGTTTAAAGGAATAAGATCTGTGTGATCCGTGTGTTCGTCTCTTGGTCCTGTTATGTTTCTAAACTGAACGTGAGCAAATAAAAATGTGTAATTACGGTCAAATCTGGGAATAAAAATCAGCCTTCGGGTATAAGACTTGAATGTCAAGTCAAATTAAGTTTCACCAATTTATAGATTTAAAGCTAAACCACAATCATATAATAAAATAAACCCACTGTATAAAGTACACTGCAAGTAATTTGAAATATTACATTTGATTGGTCTTCTATAAACCAATATCGCACGTAATTTACACATTTTTAAACAACGATAACTACTCTGTATATAGGAATATATTACAACAAATAGCCTTAAAATAACTATAAATGTATAAATCAGGAAACCGTGCCTCGTTTTTTATAACGTCCGCCGTTCGTTAGATATTTGACTTTAAAGAAATTCCGTACCCAGAAGCCCGCCGTTTATAACGAAATAATCCGTAGATAAAAAAATAAAACAACTATCAAAATTCTGAGGCACGGTGACCTAGATTAACATTTTCGCAAATACGGAAAGCCACTTTGAAATCCGTCATCAAATAAGACGACAATAGTAATTCAAAGAAGACATACATCTACTGTGTTTTTTTAAGCTGAGCAATTAACAGTTAAAGTGTCGGATCATTATCGTCTAATGAAATCAACGAATTTGACGTACCACATTAAATTTTGATAGCCAAGCTGATATTCACGGTTCGGTTATTGAAAACACGTCCAGGTTTGATTCTAGTAAGATATTTTATTACAAATGTTTGTCATTAATGAATGAACAGTATATCATATCATGAACATAAAGTTAGAGATGTTTAACGCTGATAAGTAAAAGTCGATAAAGGGGTGCAGTATTTATCGCAATAAAACACCATTTTTGAGTGTTCGGTTAGAAATATGTGTTGCTTGGTATTAAAGTATGATATTTAATATTTGTAAATAACGTTTTTTTTTGGCGATTTTATCCAATGCCAATACGTTAATTATTGCATACAAAATGAAAGCATTATCAGTCGTATTATATACTTGACGAAAACATGCTTGGAACAATTGTTGGTACGCATTAGCATAAGATATTAACCTTTTCGTGAGTGGGAACTTTTTTGTATTACTGATAGCCATGTTTCCTATATTATAACATAATATTGCTGGATAAAATTTTACAAATCAGCATCAACACTATCCAAATCACTTATGTTCCAAGAAAGAAGTCTACGTATCTGAAACAGGATTCGACCTTCACCCTCTTGTTGAATATCTTGACACACGTTTCCCAAGCCTTGGTGTGAATTAATATGACTACAAGCAATTCATCTAAATACTCTTGTTTGACCATGATCTTTTGTTTTTTTCTGTTTGAGTAAGTTTTCATTTTTAAAATATGAATAGTATCCTCTTGTATTCAGTTCCTTTAAGTGTTGAGGATGTTCCATCGGAATATAAGTCAGTTCAGCGCATTTAATATCTCATCAATGTCTGCAGAAAAGATTACTTGCGACTAATTGCGACAGAAAAACGTTTAAGCATTAGATAGTAAGCTCAAGTGCCTGAATTTAAACACCGTCGCCTGATTCTAATAGTGTTTTATCTCCATCTTTTTCAAAAAGGGGATTTTTATATGACCGTGTTCGTCACGCCTGGTCTACATGTTCATGGCAAGAACATATGAATTATGACGTAATTGACGAAGATCCCGCCTCTCCATATCCGAGCGAGACATGAGCTTGTAAAAAATAGGATTGATTGTCTCAATGTTTAGAAAATGGTCGTTAAAGCATCGCTCCACTAAGGCGACGACATCTTCATTTTGGGTCAAACAATATCGTGCTTTTGCGTACAATATGGGGTATAAACAAATATTTTGCTTATTATATATATCAATATTACTTGAGATGAGTAGTCCCGTTTGATGATTATTTTTTATATGTACGTGGCGAGTTCTGTTCGCAGCTTACATTTAATACTAAGTTTTTTGAATTAGTATAATAAGTTAAATCTTAGAAAACAATGAATGGAGACATTATTACTGCCATTAGGCTATTGTTCATCCGATGAATTTCCTGGTGATACAAACCTAAAAGTTCCAGCAATCCTCGTTTTAATCTGCTGCTCGTCCTCTGGTATTCCGGTAAACTTATTTGCTATCAAGTTATGCGACTTTAGCTTCCTATTATACTCGGCAGTTCGCCAGCTTACCTCTACAGCGAAAGCGTCATGTCTACAGAACTTGAGTTCGTAGGTTCGAATTATGATGGTGTTGAGAACAAACAGGCAATTTGTTGATTCGAGTGAGTTAAGTAGATATTTTGGCAGTTACGTACTGAGTACAAAGTTTGTACCAATCTTACAACACTGGTAAAGTTAAAACTGATATTATTAAAAACAACCGTAATACCCGATTGCTACATGATATACCTTAAATGCAATGGCGAATTTCGAGTGTTTAATGAATACTAACTACTCTTATCTCCAATTATGCTTTATAATTGACTAACTAGCGTGTGCTGTTATTCAATACTCTGATGTGTAGATTAAAATAAATAATCTAGTGTCAGTTTATATGTGATATGACAGTGTTAACTGATACATCTGAAATGATGTCAGTTACGTTTACCATTATGGTCCGTCCATTCATCATTAACAGCAGCCAGCGTATACAATACATGACTGTTCATTTTCAACATTGCTGCCGAACATTTCACTCGGAGATCTTGTTTTGGTTTAATGTTTCTGTGTTATGATGAACACGAAGGCATTTTGCATCTTGACGTCGTACACATTGCTCTTTTTAAAGGTATTTACCATCGACTGCAAATGAACTTTGCGTAAATGTCCGGCTTTTGATTTCAGATGCGCTGTGTCAAAAAATCACTTTTCACTGTTCAATTTGTTTAGTACTGATACTTACTGGCGACCCTTAGAAAATGATTCGTTATTAATTAAATGATATGTACTAAAGTGACTCAAAAACGTACACGAGAAGCTTGAATGTGCTTCTGCCTTTAGGTTACAACTTCAACTTTACTTTATTTTAACCATAATCATATACAATGTAGATGATACAATGGTATACAAATTACAAGCATACAAACAATGTACATGACGGTGAGAAAAAGTGAGAAAGAAATTTTAAGTAGGTTATAAAGGTACGGTTTGGGGAAGTATATCAGTCGTTAGGAATACAGAAAAAAAGAAACTTATCATTCTGAAGTATTTCCAGTATAGAATTTGAATTATACAGTTACTGAGCAGACAGAATATGTATAGACATAAAGTTTAAATAATATTATTGTAAGCTCAATACCATTTTAGAAATTTAACTTTTACATTTATGTAAACAAAAATAGCTAAATATTGATTGATTTAAGCATAGCAGTGTAAAAGAAACGCTGATTCAGGCACTAATAGCCTGGAATTAGAAAAAAGAAAAAGGACAAGAAGGAAATAATTGATTATGTGGTAATACATGTTAAGAACTTAACAATGAAATATAATATACATATTAACATGATATCAAAATATATCCATGAAGAATATGAAAGTCTGAAAAAATGTTATGATCAAACTATCGGTCAAACGGACATACACACTTTTTAGATAGTTCAACATAGCAATGTAAAAGAAACAGCGCTAATTCAAGCATTAATAGCTTGGAATTAGAAGAAAGAAAGAGGATATCAAAATATATCCATGAAGAATATGAAAATGTGAAATATTTTGTGACAAAACAATCGGTCAGACGGACATATACAATTTTAAGTTACATAACATATCA
This sequence comes from Lutraria lutraria, assembly GCA_964023205.1. NCBI lineage: Eukaryota > Metazoa > Mollusca > Bivalvia > Venerida > Mactridae > Lutraria > Lutraria lutraria. Next base: position 33,619,351 of record OZ026833.1, read on the forward strand.
AAAAGGAAAGAAATTGTTTTAAATACTAACGATGATATCACTCTCAAAATGCGCCATAACGATGACTTCGAAAATCCTATGAAATGCAAAAGATGCACGAGTTCAACAGCATACATTTGAATTTGACTATCCTCGACAAATCTTTATTTAACACGCAAATAATTATCAATTTTGTAACGAATTATCAAATATAAACCGTTCAAAAGGTAACGCATACTTTATTGTACATATCTATAATAACACAAACAATTGAATATGTAAAAATGAAGCCAATAGAATTTTGATGTGCACTAAAAATCGTTATAAAACATCAAAAAAGAAAACGCAAAGACGTGTATTACCAACAGTTGCGAAATATTTAGAATTATCGTTGTCTAAAAGGCTGAATATTTTGGGAACAGTTTTCATGTAGAAATATTAATGAACAAGATAATATATATTTGTACCGACAAGTTTTATGAGTAACATATCAAAATATTAATCTAACAGCCTATTTGTATTAAAAATGATAATGTAGAGCTTTTTAATTATTGTCATAATTCTAATGAATAATGAATTTCGGATGTGTTAGATTGTGATAAAACTCATCTGAATTAAATTATATTATTCATAATTTGAAAAGAAATCATGCTTCTGTTGATGTTTTTTATGTAATGAATATTTTATTGAACCATGCGATATTTTTCTTCTCAGTTTGCTGATTTTTAATGCAAAATGTGTTTACTCAGGTGTTTGGATAGAGGGTATTACCATACCATTGCATAAGAAATAAATGAAAATTCAATTAATCAACAGCGACTAACATTGAAAAGTGTTGAAGTTCAGCTGAACTGGTGCGGATGCATAAAAGTAGTCCGATGCGGATACGCATAAAAGTAGTCCTAATTGGCTGTTGTTCGCCCCGTCTGGAAACACAATTTAATTCAGTGAGGTGAGTAATTACCTTGTCATTACCATAGTAAGTAAACAAAAAAAAAGGCTTCGAAATTCGTTTTTAAATAAAGCGACGAAGTTTTTATTCAAAAACAGCAGCACCCGCTGTGGATTTTTAAGCGAACAATTTAAATAAAACTGCCAGATCAGTTACGTCCCTGGTAAGTTTCAGTAAATTCACGAATCCCATCCATTGTCAATAGCTAATCTAAATCGTTAATCATTTACGATTCAATCATTTGTATTTAAACAGCTCCAAGTTTTGTTGCCTAGCAAGAGACTAAAAGACGTTTCCCAGAGTTGCTATTGCGTTACTTGTAGGGTTTGCGAAGGGTTAAATAAAAATAAATTTAGAATAATATTCGTCCAAAGCACGGAGGCACGCGGGAACAATGATGATACTCGTAATATTTATTTCATTATAGCATACAATTTTTTTCATACTAAAGGGAGGTAATAATTTTACTACATTTTCGCAAGGCTGGGTATGCATTTCTTTCTTTATTTTTAACTATATTATGTTAAACTATATGTACTGGAAAAACAAATATTTTTTTCCGCGCTACAATTGTTTCAAGCTAAAATGTTCAAATGCCGTAGTAATTTTGCGTCCTTCGGGTCGTCTGTATACAGATTTCATAATTTCTTGGTTATAATCATACATATGTCAGTTTTTTTACTATGTAATAGTTAAAATATATTTATGCACATCCAGGCTAGGCGTCAATGTACTGAATGAAAAGTATAATGATGAAACTTTCAAAAGAATTATCAAGATTTGGAGTATGGAGAAATCTCTATTATTATTTAGAAACATATTATAGATTTTAAGGGCGTTTATATACTAACATTCATTGAGGAAATAGTGTATTTCTACTTGAGCGTGATTGGTCTAAGGCATCTATTGCAACGTGATTTCTATGGATGTGCAGTAGAAGGGTGGATTTGTGTTCAACTTACTTAATAGGTGTTCTACGCGTTAAAGGAGAAATTGATATCATTATGCACTCAGCGATTTGCAAATAATTTGTAGTTTATTTACAATTGGGTGAACTATCGTTGTTTGAGTGTGTTCATAGCAATTGTTACAAATTAACTTATCAATAATTAACGTATTAATTTGCTTGTAATATGGTAATAGTAATAATCAAAGCACTGGGAATACTACTTGGGGCGAAGTTTAAAGGTGTTAGGTGAAGACATTCTTGAACAATTAAAGGCATATGCTATCATAATAATTATTATTATAATTAGATTTTGAAGGTCATGTATAAGGTGTCATTAACTGTAAGTAGAAAATGTAGTGTAAAGTTATAGGAGCTAATGTTAATTTCTATAGATTTACAGCAGAATCGTGAAGCAACAGCAAACACGCAAACTTTAACTTCGTCCCATCTTAACTCTAACCAACCAACATACGTATTATATTTACCTCCCTTGCCGACCGACGTAACTTCTAAGCAACACTCTTTACAGCACTTCATTTGTAAGTGGCCTGCATTTTACGCATTTGAAATAAAAATGTATGCCTTTTAAATTGACAAAAGTAAAGTCACGTATACTACACATGACAATGAAGTGTGACATTGTAAAGTCAACAGAATACGACTGTATATGCGTCAAATTAAAATTATGGTTAATCGTAAATATCAACATATAATAAAGGCACAATTAAGATGTAATTAAAGGAGGCGACGAAATGTATACTCATCGAAAGAACATTTAACTTTTCGGTGGAATTCCAACAGGTTCTTGTGGTGCTGATGCGTGCGGTGGGGGAACTTGCTGCATACACATACTGTTGCCTGGCGGAGCAGGATATATGTTCGGTTGCATCATGACTGTTTGCGAATGTTGCATATTCCCAGGGTAACCATGACTTGGACCTTGTGGATAAGAAATGACTTGGACTTGGTTGTCGTACAGAATTGGAGCAATTGCAATATTGCTTTGTTTTGGTGGCGTATTCAAGTCACATATAAGCAATGGAACGCATACTACAAGGCAAATACAGCCCGATATTATTGGTAATACGAAGGAATAGCCAAATTTAGTATACACATCGATGTCTTCAATGTACTTCAAGGCCTCAGTCAATGTATCAATGTGCTGCTTGCTTTCAATACCATACACGATGATTGCAATGATAAGAATACCTCCTAGAAAATATGAAAAAGCATTAAACATTTACACGGATTGCAATCCTTCCATTGTTAGTTGATTACAAACTGTTTGTCAATATTATCACCATCAACTACATCAAAAACAACAACAACGTCGAAGGATTATAATTATCAAGTTTTAATCAAACCATCAAGAGAACACTTTTATACTCCTCCTCACCTGTCCCAACAATGCCAATGATGTTGAATATTTTCAATTGTTTGGGAAATGTTTCCTGGAAAATACCAGTGATGGCCAATATACTTCCAACTATCATGCCTATAATAGCGAGGCCTGCAAGCCCTCTCGTCACCTCTAACCAGCCTACAATAAAGCATTGTAAACATGAAATATTTTTAGGATGCATTGTATTCACTAGTGTTAAAGTTTAACCAATGGTCTGGCATGAGCGGTCCTATCAGACCAAAGGTGTACCACTGCCGTTCCATAAATAAGCGTGTGAAATTGTCTGATTTTGAGTGTAGTACGATCACATTGCGACAAGAAGCTAGATGTTGCTAGTGACTGAATTAATAACTCGACCATGATGGTCCCCTACAAAAATTAAATAATGTATATGAATTGATAATCGTGTTGACCACAATCTAATTTATATTAAACCATATCATGTGTAAGTCTAAATTAAACACACTCCGTATTTTTAAGGAGGTCGGACACTTTTGTCTAAATCAAATTGTCGTTCATTGTGCTGTAGAACACTCTTGTCTGATTTTAATCATTTTAGAAGCCTCATGGCTTCATGGAATGGCGAATCATGCAGGCGCACATCATGTTTTAAGTATACAATGGCTTGGTGTTCCCCAGTCAGGTTCAATATTATATACCTGTTATATGTGTACTTAATAATTATTATAATATTTACCGCTAATTTATGTCGGTTGTCTTTCAGAAGCCACATATTTATTGTATTTACTTATGTTATATAGTCGGTTTAAAAGCTCTACAGAGCTTATGTTATTCTGTTTGTATCTTAAATATGTTTTTAATATAACGTATCTGATCTTATCTTATCTCAAACACATACATCAAACAATCCAAGAATCCATGGAAAGCGAAATCGAGGACACCATGGTAATTAATGGTGAACATCATGATGGAAGATGCCGGAGCTGAAAGTCCGGATGAAGTGGGAAGATGTATGAAAGAGGGGACAGATTATAAGTGCAGACAGCGTGTCCGTCTGCGGACGACCTGGGAGAGAATCAATAAACATTATGCGCATATCAATATTTTCCATGTGTCTTAGTTTTATTTTATTATTTATTTCGGTATAAAAAGCATATAAAACATGGTACATATATCACAGACATTAGATTGCTAAAAATGAAAATACATAGAAATATTTAATGAATAACTGTTTTAAAATATTGTAATTAAAATAAATATCATCAATTTTTACTCTAAAATAAGAAATCAAATTTAATAAATAGTGGTAACCATGATTGTTAACTTTATAAAACCAAGGATGACACAAAAAAGGGGAAACCCCTTATTTCCATTGTGGTCCTTCTATATGGCATTTGACCCAGAGAGAGTTTAAATAACTGTGATGTGATCAATATATCTTCACGATGCCTTGATGCAAAACTTGTAAACATTCTAAATTATCAATAGCAAATATATTCAAATAAGGCAGTAACACAATGAAATGAATAACCAGGGTCACTCAAATAGAAGGGTCTGGACTCCGTAAATTAAAGCGATGTGTAGCGATCACGTGATCGCGCGCAAGATGGCCGTCATTGTGAAACGGTGAAGATCGCATTGAAATAGATACACAAATATTCACAAATTACTAATCATTTTATTGGTGTAGAGCTCCACGAAAAGTTAGATCGTAAGTATCTCCTTCTAATTTGACCAATTTCTTAGGACAAAATCCATTTATTTATGTTGAAATCCGACGGTACATAAATGGACGAAAACTCGTTTTAAGCTTGTTGTCGCAAAGCGTGTATTTTTCGTAAGTAAAATATAACCCTTTTAAGTTATAGAGTGATGTAGTCGGGATTAATTTCATGTCTTTTAAAGGTTGTTGAAGTAAATCATGCAGTTACTTTTTCATATTGATTCCGATGCTAAAAAATGATGATACACGAATTTGAGCCTTTTTGACGAAGTCGCCATTTTGAGTTTGACCAATTTTACTATTTTTAGTAAGTGATTCCGTTTTTAATAATCTTCTATCGCCGAAATGCTTGCAACACATTTTAGAAAGATCAATACTCCGTTAATTCATGATTTTATTTTAAATTTTCGATTTCTTGTTTTTGACTAAATGGAAATAGAAAATTTGTGTGTTCTCTATACACAAGTGAAAAAAGCTCTCCGATATGTATCGACAGCACAACTTGATGTTTATACAAAGATAAGCGCCTGAAGAGCACGAGTCCAGACCATTCAATTGAAAGACCCTGGAATAACATACTGTTATATAAATTTAATCACACTGTGCATACTTAATGATCTCTAGTAAATCAAGAATTGTCCAGGGATACTAAATCATACCAAAGAATGGACGCAGTATTTTCACACTCGTAAACCGCTCCCGCTGTGTTCGGTTTGTCCTGCTAGGTACGGTCGTGCTGCTATGTTCGATTTTTATCGTACGGGCAAATGAGCAAGGTAAGTTTTTGCTTGATTTTTATACATTCCGTTTTAATAAACCGAATATAGCGGGAGCGGTTTACGGGTGTGATTTTCAGAAACAACGTATGATGATCACGTGGAATCTTATCAATTATTTTGAACCTATCAACAATAATTTGCATTCATTCATTCATAGTAGGTAGTTTCGGTCACAGGCTGTTTTTACGGCCATGTGATGGGAAAATGTAATTCCCGTGAAATCGAACTAGAAACGCCAGAAATAGACCCGATTTCGTTTAGTCGAAATAATTACTGTGCCCACACCAAAACGGCGTAACGTCACATACTAATGCAAGATTGTCAGTCTATCAGAGGTGGTATTGACAAGTAAGTCCTAAAGAGAACAATTATTAAATACTCGTACATTCATACTGATCGACAAACTATTTCAGAAGACGCAAATAGTCGGAAAGCAAGGTTCAATTTTCAATCAGAATTTCTTAATCGTACTCGCCATTTCTCTATGACCAATATTTACTCATCAGAAATCACGTAGCATTTCTAATAGCAATGGCGCTGTGCGAATAAAAAGTATGTTCGAAATTAAAACGCCGTTTTATAGACTGAATATATATTAGTTGAATGGAGTAGAATTCTATGATTTTTTTCATGTAATATAATATTGGTTGAATAGTTGTTTATCTGTAGAATATAATTATAACAAGTTAACCATCACAGGTTCATTATAAATGCGTGGTTTCAGTAACCAAGATAAAATAATTAATAGACAGCTTGTAAACGAGCCGTGACATTAACTCAAGTACTGATCGATATCCATACAATGGCAATAATAGGAAGATTATAAGTTTATAATGATCTTCTTGATGGGATATTGACTACATACGGTACACAGTGTGATATACATGTTTTTGTTGCCCGTCGTTATGTCAGACTATGGTAATGTTTTTATTTTTTTCGCTGACGTTTTATATTTCATTCAAAGTGCACCACACTATCTTATACTTCATTGTATGCTTGTGTATGTTTTTGTGGCCTTGAAGTTTAAATGTCCTCAAAGATTTCAGTTGAAGTTTTTTAAATACACCGGAAGCCAAGCCCGCAATTGATAAAAATTAACACTCGACACGCAAATATGGTTATTCAATATAATTGCTTTCTATGAGCCCGGATTCAGAAACTTGACTCTGTGATAACCCTTTGCAACTGACATCTAAAAAAGTATCTCGTTACAGTGTTTTGCATTTGCATTACGATTTTATATTAAACCGTTAGTGCGTTATTGGATATGAGTGGATTAAAATTGGATGAAAATTGAATAATGAGCGAAATCAGCCAACATTTAGATCTATGTTTTCATATGAACTCTAAAAACCAAAACAAACACAGTGTAGTTTACAGCTGATGTTTATAGTCGATTTAAAGTTGCATTCTAATGAGAGATTATTCTCATTTCGATATTTAGGTGTAACAGGTAAACCCTGTAACCATTATAGATAAGATAGAGAAAACATAAATACAATTGCCTTAATAGCGTAAAGGTTAGTGCTGATGATTTTGAGATTGTACATGGTTCGAACCTAGTCACTTTATAACTATAGATTGTATGTTTTTTTTTCTTTTGGTTATTTTAAATCCTTTTATTTTGTATTGTTTATTTTTTTCATTATTTTTTCATTATTTTATTTTATCATTTCTAAACAATTCAAGCATATAAATTCAACACGCATCATTACATTCACTCGCCGTCACTGTCTCCTCGTCGCTTGAAGTGATGGATATCACTAAATAGTCCATCTCCTTCTCTAAGTACCGCATATTGCATGTATATGATAATTTAGATTTTTACAATTTGAAGGGTATTCCTGAAAGTCGGAAAGACATTGCAGTTCTGAATACTCTATATGTCATCTAAAAATATATATATAAAATAAAGCATTTTGGCAGTTTTGAACTCGTGGCCGCAACCAATAAAAGATCATAGACTATACCTCTGAGCCACGGCGCGATACGATAGTGGTCTGATTATGTATAACAATATCAAGTCATTTCAACCGGTAAATAACCTGATTTACCTAGGAAAACATGTAAATATTTACAACGGTTCTCATTTAACTTTAACTCGAATGTAATGGTAGAGTGGTGATGTCGGAAATGAATACACGTAGTCGTGTTTACTGTTACCCGACACGACCTCCCTTAAAGTTTCTATACATTCACTGTGAGTATATAAAGCTCGCATTTTCACAACAAGTGTTTTAGAAAAAAGACAATAATTTAGTGGCAAACATTTTATCTTCTTTTACACATGACAGTTTTATCTAGCAATACACCTAATATTTTTAATTTTCAAAGTTCAACCAATATTTGGCTAAATACAGATCGGTAACCGACAATAGGTACATTTGTATATTCAAGAACGATAGCTTTTATATTTTAGATATCTACAAATAAAAAAAGAAAAGTTTAATTAAGTTTATTTTAAAAAAAACACTCGCCGGAAATATTGATGCTTGACACCACGAGATCTTTTAGCGGCTTAAGGCTGTAAGTTTACCAAATGTAATGATATTTAATGATATTTAACTAAAATGAATGTAGATGACAATCAAACCTGGTGGAGAATCAATCTTCTCGCAATTACACGTTTCTACTCCTAACACATCCTTACAAACACAGTACTTCCAAAGACCGACCAAGTAGGAGATCGTTACTTTGTAGTCGTAACCAATTAGTTCGAGTTCCGTTTCAACGGCAACAGTAGACCAGCTAGTTGTGGCAAATCCTGTGATATGTAGAGCTAGGGCAATAACCACAAAAACTGCGGCAATTTTCAGACAAGTTGAAGACTGCGAACAAACAGCCATTTTATAAGAGGCACTGAGTTATGTTATCAGTCTATAGATTGAATTGAAAATATCGTTATACCGATCTGTTGCATATTACGCAGTTAAATAATTCAAACGCTTGTTAAACTGGTTGCTTTGACTGAAATGACGTATTCCACTATAAATCCGAATATCCGATAGTGGTAATACATCAGGAATAATGAAGTCAATCAATGTAAATGATTTTATGGCTTAAATTTATACGTACTCCCTTCCAATTAATGGATTAACTAGTGTCATATTCTGGTTTGAGTCTGTGATCCAATATTTAAAGATCCGATTGGACCTCTTGGCAAATAAAATAGTCTATAATGAGACAATATATATTCAGAGAAAAGGGATTTTTAAGAACAATTAATACACTTTATGTTAATACAAACAAATCGCAAACCACGAATCTCAGTAATAACGATTATTCGAACTCAATCTTTCAATTTGATTCGTGATTACCCGAGTGATCGGATACTCGCCACAGCCTTACCTTGACATTTCAAATTGGTGTGTGGTAAAGATCATTTCGCCAGAGTATATATATATCGGTTAATACATGTATGATTTGTAATATACACCAAAATCAACTAAGAGACTTCCAAGAGCAAGTGGTTATGGTCATTAGTTGTAATCACTAGTCCATACCAATGGGATTTCGAACCTCACCAGGAAAAGACATTTCACAGTTAGGAAGCTGTTAGGCTAGCTAACGGAAGTTCGGTGCTTCTACCTTAGTGTGAGCCTGTGATCTTCCTCCTCCGTTAAGCATATAATGACCCTAGCTGTTGCCATGATGTTGAATTTCAGTAAAAATACACAAAAATCGCCTACTACACATATTATGTACCCTGGTTTTTTTTGTAAACCTGTCGTTTCAAGGTTAACGAGTATGGTGCAATGTTTACGCTCATGCACAATTACAGTAAAACCTCGATTATCCGAACTCGGATTATCCGAAAACCTGGTCTTATCCTAAGTGAAATTTCGGTCCCGAATTTCCCTCTATATATTTCAATGTAAATAAACCTCGATTATCCGAATCGTCTTATCCGAATACCATGGCTTATCCGAAGTGATAAACAGGTCCCCACAATTATCCGAACGCGTATTTTCGCACCTATTATCCGAAGTCGACAATTAACTCTGATCGATCACAGAAGTTCATTGTAGGATTTCTTTAACGTGTCAAAAGGTGTAAACAACAAATTATCAAACCACTGAGAACAATGGATTGTTGGTTTGGATCATTGTTTGCAGTAATGGGAACACAATTAGCCTATTACGATACGGACTGGGTTAGATCATTCACCTTTTATTTTTCCTTTGATTTATGAATTGCATCATAATTTCACTTGAAAAAGTCAAGTCAAGTCAAAATTCCTTTATTACACTCATATCACTTTCATGACAAAATGAGGAAACAAACATGATATCATATTGTTACATATACAATGGTTTTCATAACAAACAACCAAAAAGAAAAGAAATGAAAATGATGGATGAAGTCTTTCCAATCATGGAAAAAAAAATAGGGAAATGTAGAGAGTCAATATTTTCATATACATATTCATATATATTTTCGTTTAAAAAATGTGTATATGCCGTTTGAATTAAAAATAAAATCGTTTAGATTTTATCTTCTTCGACAACAAAGATTTAGATTTTCACTAATTTCAAATATATATTGAATTCAATTTAAGGATATTGCTACAAATAAAAATTTTTTATGTCAGTTTGAAATTAAAGACTATACCATTATCTTCAGGCCTTTACATAGAAAGGTCAAACGAATCACAGTCATTCTATTTCCAATAATAACAAAGTATGGAACATGCTCTTTTGAAACGAAAGAAAGAGCATGCCTCACACATAAATAATTATTTGTAGAATTAAGTTAACTTAAGTGATATAAAATAGCGTTATCAATGATATAATATGTATTTAATGAACTTGCATAGCTTTACTGATTCTTGTTTATTTTTTGTATTCATTAGTTCATTTGTTTTAATAACATTAGGTCGTCTGTAATAATAAGGTTTAAAAAATTGTTTACGTTTGTAATCAAATAATGAACATTCAAATAGGAAGTGAAATTCATCGCCTAACTTATTGCAAGTATTACAGATTCTTTCATTTAAAGGAATATTTGACCAATTTCCAATCTCTATTGGTAAGTGATGATTTCGTGTGCGAAATCGAATCATGGCGTATTATAAAGATGACAAGGGTGAAGATAAAATAGATTCTTTTTCAAATTTGCACTTAAAAAGTTTGTAGAACGCAGCATTACTTGAATTTTCCAAAGAAGAATACCATTCATTAAGAAAAAGGTCTTTCAAATTTTGTCTAATTGAAAATTTTAGCCATTTGCAGTTCAAAAACTGATGTTCAGTCCAAATATTTACCATACCACATTTTATTAGTATTTCTTTAATATTATTAAACCAAGGGAATTTCGTTTTCAGTGTTTCATTCGGATGTGTTTTTACAATATTCAGCATATTTTTATAGACAATAACAGATAATTTATTCGGTTGCGTGCCAGGATTTACATTGCAAATTTTGGACCAAAAGGTAATTGTTTTTTCATCTATATCTAAAGAGAGTGGTGTGCATCCTGTTTCGCCATAGACCATATAGTTTGGGGTGGATTTTTTGAGTTTAAGAATAAATTTCAGGAATTTGAGCTGAACGCGTTCGATAATATCAATATTACCAAATCCCCATATTTCAGAGCCATATAAAAGTATTGGTTTGATAGTTTTATTGAACATTTCAATTTGTAAATCTAAAGGAAGGTTAAGACGGTTTGAGTTTTTAATTAAACTGTACATAGCCCTGGTAGCCTGATTAGATAAATGTTTTTTACATTTGAAAAAAGACCCGCTTCTGCTGAAATATATTCCAAGATACTTGTATTCTTGTACTACATCTAAAGGTTCATTTTTAAATGTAAAGTTATATAGAGGCATTCTACCTTTTGAAAAAACTAAATTTTTTGACTTATTAGTGTTGACAGTAAGTTTCCAAGTATTACAGTATTCTTCATAAACATTTAAAGCACTTTGTAATTGATTTTCACTATCTGCTAAGATTACAGTATCGTCTGCATAGAGTAATATAAAAAGTTTCAGGAACGTTCGCATTTCATCTGTGTTTTCACTATCAGGTATAAGTATTCCATTTAAGTTTCCTTTTTGATTAAAGTAGTCATGTAAATCATTTAAATATAGCGAGAAAAGTAAAGGGGAAAGGTTTTCACCTTGTCTAACACCAATATTACATGGGAAAAAGTTTGATACATTCGAATTTGATTTTACACACGATTTAATATTGTTATACATATTTTTAATGAGATTGAAACATTTGCCATTAATATTAAGGTTGCTAATTTTCATCCATAAACCATTTCGCCAAATAGTATCAAATGCTGGTTTAACGTCGATAAACGCACAGAAGAGCTTTTTCCTGTTATTATTGATATATTGAATTAAGTGTTGAAGAATGAACATATTGTCTTGGGTTGACAAACCTTGACGAAAACCAGCTTGAGAATTATGTAACAGTTTATTTGATTCAACATATTGTTTTAGTCTATTATTGATGATACAAGTAAATAGTTTCCCAAAACAGCTTAAAAGTGATATTGGTCTATAGTTTTCGGGTTTGGTTACATCACCTTTATTTTTATAAATTGGATTTATAATACCCACAGTCCATGATTGAGGAATAATTCCACTATCTAAGATAAGGTTGAATAATTTCAGATAGATATGTTTAAGAACAGGATATGTATATTTGATATGTTCATTTACAATTTTGTCAATGCCGCAAGCTTTATTATTTTTGAGAGATTTAATTGCCTTTGATATTTCATTTTCGTTTATTGGAGAGTTGATAGTTACGTTAATTTCGGTATCTTGTACTTGATTATATCCATCTGGTACATTATCATCGATATCGTTTGAAAAATTATTTTCTCTGTAAAAGTTGAACAAGTCATTTATATCACATTCAACCTTTTCGTTATTGTTTCCTTTTATTATTTTCCAATATTTTCCTGGATCAGATGTCTTAAGTTTTCTCAGTTTTTCAACATTTTTATCTCTGTATTTATTATAGAACCCTTTCATAATATTTTTATATTGTTTACTTTTGACTCTTAAATTTTCTTTGTTTGCATATGATTTCCGTAGTTTATAAAGATATTTTGCTCTATGAAATTGTTTACGAGCTGTTTTACATTTATGACCGAACCAGGTTGGGCACTGTTTATTAGAATAATTGTTAGACATGTTATTTCTAGTTGTAAACCCGAATGATGTTTCTGCAGTTCTTAAAAATAATGAAGCAATATCAGACATAATGTTATCAGCTTTTTCTTGGTTAAAGTTATTTATAGTGTCAGGATTTTCTAGCATCTCCGTTAATTTAATTACTTCGTTTGTGTCAATATTGTATATAAAATTGTCAATCTTTTTGTTGTCCCATAATTTAATGTTTGGATCATCATTCGTATCTTTTTCAATTTTTTTTGGAATTTCAAAATTAAGCGTAAGGCTGATTGGGTTATGTGCATCAGATAACAATGGACAAAAATCTAAAACTTTCATATTGTCTACTGATTTGAATAAACTTGAACAGCATAAGAAATAATCTACTGTACTTGATGCTTTGCAAGTTAGTATTCCAATATTGTTACCGTTAGTTCTCCCGTTTAATATATACATATTGTTAAATTGAAGAAATTCTATGAGTCTATATCCGTAGTTATTTGCAACACGATCGCAGTTTTTACGAGATTTCGTTAGATTTCTGGCAGTTTCAAGCTTGTTCATTTCTGAGTAAAATTCGTCACATATTTCATGGAGATTTTGCATTTCAAAAAAGTCAGTGTCTAAAATAATAAAATCGCTCATTTCTTTTGTTCTGGAATTAAAATCTCCAAACATACAATGAAGTGAATACTTTTCTGATAAACTGTTTAGTTCTAATTGAATCTCTAAAAATGGGTCATCAACAGAATATTCCGATCTTTCGGGAGGTATATAGACTATGCCAACCAATAGGTCTTTTTCAGTCTTACAAATCTTTTTTGATAAAGAAAACCAAAGAACGAGATTAGATTTAGTTTCTATAACTTTGATATATTTCGAAAGCTCCGTTTTATATACCAAAGCTATTCCACCCGACTTGCGTTTCCTGGTAGACTGCCTATTCTTAAAATGGAATTCGTAGCCCTTTAATTCAATTTGGTCTAGATTATTTAATTTTGTTTCCTGTAGGCCTATGATTCCATAAGTATTTAGCAGTTCAATGAATTCGGGGCATTTCATTTTTGACTTCAAACCACAAACGTTTAGAGAGAGAAATGATAACTGTTTTTTAAATCCATTCTGTGATCTAACATTTTGAGTTTCCGAGTTTGTATCATTATCATTATTAAAGACATTATTATCATTATTTCCGTTATCATTTTGTTGGGTATTGCTATTGTTATTGTTATTATTATTATTGTTATTATTATTGTTATTATTGCTATCATCAGCATTGTTGTTATTGTCGTTATTATTACTATTATTATTATCGTTATTACACATACACTTCATATGTATATTCCAATTAGATATAAGATAAACGAGTTGGTGAAAAAATGAGCTAAGATTCAACAACATACAATAGTAGGGTATACACCAATTAACTATAAGATATATGGGATGATGAAAAAATGAGCTAACACTCAACAACATACAATAGTTAGGTATACACCAATTCAGTAATAAAGATATTAGTTGATGAAAAAATGAGCTAACATTCAACAACATACAATAGTAGGGTATACACCAATTAACTATAAGATAAATGGGATGATGAAAAAATGAGCTAACACTCAACAACATACAATAATATGGTATACACCAATTCAGTAATAAAGATATTAGTTGATGAAAAAATGAACTATCACTCATCATCATACAATAGTATGATATACACCAATTCAATATTAAAGATATGAGATGATGAAAAAGTGAGCTAACACTCAACAACATACAATAGTACGGTATACACCAATTCAGTATTAAAGATAAGAGATGATGAAAAAATGAACTAGCATTCAGCAACATACAATAGTATGGTATACACCAATTCAGTATTAAAGATATAAGATGATGAAAAAATGAGCTAACACTCATCATCATACAATAGTAAGGTATGCACAAATTCAATATTAAAGATATGAGATAATGAAAAAATGAGCGAACACTCAACAACATACGATAATATGGTATACACAAATTCAATATAAGATAAATGGAATGATGAAAAAATGAGCTAACACTCAACAACATACAATAGTATGGTATACACCAATTCAGTAATAAACATATGAGATGATGAAAAAATGAGCTAACACTCAACAACATACGATAAAATGGTATACACAAATTTAATATAAGAATAATGGAATGATGAAAAAATGAGCTAACCCTCAACAACATACAATAGTATGGTATACACCAATTCAGTATTAAAGATATTTGATGATGAAAAAATGAACTAACACTCATCATCATACAATAGTATGGTACACACCAATTCATTTTTAGATAAATGGAATGATGAAAAAATGAGCTAACACTCAACAATATACACAAATTCAGTGTTAGATGAATGGAATGATGAAGAAATGAGTTAACACTCAAGAACATACAATAGGGTATGCACCGATTCAGTATTGAGGATTTGAGAAGATGAAAAAATGTGCTAACACTCAACAACATACAATAGTAAATTAAACACCAATTTAATATAGGAGATATGAAATGATGAGAAAATACAGCTTGTTCTATGCAACATTTCATTAAAATACCATTGTAAGTGTTATTATAAAGACCTATAGTCCTATGAGGGTCACTTTCAACTTTCAAGATGGGGGGCTTTCCCTGATATCCATTAATGGGTTGTTTAAAGAAACTATTTTTTTCAGTCCATAATAACCAGTGAAGATGGTGTATTTTATACCACCCGGTTGCTAAGTAGGATATGGATTTGTTATTTATTACCAATGTGTGACTCTTTGTGCTGCAATATGCCACATGATACTTATCATGAAATTTAGAGTCATTTAGTGGTGCAAATAGTACATAAGATATAACTACTTAAGTGTACATTAGCAAAAATTGAGCAACGTTTACATGCAAATAAATCAGTGCAATCAACTGTAAGCACGACAATACTATAAAATCGTACAAATAATACACAATTTTATTAAAATTAATACAAAATTGGTACACTTCTGTATCAAAGTCACTATACAGTTTATCATCTGCATTTAAACATAATAGACAATGTTGTCTGCACAAACTCACTGTGTCGTTATACTGATCACGTGACTCTCCACGCTTGTCCTATGCGACGTCTAGTTGAGGCGCGGACGGGGAAATGACAGGCATGGCACCTTTCAGTGAGTCCGTTTACATGTCGTCGCTCACTAAAAAGCAACCAACATTAAAAATGTTCATTTTATTTTTCGAAGTTTGTTAAATTGACAAACAATACACATGACCAATATAAATTACCGGCACTCGATTTCAAAATTATTCCATTTTCGGAAAATGAATACGAACACGATTCTTAGGACGACAACGATTTGTGTGACGCTCGTAGTGTTTGTGACTGTAGCAATAAAATGAAACTCCGCGTTGGATTTTTATTTTAATTCAGTTTATAATTTATTTAAACAGTGTCTTTTTCTACATCCCGTGTATATTTCATTTCACGGTATCATTTTATCGAAAATGAAACTCCGCGTTGGATTTTTATTTTAATTCAGTTTATAATTTACTTAAACAGTGTCTTTTTCTACATCCCGTGTATATTTCATTTCACGGTATCATTTTATCGATGGATTAATGTGCTTTTAACATGACATGTGCTACCGTTTGGGTATTCATTTGTATTGGTAGTTTCACTTTGGATTGCTCATGCCTTTGACGAATTAATAATGGTACAAACTCACAAACTACTCATACATTTGTTTTACCTTAAACATACACATGTTTGTCGTAAAATGTATTTTTTCGTAAATAAATTATGAAATATAACGCATTAACTTTGTTGTCATTATACCTATACATGTACGCCATATATATGGGAGTGATCTCCCTTTATTTTCTTGCACTTGTCTAGATTTCCCTTACCCTGGATTATCCGAAACTCCGGATTATCCGAAGTAATTTTTCGGTCCCGACGACTTCGGATAATCGGGTTTTTACTGTATGTAAAAACTGAATGATATAACGCGTGGTGAATTAAGACATGCGGTTCATATTCAATTCAAGCGTTTAACTGGAAAGGATACCTGTGTCTTTACTGGAGAAAGATGTCGGGTAAATATACATTACCTATATTTTACTAGGGTTTAACACCGTGCCCCTTGGCAAATTATCAGCTTTAAAGATGATTGAAGACTTTTACATACACCTTGGTTGAACCATTGGTAGTTCGTATGCTAGTTGGATAACTTCTAAAACATGAATGCATTAGAATGAAAAATGCTTATACAGTTCTTTTTGGAGATTTTAGATTGTGTGTGTTACTAGAGTCAGATGTAAATTGAAATATGTCGGGTATTTTTCTAGATAAACTATATATCACCGGCGTACAGGTCAGAATAAATAGTAATGTTAAACTTTTAATTCTTCTGAACCGTTAATGTAGGACCGGAACCGAAAGGAAAGGGTTGGATTGTTAATCGAAAACACGCCTATCACGCTGGCTTAAGGTTTATTAATGACATTAAACACTGAAATTTATCGAACTGATCGAAGAAAGTTAAGACCCAACAACAATCATTATCATACTAACGAATATGTACACTGTGTCATTTGAGATTTAACACAGGTTATTTATCGCACGAATAACGTACACAAATTTTAAAGGACCACCATTTCAACCTTATCAAAATAAATGTACACATTCGGAAAGTTAGAACTCTGTTTTCCTTTCGAGCACCTCATACCAATTCATCGTATTTCACACCCGTTTGAAATTACCATACTTCAATCTTTATAATTATCTTGTAATACACATGTCGAAAGCAATTGTCTAGCAATAAAAGCTGATTGTATCAACCAAAGGACAAATAAGCAAAAATGAAACTTCACTTCCGGGTTACGCTAAAACCGTATTTTGAATTGTTCACACAAACAAAATATGAACTCGTTTGTGCTTGTAGTTTTTAGTGTACTCTTACATGGTTAAAATGCAGTAATATAAAACTGAGGGTAATTCCATGTTTAAATCACTTTGACCTGCTGTTCGAGAGAGGTGCCCGAAAAGAATAAAACAATTCTGAAGTTATTTTTTCGAATGTTTACTTGACGTGTGATACTGTTTGAAACAATGTGTAGCGTACGAAACTTAGAATAATCCACGAAACTAAAACTTAGCTGTGATCATTATATATATTGCATGCTTATAAGTTTTTGTTTCTCGGCTTATTCTAAGCTTTGTTTATTCCAATAACAACTGTTCAGTATGTAAAATAATTTGTATTTATCTAATCGCGTTTAATGTCTAATGCTATTTTTGGAATAAAGTTCCTATGTAATCGGTGAGCAGTATAGCATCGTTGGACTCCATTGATATATTTAAACGCGTAGATTAAAACCGCGTATCCGCTGTTTTAATGCAAAATGTGTTTACTCAGGTGTTTGGATAGAGGGTATTACCATACCATTGCATAAGAAATAAATGAAAATTCAATTAATCAACAGCGACTAACATTGAAAAGTGTTGAAGTTCAGCTGAACTGGTGCGGATGCATAAAAGTAGTCCGATGCGGATACGCATAAAAGTAGTCCTAATTGGATGTTGTTCGCCCCGTCTGGAAACACAATTTAATTCAGTGAGGTGAGTAATTACCTTGTCATTACCATAGTAAGTAAACAAAAAAAAATGCTTCGAAATTCGTTTTTAAATAAAGCGACGAAGTTTTTATTCAAAAACAGCAGCACCCGCTGTGGATTTTTAAGCGAACAATTTAAATAAAACTGCCAGATCAGTTACGTCCCTGGTAAGTTTCAGTAAATTCACGAATCCCATCCAATGTCAATAGCTAATCTAAATCGTTAATCATTTAACAGCTCCAAGTTCTGTTGCCTAGCAAGAGACTAAAAGACGTTTCCCAGAGTTGCTATTGCGTTACTTGTAGGGTTTGCGAAGGGTTAAATAAAAATAAATTTAGAATAATATTCGTCCAAAGCACGGAGGCACGCGGGAACAATGATGATACTCGTAATATTTATTTCATTATAGCATACAATTTTTTTCATACTAAAGGGAGGTAATAATTTTACTACATTTTCGCAAGGCTGGGTATGCATTTCTTTCTTTATTTTTAACTATATTATGTTAAACTATATGTACTGGAAAAACAAATATTTTTTTCCGCGCTACAATTGTTTCAAGCTAAAATGTTCAAATGCCGTAGTAATTTTGCGTCCTTCGGGTCGTCTGTATACAGATTTCATAATTTCTTGCTTATAATCATACATATGTCAGTTTTTTTACTATGTAATAGTTAAAATATATTTATGCACATCCAGGCTAGGCGTCAATGTACTGAATGAAAAGTATAATGATGAAACTTTCAAAAGAATTATCAAGATTTGGAGTATGGAGAAATCTCTATTATTATTTAGAAACATATTATAGATTTTAAGGGCGTTTATATACTAACATTCATTGAGGAAATAGTGTATTTCTACTTGAGCGTGATTGGTCTAAGGCATCTATTGCAACGTGATTTCTATGGATGTGCAGTAGAAGGGTGGATTTGTGTTCAACTTACTTAATAGGTGTTCTACGCGTTAAAGGAGAAATTGATATCATTATGCACTCAGCGATTTGCAGATAATTTGTAGTTTATTTACAATTGGGTGAACTATCGTTGTTTGAGTGTGTTCATAGCAATTGTTACAAATTAACTTATCAATAATTAACGTATAACTTTTCTTGTAATATGGTAATAGTAATAATCAAAGCACTGGGAATACTACTTGGGGCGAAGTTTAAAGGTGTTAGATGAAGACATTCTTGAACAATTAAAGGCATATGCTATCATAATAATTATTATTATGAATTAGATTTTGAAGGTCATGTATAAGGTGTCATTAACTGTAAGTGGAAAATGTAGTGTAAAGTTATAGGAGCTAATGTTAATTTCTATAGATTTACAGCAGAATCGTGAAGCAACAGCAAACACGCAAACTTTAACTTCGTTTCATCTTAACTCTAACCAACCAACATACGTATTATATTTACCTCCCTTGCCGACCGACGTAACTCCTAAGCAACACTCTTTACAGCACTTCATTTGTAAGTGTCCTGCATTTTACGCATTTGAAATAAAAATATATGCCTTTTAAATTGACAAAAGTAAAGTCACGTATACTACCCATGACAATGAAGTGTGACATTGTAAAGTCAACAGAATACGACTGTATATGCGTCAAATTAAAATTATGGTTAATCGTAAATATCAACATATAATAAAGGCACAATTAAGATGTAATTAAAGGAGGCGACGAAATGTATACTCATCGAAAGAACATTTAACTTTTCGGTGGAATTCCAACAGGTTCTTGTGGTGCTGATGCGTACGGTGGGGGAACTTGCTGCATACACATACTGTTGCCTGGCGGAGCAGGATATATGTTCGGTTGCATCATGACTGTTTGCGAATGTTGCATATTCCCAGGGTAACCATGACTTGGACCTTGTGGATAAGAAATGACTTGGACTTGGTTGTCGTACAGAATTGGAGCAATTGCAATATTGCTTTGTTTTGGTGGCGTATTCAAGTCACATATAAGCAATGGAACGCATACTACAAGGCAAATACAGCCCGATATTATTGGTAATACGAAGGAATAGCCAAATTTAGTAAACGAATACACATCGATGTCTTCAATGTACTCCAAGGCCTCAATCAATGTATCAATGTGCTGCTTGCTTTCAATACCATACACGATGATTGAAATGATAAGAATACCTCCTAGAAAATAAGAAAAAGCATTAAACATTTACACGGATTGCAATCCTTCCATTGGTAGTTGATTACAAACTGTTTGTCATTATTATCACCATCAACTACATCAAAAACAACAACAACGTCGAAGGATTATAATTATCAAGTTTTAATCAAACCATCAAGAGAACACTTTTATACTCCTCCTCACCTGTCCCAACAATGCCAATGATGTTGAATATTTTCAATTGTTTGGGAAATGTTTCCTGGAAAATACCAGTGATGGCCAATATACTTCCAACTATCATGCCTATAATAGCGAGGCCTGCAAGCCCTCTCGTCACCTCTAACCAGCCTACAATAAAGCATTGAAAACATGAAATATTTTTAGGATGCATTTTTTTCACTAGTGTAAAAGTTTAACCAATGGTCTGGCATGAGCGGTCCTGTCAGACCAAAGGTGTACCACCGCCGTTCCACAATTAAGCGTGTGATATTGTCTGATTTTGAGTGTAGTACGATCACATTGCGGCGAGAAGCTAGATGTTGTTAGTGACTGAATTAATAACTCGACCATGATGGTCCCCTACAAAAATTAAATAATGTATATGAATTGATAATCGTGTTGACCACAATCTAATTTATATTAAACCATATCATGTGTAAGTCTAAATTAAACACACTCCGTATTTTTAAGGAGGTCGGACACTTTTGTCTAAATCAAATTGTCGTTCATTGTGCTGTAGAACACTCTGTCTGATTTTAATCAGTTTAGAAGCCTCATGGCTTCATGGAATGGCGAATCATGCAGGCGCACATCATGTTTTAAGTATACAATGGCTTGGTGTTCCCCAGTCAGGTTCAATATTATATACCTGTTATATGTGTACTTATTAATTATTATAATATTTACAGCTAATTTATGTCGGTTGTCTTTCAGAAGCCACATGTTTATTGTATTTACTTATGTTATATAGTCGGTTTAAAAGCTCTACAGAGCTTATGTTATTCTGTTTGTATTTTAAATATATTTGTAATAAAACGTATCTGATCTTATCTTATCTCAAACACATACATCAAATAATCCACGAATCCATGGAAAGCGAAATCGAGGACACCATGGTAAATAGTGGTGAACATCATGATGGAAGATGCCGGAGCTGAAAGTCCGGATGAAGTGGGAAGATGTATGAAAGAGAGGACATATTGGAAGCGCAGACAGCGTGTCCGTCTGTGGACGACCTGGGCGAGAATCAATAAACATTATGCGCATATCAATATTTTCCATATGTATTTGTTCATATAAAAGTGATGTGATCAATATATCTTCACGATGCCTTGATGCAAAACTTGTAAACATTCTAAATCATCAATAGCAAATATATATAATAAGGCAGTAACACAATGAAATGAATAACATACTGTTATATAAATTTAATCACACTGTGCATACTTAAAGATCTCAGCAAAGTATCAAACATCACATAGTACTAGTAAATAATTCATTTAATAGTAATTCCGATTAATCTATTGATCTCGCCTCGTTTTAATTTCCATCCGACAAAATAATACCTATTACAACTATAATTATCAACAACAATCACAATGTATCAATAATTTTCCAGGGATACTAAATCATACCAAAGAAGGGACGCAGTATTTTCACATTTGTAAACCGCTCCCACTGTGTTCGGTTTGACCTGCTAGGTACGGTCGTGCTGCTATGTTCGGTTTTTATCGTACATGCAAATGAGTAAGGTAAGTTTTTGCTTGATTTTCATACATTCCGTTTTAATAAAACCGAACATAGCGGGAGCGTTTTACGGGTGTGATTTTCAGAAACAACGTATGATGATCACATGGAATCTTATCAATTATTTTGAACCTATCAACAATAATTTGCATGTATTCATTTATAGTAGGTAGTTTCGGTCACAGGCTGTTTTTACGGCCATGTGATGGGAAAATGTAATTCCCGTGAAATCGAACTAGAAACGCCAGAAATAGACCCGATTTCGTGTAGTCGGAATAACTGTGCCCACACGAAAATGGCGTAACGTCACATACTAATGCAAGATTGTCAGTCTATTAGAGGTGGTATTGACAAGTCAGTCCTAAAATGAACACTAAACTACTCGTACATTCATACTGACCGACAAACTATTTCAGAAGACGAAAATTTCGGAAAGCAAGGTTCAATTTTTAATCAGAATTTCTTAATCGTACTCGCCATGTCTCTATGACCAATATTTACTAATCAGAAATAACGTAGCATTTCTAATAACAATGGCCCTGTGCGAATAAAAAGTATGTTCGAAAATGAAACGCCGTTTTGTAGACTGAATATATATTAGTTGAATGGAGTAGAATTCTATGATTTTTTTCATGTAATATAATATTGATTGAATAATCGTTTTTCTGTAGAATATAATTATAACAAGTTAACCATCACAGGTCCATTATAAATGCGTGGTTTCAGTAACCAAGATAAAATAATTAATAGACAGCTTGTGAACGAGCCGTGACATTAACTCAAGTACTGATCGATATCCGTATAATGGCAACAATAGGAAGATTATAATTTTATAATGATCTTCTTGATGGGATATTGACTACATACGGTATACAGTGTGATACACATGTTTTTGTTGCCCGTCGTTATGTCAGACTATGGTAATGTTTTTAATTTTTATCGCTGACGTTTTATATTTCATTCAATGTGCACCACACTATCTTATAATTCATTGAATGCATGTGTACGTTTTTGTGGCCTTGAAGTTTAAATGTCTTCAATGATTTCAGTTGAAGTTGTTTAAATACACCGGAAGCCAAGCCCGCAACTGATAAAAAGTAACACTCGACACGCAAATATGGTTATTCAATATAATTACTTTCTATGAGCCCGGATTCAGAAACTTGCCTTTGCAACTGACATATTAAAAAGTGTCTCGTTACAGTGTTTTGCATTTGCATTACGATTTTATATTAAACCGTTAGTGCGTTAGTGGATATGTGTGAATTAAAATTGGATGAAAATTGAATAATGAGCGAAATTTAGATCTATGTTTTCACATGAACTCTAGAAAGCAAAACAAACACAGTGTGGTTTACATCTGATGTTTAATTGTAGAAAGGTGATGTCGGAAATGAATACACGTATATTTATAGTCGTGTTTACTGTTACCCGACACGACCTGTCTTAAAGTTTATATACATTCATTGTGAGTATATTTACGGATCAATAAAAGCTCGCATTTTCACAACAAGTGTTAAGAAAAAAGACAATTATTTAGTGGCAAACATCTTATCATCTTTTACACATGACAGTTTTATCTAGCAATACACCTAATATGTTTAATATTCAAAGTTCAACCAATATTTGGCTAAATAAAGATCGGTAACCGACAGTAGGTACATTTGTATATTCAAGAACTATAATAGCTTTTATATTTTAGATATCTACAAATAACACAAAAAAAGTTTAATCAATTTATTTTAAAAAAAAACACTCGCCGGAAATATTGATGCTTGACACCACGAGAACTTTTAGCAGCTTAAAGCTGTAAGTTTACCAAATGTAATGATATTTAACTAAATTGAATGTAAGTTTACCAAATGTAATGATATTTAACTAAATTGAATGTAGATGACAATCAAACCTGGTGGCGAACCAAACTTCTCACAAGTACACCTTTCTGCTCCTAACACATCTACACAAACACAGTGCTTCCAAAGACCGACCAAGTAGGAGATCGTTACTTTGAAGTCGTAACCAATTAGTTCGAGTTCCGTTTCAACAGTAGACCAGCTAGTTGTGGCAAATCCTGTGATATGTAGAGCTAGGGCAATAATCACAAACACTGCAGCAATTTTCAGACAAGTTGAAGACTGCGAACAAACAGCCATTTTATAAGAGGCACTGAGTTATGTTATCAGTCTATAGATTGAATTGAAAATATCGTTATACCGATCTGTTGCATATTACGCAGTTAAATAATTCAAACGCTTGTTAAACTGGTTGCTTAGACTAAAATGATGTATTCCACTATAAATCCGAATATCCGATATTGGTAATACATCAGGAATAATGAAGTCAATCAATATAAATGATTTTATGGCTTAAATTTATACGTACTGCCTTCCATTTATTGGACTTACCAGCGTCATTTTCTGGTTTGAGTCTGTGATCCAATATTCAAAGATCCGATTGGACCTCTTGGCAAATAAAATAGTCTATAATGAGACAATATATATTCATAGAAAGGTGATTTTTAAGACCAATTAATACACATTATGTTAATACAAAAAATCGCAAACCACGAATCTCAGTAATGGCGATTATTCGAATTCAATCTTTCAATTTGATTCGTGATTACCCGAGTGATCGGATACTCGCCACAGCCTTACCTTGACATTTCAAATTGGTGTGTGGTAAAGATCATTTCGCCAGCGTATATTTATATCGGTTAATACATGTATGATTTGTAATATACAACAATATCAACTAAGAGACTTCCAAGAGCAAGTGGTTATGGTCATTAGTTATAATCACTAGTCCATACCAATGGGATTTCGAACCTCACCAGGAAAAGACATTTCACAAGTTAGGAAGCTGTTAGGCTAGCTGACGGAAGTTCGGTGCTTCTACCTTAGTGTGAGCCTGTGATCTTCCTCCTCCGTTAAGCATATAATGACCCTAGCTGTTGCCATGATGTTGAATTTCAGTAAAAATACACAAAAATCGCCTACTACACATATTATGTACACTGTGTTTTTTTTGTAAACCGATAGTTACGCTCATGCACAATTATGTAAAAAACTGAATGATATAACGCGTGGTGAATTAAGACATGCGGTTCATATTCAATTCAAGCTTTTAACTGGAAAGGATACCTGTGTCATTACTGGACTAAGATGTCAGGTAAATATACATTACCTGTATTTTTACTAGGGTTTAACACCGCGCCCCTTGGTAAATTTTCAGCTTTAACGATGATTGAAGACTCTTAAACATACACCTTGGTTGAACCATTGGTAGCTCGTATGCTAGTTGGATAACTTCTAAAAAATGAATGCATTAGAATGAAAAATGCTTATACAGTTCCATTTTGGAGATTTGTTAGATTGTGTGTGCTACTGGAGTCAGATGTAAATTGAAATATGTCGGGTACTTTTCTAGATAAACTATATATCACCGGCGTAAAGGTCAGAATAAATAGTAATGTTTAACTTTTAATTCTTCTGAACCGTTAATGTAGGACCGGAACCGAAAGGAAAGGTTCGGGTTGTTAATCGAAAACACGCCTAAGTGTACTCTTACATGGTTAAATGGCAGTAATATAAAACTGAGGGTAATTCCATGTTTAAATCTCTCTGACTTGCTGTTCGAGAGAGGTGCCCGAAAAGAATAAAACAATTCTGAAGTTATTTTTCCGAATGTTTACTTGACGTGTGATACCGTTTGAAACAATGTGTAGCGCACGAAACTTAGAATAAACCATGAAACTAAAACTTAGCTGTGATCATTATATATTGCATGCTTATAAGTTTTAGTTTCTCGGCTTATTCTAAGCTTCGTTTATTCCAATAACAACTGTTCAGCATGTAAAATAATTTGTATTTACCTAATCGCGTTTAAAGTCTAATGCTATTTTGGGAAACTTGATTTCTAAATAAAGTTCCTATGTAATCGATGAGCAGTATAGAATCGTTGGACTCCATTGATATATTTAAATGCGTAGACTAAAACCGCGTATCCAATGAAATATCGCGCCTTATAAGTCGCTCTTTTGTATATCATGTTTCCGTAAAAGTAGTTCTACTTTCGGTTTTCGTTCGATGTTTCAGTAATATCTCTACAGACGTATGCATGCATTTGCAACAATCTTCCATCGATGTACGAAATTGTATACGTTTTATGCCTTTCTAACATTTGATTAATCTTAATATTGCAGGGTGGATTCTCATCTAATCGTATTAATTTACGTGATATTCCTATCAACTAGTGTTAGCTTGGTGTTGCAGACACTATATATAGAATGTAAACATGGAGTTCATGACGTAAAATACTGGTTGTGTGCTTTTAAAATGCTAGTTTAAGAGTTCTTTTTATGCAATATTATAGAATAGAATTTGACGATCACGTCTGAATCTCGTCTTACATCGAGTTACCCCTAGGCCCTACTCTTTTGTGTCAGGGTCTTTTGTGTTAAAATCGGACGTATCAATGTGGATATTTACTGCTCCTTATGTGTTGTTCACTAATATGTGTACAACAAAGAGTTTTTAATGCAATCAAATTGTCTTCAATTAATGTGCTGAACATTAAACTTTCCACTTTTTTAAAATTGTAGCTAAGGGATTAGTAAAGCGCTAGCGTATGTCCTCCACATTCATGTATATGACCTGAATTATAATATGGATGAATATAGGTCCGTAAGTGTAAATGTTAAGAATATTTGCATGGACACGAACGATGTGGGTACACATTTCTCGTTTTTGCTTCGTATGGAAATAAACAAGTTCCGACAGTACTTTGATTGTAAATGGTACGCATTATGTCTCATAGATAGGTAAAACTGTTCGGTGAGCAATGCTTGATCGACTGCTACAACTTACAGGCACCATTGAAGTTCACGAATGGGCATATTCGCTGACAACCATCAAAGGATTTCGGGATATATCTTCCTTGGACTTGGTTT
Organism: Lutraria lutraria; assembly: GCA_964023205.1. NCBI lineage: Eukaryota > Metazoa > Mollusca > Bivalvia > Venerida > Mactridae > Lutraria > Lutraria lutraria. The sequence goes on from OZ026833.1 coordinate 33,646,689, forward strand.
TATCAAAATGCATGTCTTATGACAAAAGCCTGTTTAGAAAGAAATACCCACCCACCATGGTTGATCTTACCACTATCAATGTATATTGAAAAGTAAAGATAACCTGCTCGAAAACGAAAGTAAATCAGATTTTCAGGTTTTTCAAACGAACAAAAGCTAAACTTACATTGGAATCCTGTTTTGCTTATCTTTTTCTCTTTTGACTGACACGCTTTCAGCTATCTACTTAGCTGAATATCGTAGAAATAGAAATGTCGGAAAATGTTTTGGAATACATCGTGCATACTGATGTTGCTCTGTCACACCTATAGTGATCCTTTCGAATATAGCTCCCCGTGGTAACTCTGTTCGTTTGGGGAGCTGTATACGGAAAAAAGCATCTGCAAATTTAATAGTGCTCACGTGTGCTTCGATAAAAATGATGATATAAAAAATGAAATGTCAACGAAATCATCGACTTGGCAAATGTTTAGAATTCATATATTCGTGTAGGCCAATGATTCTAAAAGGTTTTAAAGTACATAACTCGCAATTTTCCAGTGAATAAACTCAAGACAGACAACAGATTGACGTACATTATCTCACTCATACAAACAAACAGGCACACGTTCTCAAAATGCAGATTTTGTGAGGTTATTTCTTTGACCTTTTTGTTAATGTTAACCCAGGATACAAACACTCCGTATCCCCAGAATACAACAGTTACCTTATAATAACTGAATAAACTGAAACAAACTCATTATGTGATATCATTTGGGCATATGTACACGACAGACAGACAGACGATTCCATGCATGGTAAATGCATAACTTGTTGGCATGTGTCTAGCTTTTATCTTGCATTTGATATTCGTCGAAAATGCTTCCCAGGAGATATATACGGAAACGTCTGCAAATATGGCTTCCCTGGTAGCTACATTCGAAAGGATCCCTATAGGGTGTGACATTTCTAGGAAAGAAATAGATATACCAAATTGTTTAGGTTGTGCGTGTTATTTTTATTCTAATTATTGATATGAGCATAGGGTGTTGATTTTAATTTTCACTGTATCGACACCCTAGCAATACACATTTGACAACATGTTTGATTCGGTGACCCAGTGGTAATGCGCTAGACTACTAAACGTAAGGCCGTGTATTCGAACTCTGGCTCCGCCTTTCAATATGTCAGGGATGACTTTCTCTGTGACCCCATCCCAACTACCGAGCCTATAAATAAATAAATAGGAACTGTTTAAAACACATACACACAAAGAGAGACATAAAACTTAAACCATTTAACTGAACCCTAAGCTAACATTAATGTCCGTTAACTGCCTGTATGATACAAAATGTTTTTTTTTAAACCAAAACGTACACACCACCATATTACTATGCATCAAATAAACAACGTGGACGTCTATTGTGCATACTAAAATATGATATTTTGGGACACGGTTTTAAACCATTACAAATGACTGCATCAGCATATTCAGGAAGTGAGACAATATCCGTAAATTATGTCCTATATATCTGCCTATAAATGTTCTAGTGTCAAGCAGTTCTGTGAGCTCGTATTAAACGGATTCCAATGTGTCGAGTAATTATAATACTATGTTGTAGAAGATAACCCACCAGCATATCAGCCAGTAGAATTGAATCCCTATCATGATGGCTACGATCAGAACAATGCAAAAAGTTATGATAAAAATACCCCACCACCTCTACAGCCATCAAATGACATTACAATGCAGGTACGTACTATAATAACATCCTTGAAGAATACGTGTTATCTTCCATGATTGATTGAGGGTACCTTTAGTTATTAGATAAGATTCAGTCAAATTTTAGACGAAGCCTTTTAACTGATACATGTCTTATGATAAGCCATGATAAAGACACCCACAGTTTATTCAGTTCGTATCAAACTGAATGACAACACGTTATTTCAGGAGCTTATTCCTCTTGCTCAAATATTTCCCGCGGTGTTCCCCAACACATCCGGTATTAAACCGTAAACGACATGTCAGCCGATGACTTTGGACTTGTAAAACAAATCTGCAGTTGGACATTACTGAAATGAGGAAAATTGATTAATTAGCAATTTATTCATTGTTAATAAATTGTCACTGACTTTTGGCAAAACTATACTCCAAGTTATATCCAAACTGTACTGTATCTTGTAAAGGTCAAGTTATTGAGCCAACTACATTAGTAAATTATCATGGTACTATTCGTGACCAATATGTATCTTGTGATTCAATGGTTTCTAGGTAAAAATGTTTATGTAGGTACCGTACATTCCTGACCCTGCACACTAAGAAACTCTTCGTAGTGTTACCTATCCAATGTCATTTTGACTAATTCTTATTAGTTTTACGGTTTAAATTTTTTAATGTGGATGTATTAGGCATAGGTTACACAAAATAAGTTAATAATGATATTGGTCATGAGCAATTACAGTCTTTAAATTGGTTACCAGTATTCAAAAGAGTCGATCAAATAAAGCTATCATGCGTACAGCACAAGATTATATGGCTGAATATTTCATTCTCGTATAAAACATGGTTTCGTGCAAAGATTATTTCATTGTTCCTAAGGTCAAAGGATTTGGACTAAAATAGTATGCTTATGATGTTTGTTACAGTAATGGGTAATTTGCAATATTTCGCGTCTACACATATTTTTAATTAATATGTCGTCAAAAAACGCTTTTAAGTCATTTTTCATTAGTAGTTTGTAAGTAAGTAATCGGCAGCATCTGTACATCTTAATTCCTCTTGTTTAAAGATTAAAATAGTTTATAAATATTAGTATATCAGTCAGAAATGATGCTTTTTCTCACTCAATAATTCATCGATAATGAAGTTTTATTTACATTATTGCATAATTTATTGTTTATTGGTCCTAAAGTATTTTACGCATTGTAAAACATGTACTTGTTTAAATATACCCATGAGATATATGAATTTTATAGTACATTGATTTATGAATTTTAGCATCATTCCGAGATGGTAAACGTTCAGCAGCAAACATCAGCGGTATTGGTTAGTCGTCAAAGAGGTTCTGATCTTACCCTACCATCGATCCTGGTTTGTTTGTTTTGCTGCTTTTGTACAGGCTTGCCAGCCATTATGTATGCAGCGAAGGTGAGATGTTACATGTACCTACTATAAGTTGAACATTGCTGTGATAATTTCGTAGATCATTTGTCAATGCCTATTTTTGTTGGCGAGCAGCACATCGATGGTCTTGAAAATGCCGAACATGCACTTTTTACAATGTTGATGTTATTTTTGGCGAACTTGATTTAAGTTCTGTGTCTCGCGCTATGTCCGAAAATAACGAACATTACAGTCAATTGAAAAACATTAAATGTCATGTGATAAAATGTCGTATTTCAATTGGCCAGAATAAGGAGGTAAAAAAGTCCGAATCTACATGCTTTGCAGCTTCGGCGTTTTATTGTATTGTTTATCAAATAGAAATAGGGTGGACCAACCAAACTTGTAATAACCAAACTTGTAATAATTTTTTCAAGTTGAAGTAAGATTTTACTTTTGTACTCCTGAACTTACTGATGTGTTTTGCCCCATTAATTAGCACGTGCTGACCTAATTAAGGTCACTAGCGCATGAAATGTCCTTCTTTTTTCATATTCAATATACCATCTATCCATACAGTCAAACGTGTAATAATTATTACAAGTCTGGTTTTTATTACAAGTTTGGTTGCAAGAACCAACCAAACTTGTAATAACCAAACTTGTAATAACATTTTCAAGTTGAAGTAAGATTTTACTTTTGCACTCATTAACTTCTTGGCGTGTTCCGCCCCATTAATCAGCACGTGCTGACCCAATTAAGGTCACTAGCGCCTGAATTGACCTTCATTTTTTCATATTCAAAATAACATCTATCCATACAGTCAAACATGTAATAAGTATTACAAGTCTGGTTTTTATTACAAGTTTGGTTGCAAGGTCCAACCAAACTTGTAATAACCAAACTTGTAATAAAATTTGCAAGTTGAAGTTAGATTTTACTTTTGCACTCATGAACTTACTGATGTGTTCTATCCCATTAATTAGCACATGCTGACCCAATTAAGGTCACTAGCTCTTGAAATGACCTTCATTTTTTCATATTCATTATACCATCTATCCATACAGTCAAACATGTAATAATTATTGCAAGTCTGGTTTTTATTACAAGTTTGGTTGCAAGATCCAACCAAGCTTGTAATAACCAAACTTGTAATAAAGTTTTCAAGTTGAAGTAAGATTTTACTTTTGTACTCATGAACTTACTGATGTGTTTTGCCCCATTAATTAGCACGTGCTGACCTAATTAAGGTCACTAGCGCTTGAAATGACCTTCTTTTTTCATATTCAAAATGCCATCTATCCATACATTCAAACATGTGATAATTATTACAAGTCTGGTTTTTATTACAAGTTTGGTTGCAAGATCCAACCAAACTTGTAATAACCAAACTTGTAATAAAATTTTCAATTTGAAGTAAGATTTTACTTTTGCACTCATGAATTACTGATGTATTCCGCCCCATTAATTAGCACGTGCTGACCTTATCAAGGTCAGTAGCGCTTGAAATGACCTTCATTTTTTCATATTCATTATACCATCTATTCTTGCAGTCAAACTTGTAATAATTATTAGAAGTCTGGTTTTTATTACAAGTTTGGTTGCAAAGTCCAACTAAACTTGTAATAACCAAACTTGTAATAAAATTTTCAAGTTGAAGTTAGATTTTACTTTGGCACTCATGAACTAACTGATCTGTTCTATCCCATTAATAAGCACGTGCTGACCCAATTAAGGTCACTAGCGATTGAAATGACCTTCATTTTTTCATATTCATTATACCATCTATCCTTACAGTCAAACTTGTAATAATTATTGCAAGTCTGGTTTTTAATACAAGTTTGGTTGCAAGGTCCAACCAAACTTGTAATAACCAAACTTGTAATAAAATTTTCAAGTTGAAGTAAGATTTTACTTTTGCACTCATTAACTTACTGATGTAAATCGCCCCATTAATTAGCACGTGCTGACCTTATCAAGGTCACTAGAGCTTGAAATGACCTTCATTTTTTTCATATTCATTATACCATCTATCCTTACAGTCAAACTTGTAATAATTATTTGAAGTGGTTTTTATTACAAGTTTGTTTGCGAGGTCCAACCAAACTTGTAATAACCAAACTTGTAATAAAATGTTCAAGTTGTAGTAAGATTTTACTTTTGCACTCATGAACTTACTTATGTGTTCTGTCGCATTAATTAGCATGTGTCATCTGTCCTCTGTCATGTTTGTTTAAATGATGACCCAGGAGTCAAGATTGACCAACACCGGGGCTCATTTGGTTTATTCGGGCTCATACACCGGAAAAAAAGTGAAAAAATGTTCTTCTCTAAAGGTCTTCTTTTGTGGTGAGCAATATGGTGTCATCATGACAATCTCTACAGGATCTGCGCATTTTCATGTCAAAGGTCATCCAGAGGGGGCATTGTGTTTTTAAACAGATCTTGTTTTATTTACTATTAAAGGGGCATGCTCAGGAACTGTTTTGTCTTGGGTTTCATAAACCAAAAATGCGTTTATCACGTGTGAAACCAATTATTACCGAAAAGTCAAAGAAGAATGTGCGTTCCAAAATGACTTTATATAACCCGCGCGTCGGTATTTGTATGTCGATTTAAATAAAAGGCTGTAAGCCTTTTATTGACGACAACGATATTTCTGATTCGTCTGAGAATTACTGAGCGTGCGCACTGCCTTTCAAAGGACATTTACCTATAATTGATCGATAGATTAACTTTATGTCAAATAAATGACGTAACATGTGCAATACTTACCATTTCACAGTTTGCTGATGTTTTTTTTCACGATGTTTTCGCTTTTGACAGATCCCGAAAGGGTCGAGTTACGAAAATGACGAATATTTTCTGAGGCCAAAATCGGCAGGTTTGGTAAATCTTGAAATGTGTATATTGAGTAAACTAGCGGGATATTTCATAGCTATTTTTCATGATTTAGGCATTGAAACAATAACAATTTGATTGCTATTCGAGTCACTTCAGTTCCAGGGCATGCCCCTTTAAGTGACGCCGCATAGTACCATTTGTTGTATCAGTATACATAGCAGACTTTGCAGTTTGACAAAAGTTGGAAAACTGTTGCTTTTGAAAGCTCTTGAAATTTTAAAGAGGTTCGGCAAAATAAGCTGTAAAAGTAACAAAGATAATAATTAGTTGAAAAATAATTATCTGTTAGATAATATATTAACCTGTGTATATACAGCAACAATAAGTTCTTAGAAAAACACATGTATACAAATGGGTTGAAATCTAAATTCTCTAAAATCTCTAGGTTTACATGAACTATATTTGTCACTCTCCAGCATACTAACAGTTAAGGCCTTAAACAGAAAAATCTTGAGTTTAATGCTAAAAGTACAAGTACTAATTTTTGGTAAATTAGATTATGTATAATGTATTCGTCATTTTTACCGTATATGAATTATATCTTGTAAACTTGTTCGTTGTGTAAACATTTGGATGGTAATGATATGCGATTAAATTGATTTTTTCGGCTCTAACTCTGTCATAAAGATTTGTAACCCAACAGCACACCAAAAACAGGTTCAGTCTGTAAAGAAGTCCAGGACTAACAAACATACGCACATGTGAGACAAGGTCAGAAGTTCAGTATACAGTATAACAGTTTATATAAAGATCAGAGCGCTGAAGGTCACATAGAGTTTTAAGTTCATAATTTCGGTCTTTTCGGAATGTCCACTCTGTAACTTCGTTATTCATTGCAAGAACTTACTACAAATGTTAACCATCTTTAGACGATGTGTCACGTGCAACCCCAATTGCTGCAGCTCGAATGTCAAAGTCACACTTAGCGGTTAAAGGTAAAAACTCGGTTATTCTATTTTATGTCCGCTCAGTAACTTTGACATACGTGGATAGATATCGGACATTCTTGGCAGAAATGTCTACGAACATGTGACGGTGTGTCATGCGTAAGACCAGAAGAAAGATATCAAGAATACACCGATAAGTGTTTCTGATAAACGCCACATCCATCTTGTTTTACGGCGACTTTTTAGCTTCTTATCGATCTTAAAATAAGTAATAAATTAGAAGTAGTCGGTATATATTATATCTGTAACTATGGCAGTAACAATGCCTATTTTGGTACCGATGGATTCGGAAAATTTTTGGCTGGATAATTGGCTGCATGAAAAAAATCGAAACATCTGATAACTTAGATAACCGACATGCATGGTTGGTGAAATTTAATTAGCACATGAATATCAGAATATGTACATGAATAGGTGACATTATTGAGAAAGGGTATGTTAATTCCTAAGCATGAATATCCATCAACTGTACAGTTCCTAATTTAGGACTTCTCCTAACAATCGTTGTTGTGTCGCGAGCAACACAAGTGACTTGTCTCATATGGAAAAATCAAATTCCGATAGTACTTTAAGTACTTTGATTTTTTATTGTACGTTGACGTCTAAAAAGGTACCATTTCTAGGAACAAAATATACACTTCATTTTGTTTTAACAAAACGCCTCTCATCCGCCTTGAAAAATAGTACCATTTGTTGTATAAGTATACATTGCAGACTTTACAGTTTTGACAAAAGTTTAAGATATATTGCAGAATTATGTCTATTTTGAAAGCATGTGAAATATTTTGGCGATTTAAACAGTAAAACTAACAAGTATAATAATCAAGTATTCATCCACGCCGAAGTTCATTCATAATCTGTCCAGGTAATAAGATTTACTACATAGTGGAAATAGTTTAATTCGCAAAAGTAGTGCCACAATCTCAGAGTGGAGAGATTTCCAAAGACTTGTAATAATTATTATATGTATGACTGTATGGATAGATGGTAAATTGAATATGAAAAAAGAAGGTCATTTCAAGCGCTAGTGACCTTAATTAGGTCAGCACGTGCTAATTAATGTGGCAAAACACATCAGTAAATTCACGAGTGCAAAAGTAAAATCTTACTTCAACTTAAAAATTTTATTACAAGTTTGGTTATTACAAGTTTGGTTGGACCTTGCAACCAAACTTGTAATAAAAACCAGTTCTGTAATAATTATTACAAGTTTGACTTTACGGATAGATGGAATAATGAATATGAAAAAATGAAGGTGATTTCAAGCGCTAGTGACCTTAATTAGGTCAGCACGTGCTAATTAATGGGGCGGATACATCAGTAAGTTCATGAGTGCAAAAGTAAAATCTTACTTCAAATTGAAAATTTTATTACAAGTTTGGTTATTACAAGCTTGGTTGGATCTTGCAACCAAACTTGTAATAAAAACCAGACTTGTAATAATTATTACATGTTTGACTGTATGGATAGATGGTACAATGAATATGAAAAAAGAAGGTCATTTCAAGCGCTCGTGACCTTAATTAGGTCAGCACGTGCTAATTTATGGGGCGGAACATTTCAGTAACTTAATGAATACATAAGTAAAATCTTACTTCCAGTTGAAAAATTTATTACAAGTTTGGTTATTACAAGTTTGGTTGGATCTTGCAACCAAACTTGTAATAAAAACCAGACTTGTAATAATTATTACATGTTTGAATGTATGGATAGATGGCATTTTGAATATGAAAAAAGAAGGTCATTTCAAGCGCTAGTAACCTTAATTAGGTCAGCACGTGCTAATTAATAGGGCAAAACACATCAGTAAGTTCATGAGTACAAAAGTAAAATCTTACTTCAACTTGAAAATTTTATTACAAGTTTGGTTATTACAAGTTTGGTTGGACCTTGCAACCAAACTTGTAATAAAAACCAGACTTGTAATAATTATTACAAGTTTGGTTTTTATTACAAGTTTGGTTGTAACAAAGCACTAAGAATGTTCATGTTTCTTTGATCAGTTATTTAATATACGGAAGTTATTTGGAAAATCAGATAATTAGAATGGAAAATACTGTCGGTTTTTTTTTTCAAATTGTTTGTTCGGACGGTTCGGGCTTATTGTATGTTTGGGAATTTTATTTCAGTTTATTTTATGTTTTCTGTCATTGGATGTTTTGATGTCACGTGGTGACCTAATACATGTATATTCGATATTAGGTTACCAGAATATATTTGGTCTGTAATGGAGACATTTATTTTGAATATTGGGTCTGTTATGGAGACTTTTATCGTAAATGACCAGGAGGAAGGTAGTCTACGTGATATAATCGTTACAGGGTTAGTAACTGACCCGATACGGGATATACGGGTCTGTGGTAACCATATGGGGCGAGACCCTGTATCTATTAGTATCCTCTGAAATTAACATCTCATTTGTGTCCTTTATAGCACTGTATATGTCACATTAAATTATTTGACTTATTTAACAGTTTTTTTACATTACTATAATATCAATATGCTTCATCAATCTCATCTAATGCCTGTTGCTTGTTCTTGACAACGCCATTACTTTACTAACTGAATTATTTAAAAATCACTTTGCCCGTTACAATTAAATCGATGTCAATATATAAACGTAGCCCTAAAGAAGAAGCTTTGAGCTTTTAATTACATCCCAAAGTATGCCATGTTGTCAATAGTGTCCTTTTAAGTACGCACTATGTATACATATTATACATACATGTAGTCAAAGAGATATTTATTCAATTTATGAGCTTTGAGCTTCTTTTTAAAATTCAAATTACGCTTTGTTGCAAATGGTGTTCCTTACTTAAGAAAATAAGCACGGTAGAGGCCTCATTTTTACTAGAATCTTCTCGAAACTGTGTCAGATTATTTGAATTGGTAAAGTCATAAACAACTTTGCACATGGGTCATTAGTGTAAAGACAGGCGTTAACTAAACCTTATCAGAATGTTTGTCAAACTGAGTGGTCTAAAAGTCTATAAAATAGAATCCGTGTCAGATCACTCCTGGATAATCATTGTTATGACAGAAGTTGCAATGATATGGAAGAAGTCCCAGTTTTAGTCAGGTGATCTAGTAGAGTGGCATCATGACCAACCCTATTTTTATGTTGTCTTCCAAAACAAATTTGTACTATTTTTTTTGCATTTTTCTTTTATTTATTCAGGCGCAAAACCGATATGGAGAGGGTAAATGGAAAGAAGGAGAATATTATCAGAATAAAGCATGTTCTTTGATGATCACTAGTGTTATACTTCACTTTATTGCCTGGACTGTGTTTCTTGTTCTCCATATCTTTTGACTACATGATGTTGTGAGGAGATGTATGCTACAGAGATGCTAGCTGTATGAATATGCGACCATATATATTGCAATATTTGGTATAAAATATGCTTTTTGAAAAGGAAATAACGATCAGTAACGTGGAATCTACCATGGGCACTGTATCATACCTTGACTCTGCTGAACAAAATCCACAAGACTCAGCATTGAGCGTATGAGCCATGCATAAGTCATCTCTTTAATGAAGTGAAGATAAAATATTTACTCGATGTTTGTTTTTCGGATTCTATTAATTATACGATATTGAACGAGAATTACAAATGGAGAACTTCGGGATTTCCATTTAATCCAGTCTGAATGGTCTCCCCAGTCGTAACCAATGGTACATCCAAACTTAGCAATGGTACACGTTATATTATGAAAATGTGAATATACATGAGACACTTTTGGCAGGAAAAAAGAAAAAAAGGGAAGTTGTTTGCCTTTTTGGTCACGTTTAAGATCTACTGCCTTCTAAGCGGGCTTCCTTACAAACGCTCCAAAAGAAACTAATCAAACGAATAAAAATCCAGCATGTTTATATTGCAGATGTATGGAAACATTAATACGCGACCACATAACGATAAGTCATTTCGTGAAAATAATGGAGGATTTCGTGGAAACCAGAGCAAAACAATTATGTTAACACAAAATGTCGCCTGCCAGTTCTTCAAATTACCGCATCATTTTTGCAATGTCAAACGTTTTTGAAGTAGTTCTAGCAATGTTTCGCGTTACGATAATTATCTAGCTTTCATAACATTTATCATTGTTCTTGTTTCCTCATAAATAATTATAATAATGTAACATGAAGTGCTCCATTATTAACACGAAACAGCCATTATTGTCACATAGAGCAAATTTTGAACCGTTTTACCTACCTCATTCAAGTGCAAAAATATTGCCTAATACAGATAGTTATTTTGAAATAAGTTACACCATTTGAAAGATAATGATTTTATCGCCAACGTCATATGTGGTATTGTTTTTGGTATTTACCGAATACAGATTTTAAACCAAGTTCAAAATTATTTTCCTATATAATCTATATAGAGTTAAACTGGGAAATTGTTACCTGATTGTTGTTTTTCAAGTCATTTGAAAGGAGATAACAACATCGATTATGCCGGTAATCGGTTCATTATTGTCCCATATGTTCTAAATATCTAACAAGGAATTTACTGAATAATAAAAATCTATGTACATAGGCGTCAGGCTTTAGCTGGTTCAAAACGCAATTTATTTTAACATAGTAAGCTGTACTCAATGTCATTCACATTTGTCTTTTGATGCAGTTACAATATGCAGTGTGTAAATGATTTCTCTTCGAATTACGTAGCATTGATAGAGGCATCTATAGTCGTAAACTTTACCATTATAATTGTGTACTAGTTGGTATCATTATACAGCAACTATTAAAGTTAGAAGCAGTTCAATTTCAGCTCTATTTCAAGTTAATGAAATTATTGCTATATCATAATTTGAACGGGAGTACAGTTTACTTATTAATATCGAAAACCAATACCAGACTCTAAAAAGAGATGCGATCGTGCATGAAGTAATTTAATGTCAAGGAAGAAAGCCAATGATAAGTTTGTGTTCATGCAAACTTTAATGTGCGTATTCGTTATAGATTTAATTAATGAGCAAATCGAAATTTCGGCAACTAGGGTACAGCTAGAGGACTGCATTCAAAGTAACGCTTCGTCCGAGTTTCACTTGTCACTCAAGTTATAGAGGACTGCAATTGTTTATTTAAAAAAATGATATTGTATAGACTAAATCAGACGATGAGTTGGTTTTTATCTTCACACTGGTTACTGAACGAAAAAACCGAAACAATCGCTTTTGATGCCTTTATAGATTCAAGTTGATATTTCAATTTCCCGCAAAACATAATTAACAGTATGAACTATATAATGAAAACAATAAATCCTTTAAAAAAGGTTATAAATAAGCATATAACTAAAATTCGTTTTCCGATTATAATCCGTGGGTGAACATAATAAACATAGTATACAGTGTTAAGGCCTCGAGGTTATTAACTTAGATCGGTCTCCGAGCTCACATTGTAAACCTTTTTTTAATGTTTCTAAGTTAATTACGACACTTGTACTAGATCCTTAAACTTTTACTCTTCACATTAGATCATTAGCAATTGAAATGGAAAGTGTCAATATACAAAAACGTAATTGCAGGATTCGTTGCAGAGTTTATACACCAGTTGTTCCATAGCTGAAAATACAGTCAATGTATTGCAAAAAAATTGTATATAGCTTTAATGCAATGCTATGTGTTTATAGGTCACAAGCCCATTGGTAAATACACATTCATTCACAACATGGTAACAAACGTGACAATAGCAAAGTAATCAAGCCAAATGAAAGAAACATCATTATAAAGATCAAATGTTTCGTTTTAAAATGGTTTCTGCGGGAGAAACGAGTTTTAGAAGTGTAAACAGATTGCTTTATAGAAGATGTATTTCAAGAGTACAAATCATATCGTTTTGATTTTAATAGAACAATGTATCTCAATACCTAAAAATACAAAGTGCAATTCAAGTTTCAATTCTGCAAAGACCCATTAGAGCCTCAGGCCGAAGTAACGGATATGTGATGGTAAAGTTGTAATAAATTCTACATAAAACACAATAACTTAGCCAATAATTACCTTAAATGAAAACTGAATATGTCCCAAAAATTCGACCCTATTCAACTGGTATATATACTATTAGAAGGTGCACCACCTTTACAAACACACAAAATTATAAAGCAATACGGACGAATTCTATATAATATCAAAGTTTGCTGCGGTTTCGGGTATATATTCTTGCACAAGATAAGACCAAAACTAAGTTCCTAGACCAATCCATTACCGACAAAGCGAAAAAGAAACGCTAGAATTTGACCCGATTTCGCTTGGTCTGAAGAAATGGTCACACCAAAATGGATTAATTTCACATACTAATGCAAGATTGTCAGTCGATCATATTAATACAGATATACAAACTCTTACAGTGTTTTGTGTAGAATTCATTACAATTTTATCATCACTAATTGCATGTATACTGATTCGCCGTATGTCCGTTTTAAATACATATGTTACCGCACATGCTCAGTCTCTATATAACTGATATCAAAACAAATTGTTACAACCACTAAAGAACATAGGCAAGTCCCTCTACGACCCGCGCTGCTTGTGAAATTCATCACAGTGAGATACCTACGTACCATATGCACATTGCCGCCAACGACAATAACCAAACACGCAATGATATAGCACGATCCAGTAGCCTTGTTTGGTACATAGCGCATCACATCAAACTAAAGCCATACGCCTGGTTTCGTTAAAGTAACCCCACGTGAAATGCGAATAACAATCGCTATTATTGCAGAATATGCAATTGATAGATACATGGCGAACTTTGAGTAGAAATATATCCGTCGTACGGCTAGACACGATTGTATAAGTAGTAACTGAGTGATAATGCAAAACGTAAAAAATGCCTGTATAACGCTAACAAACCAAAACAAAAAAAATATTCACGATTATACAGGGAAGTTCCGATTCTCGCCAGACAGTGTGTCGCGCTGGCGCAGTCGGTAATGCCTTGGACATTGAAGCATTCATATACAGACGATTTTTTTGTTGATTACTGGGCGGCTACGGATCTTTTGGTCTTGTTTGTTCGTTATCGTTATTCAGGCTACAAGACGGTCCGCAATCACTTGGTATTTGTTCCTTCCAATTGAATAAAGAAATAGAAACGGACATAATACAAACGTTTTGCATTGACACTTACTTACTACTTGCACAAGCGTGTTGAGCCGTACGACCGGTATTGATAGATTACCCCTATTAATTTTTAAATCAGTACTCAATGGCCAAGGTCACGAGAGGGCATTCGTGTTGTTTATGTCGATTTGATTTTGAACTCTTGCTAGTAATCGTATGATCTTGACCAAATTTCACATGACTTGTGAAGATGTCCAGCTAGCATATTATAGGTAGGTGTTTCAAGTTTCCACAAAGAAGCCTTGGATATGTCTCCGTCGATATGACTGATGGAGTCGCTAAAAGGAATTGTGTTCCATAATCAGAACAATGCGACATTTTTGCCTAATGGATTTATATAAGAACTATAATGATGGATGATACTTGTAAGTACAGAAATATGTACTAAAAACTTCAATTATAAGCACAATTTCAGAAGCATGTCCCATTTCAGTAAACATTGCGAGTACATCTGTAGTTGATTAAACAAAGTTGAGGTCGTAGCAATAAAATGTTTCATTACAAACACTCGATCTCATATCGATTAGTAATGTACTCGATTATTTGCACAGTAAATATAATTATATCTCATTTCACGGAATTTTGACCTACAATATTGTACATACTTTGGGTTTAACATTAGATTCCGGCTCACTGCTGTATGGAGAAATGCTTGGCGAGACCGTGCTTGTCCGGCGCATATAAATCTTTATATCCTTGTCTTTCAATGGATCCTCAAGAACAAATACACGGACAAGATTTGTGTTGTCGCCGACTAATAGTCTATTTGTATTTCGACTAAGCAACCAATGGTCTTTGGATAGGCAATTAATATTTGAAATACCGTCTATATCAGATACAATTGATTTCAGGATCTTTCCACCTTTGTCAACAAGATCTACTGTTTTTCGATCGCTACGTCCAAGTAATATTTGACTATCGTCAATAACGGCAAGTCCTCTGCAATTTTTTATCTTTTTTTCCCAAACTATGTCTCCATCTTGGTTGATACATTTTATACACGCATGTGTATCATCTAGAAGGACGAACGTCATTTCCTTTTTCATGTATACTATGTACGATGGACAGCACATTGTAATCGAACCATTGCTAATGTTTATTGAATTGGTCTGTTTCGTCCTTGTGTACAAAAGTAATTTCACAGGTTTTGAGAACAGCGT
The DNA here is from genome assembly GCA_964023205.1 of Lutraria lutraria. Classification (NCBI taxonomy): domain Eukaryota; kingdom Metazoa; phylum Mollusca; class Bivalvia; order Venerida; family Mactridae; genus Lutraria; species Lutraria lutraria. The sequence goes on from OZ026833.1 coordinate 33,661,913, forward strand.
CACGGCAAATTTTGTATCCCCATTTCCGTCATTCATATGACATAGTCCGTAGCAACTAGCTTCAAGATCAAGTACGCTTTGTATATCAATATGACTGTGGTTAATACTTAAGATAACCAACTGATTTTCTAATGGACATGATGCAACTATGAAGCCTTTGTTAAATGCTAAGACGTCGTAGCATTGAATAGCAATTGATGACACAAAGCTGTGATGCTTGTCAAAATATTTAAGTTTCTGGTTTGTTTTGTCAACGAAAATTAGTTCGCCGTCTGGTAGAAAAGTCGCCCCGGTTATCATACAGTTCTCCTGATCGGTGTCATTCTCGTTAGGGGATTTAGACAGTTTGCTCTTGTGTGTGAGTTTGGTATTAAAGATAAGGTCGAGAGATGATCTTAGAAGCGGGTCTTTTTCAAGTTCCTCCAAGTCTTCAATGTACCATACCCTGTGTTCTTTAGACTTTCGGAGGAGCCAATGTTGATTACCACATTCATCACAGAAATATTCCTGACAGGCTTTGCAGTATTTAGTCGCCGTATCCTTCTTCCATTTTATTCGGCATATTGCACAATACTTCCTCTTTTTCTCTTTTTCAATCTGTCTGGCTGCCTGTAGGCGTTTTTCAATTTCGTCGTTGGTTGGAATGGTGTCTGCCCATTCAATGATTGGTAAATTAGGATCATCTATTTTAATCATTCCCTGGCATTCGGGACACGGAAACCTGTCTTCTAGAGCATGTTTCAGACAGTACTGTTGCAGACATGCTCGGCAAAATGTGTGTCTACATGGTAGATCTTTCGGAAGTTCTAGATATTTTCCACATAGAAGACAGTGGGTATTTTTTTCTTCCACCAAAACTGTACGAAAAGACAAGACAATAAGATTAATCAAAATAACTTGCTTTACGGTATTAAACTACTGTAGTGTTCCAATATCAACTTGCGTTGTCAGCTCATTGTACAAAATCACTCTAGTGACTGAGATAATGTATATATTAACACTTATCTGTTCTTGGATCAGTAGTTAATGCTATAACCTTACTGTCTATACAACACATAATCTGTGTTAAATCAGTGATTTGCGTTCACGAAATAATTATTAACTATGTTGACAAATTAACACACGCTGAACGATTATAACAATGCGTCTAACAATTCACTGAGATACAGCCACTTCTGTATTAAGTTTATATCAACTTTACTCGATTAAACACAGTTTACTAGGGAAATCTTCTGGTGATTAAGTACATGGTGCAATAGTTTCGAATTGGGCTGAAGTTGTTCCATTATAGCCAGTTTTAAATAGCTGTCCTCGCATTTCAAAATGTCGTTCAATTGAGCTTTTCTGTACGGTCTATCAGTTTAGTTGATATAATTATCATTTGCAACAATAAGGTCATGATAAACGATTATTTAACAGGGGGCGGGCCCGGCGCCCCCCCCCCCCCCCCCCTCCCGACGATATACACAGAAATGAAATAATTACCATTCAATGAAATAGCATTCAATCCTTCAATTCCTCAATAGTACACCCTCCAACCCCCCTTCCCCCATCAAGCCTGAAATTCTGGACCCGCATCTGATTTTTATAAATAAAATGACTTTTTAGGAAGAAACTTTTTACGTGCAGGTTTATGTATTTGTAAACAAATTCCAACAACGTAGAAAGCAATCGATCGGTTTTACTTATTAAAAAACAGCGAATATTAGTACATACCTTTTAATTTATGAAGCCCAAAACTTCCTTTTGAAGACATATTGTGCTACTGTATACATTAATTTCACAAAAAAACACCGATTACAAGTTTTATGTGTGCGTCATCTTTTGTTTTAAGTTTGTACAAAGCACCGAATGCAGTTTTTGAATTTATGAAATTTGCTTTTGGTTACAATTAAGCTTCGCCATTGTTTTAGCTTATTCATTATGATAGGTCATTAGATATTACAAAACTGTGATACGATATAACATTAATAAACTACTTTGTGTGCGTGATATTCTTCAATAACAATGGATTGGTGTATCCATTACGCATTAATTGGTTAATATATGAAAGATCAAAGATTGTGCAATTTATTGACTAAATCAAGTATCGATACAAAATACAAAATTATTGTCAGTATTGAGCCGAGCGGTCCTTTGTTTTGCGTACACTGTAACCTGCATTAATGGTATTGATATCAAAATGACGCCTGTGTTTCATAAAACAATTAAAGCACGCTAATCTGAAAACACGGTTGGACTGTGGAACTAGTTCGTACTAGAGATGTTTTTGTAATTTAGATAATGTGAGTTCGAATCCCACCCGTGACCGGAAACGTGTGTGGAAGCTCTAAAGATGGCTTAAAGACAATCGATTGCCTACCCATATGTACGCTTATGGTCTTCCTCTATCAATACTGGAAAAAAATGCCAAATAACCTTTGTTGTTGGCAAGACGTTAAACACTAAATAACAACAGAGACCATGACTTCTATTAAAGTACTTACGTTGGCGGTTCTACAGTCTATGATATTGATGCTAATTAATTACTGGTAAACACCGATTCTCCGAACATGTTTCATTCGAAAACTGGAGTGATCGCCTTTCGATATTTTAGAGACGCTTTTCCTGTGTCCCCATCCCAAGGTATGTGTTAAGAAAATCCACGGCTAGGGGTGAGGTGTGTATATGTAATTTACTCCAGGCATGATAAAGAACCAGGAAAACTATTCGAAATCAGTAGGGATATAGTTGCCCGGTTCTTCTTATTTATCCCCCCCCCCCTCCTCTTTCCGCACAAGTAGTTGCAACAAGTATACAATTTATTACCCTCCAATATCGGAGATCACGGATATGGTACCAAAAAAACGTATATATAAATGTGCAATAATTTTTATTTTTATTAAACTTGAAAAAGAACATATATTCAATTAATTAATTAATAGATAAACGATATTATATTCAACAAGAGAAATATGTTGACAATGAATCAAAATAAAACTACGTTAGAAGCAACGTTACGGAAGTGTAGACTCCTAGATCGAAAAGAACAAAAAGAAAACACACACACCTATTATCCAAAATATGTGGACGATCGTCGGTCGGGCGTTAATTTTTATCTTATGCGTAAAGTCAAATTTCTGATGCCAGTTGATAACCCATGTCGTTTTTATAGACGTTCATGCACAAACTGTTCAATTAACATTCGTTTTTGAAATATGTCAGAATTAATTAATTGTGTGGCAAATGTTAACATGCAACTATGCGGTTACACATATAGATACGTTTATGGTGCTTTTTTAGAAAAACAAAGTATGCATATGTCACTATATTCCGGACTACTCTAATGCGAACTATTCTAATCTGGGCTGCGCAAATCCGGACTACTCTAATCCGGACCACTCCGTTAATCCGAACTCCTCTAACTTAGACAACTCCAATCTGAACTACTCTAATCCAGACTACTCTAATCCGAACTACTCTAAACCGTGCCACTCTAATCCGGGTCACTCAAATCCGGACCACTATATTCCGGACCTCTCTAAAGTGTACAGTCATCTATAATCAATGTCTTTAATTTCTTATATTCCTGGATTATTCGTTTGTGCTGGATGATATTGATAGTAACTTAGCATCACTCGTCATTTCTGTACCTCGTGTTCTGTGATAGTTCAGGCTGATTTTGTGTGTTGCAGGTCGCGATCGACAGAATTGACGATTTTTTGGTGGGAAAAGATTAAATATCTGCCTCATTGTTTAGAATGGACTGAATGTTTACTGGTTATGTGAAGCGAGCATTTCTTAACACAGTTTGGTGGCAACGAGTTCTCATGAATGTGAATTATTAACAAAGGGAAGTTATGCTACGTATACGTCACCATGTGTCCTCACATCTCTATGGATGTTAAACACGCAGATTTAGCTACTTGTCAATTTGCACAATGATAATATTGATTATTTAGTTGTTAACAGTGCACAAGCGTACACAGTAAATCATATGTGTACATACATTCAAATCGTAATAACCCAGGCTACTGACGTCATGTATAACATTTAATAATTCAAAAATAATTAAAACAAATTTCACATGACAAAAAGCAGTAGTTGTTATATATACCATATTATATCAGAAATGCATATGTTACTAAAAGGATTGTACATAACCCGGCGATCAGGTTTCGATCCCTGGTCGAGGCAGGTCGATCATAGCCTTCTATGAAAATTTGACAACAATGTCGATGTTCCGCCACATGAGGAAAAGTTGCCGGTTTCTTGTGGAAGTTAATACTGATTCGAATACCGTCCGTATATAACTGAACAATTCTTGAAAAACGGCATTAAACCAAAGTAAATAAGAAAATAAAGAATATGTTGATACAAATTTAAGGTTGAAAGTAGGTTTAGCTGTTATTTAAACTGTCTAAAAACCCAAATAAAAAGAAAATAAAGACTATTGTGATGCAAAAATATACTGCAAAAGTACGTATAAATTAATACATGTATATCAAAACAAACGAAGCAGCGTGGTGTATAAAATGTGTAAATGTATAAGTCCATAGTTGTGCTGTTGACAGTTCGTAACATCCCCATACAGTTCCTCTTCTTCAGTCTATTTTCTTTTACCGATCCTGATAATCATTACCAACATTGTACACCCACGCCATACACGTAGAGCATAAATTGCTAACTAACCAATCCTCACGAAACAAAGGCAAAAGGACCAGTCGTTTTAAGTATGAACATGGTCCGATGTCATAAATTTCAGCCGTAATCAAGTTTTTGTGTTATATCCCATTTGGGACCTGTACATATGCTTATCAGATGTGCAAGTACATATTTTGATTGAAAGTTCTAGTTTTCCGTTGACACATCGAACCTCTTTGATTCATCATGGGTCAGTATGTATCCACAGTGTTCTTATTGTGCTATCAAATCAATCGCTTGTCTCGTATCTTTGAATTGGTGAGCCAGCGAACACTTTATAATAAGACAATGTATGATATTTCTCTTGGATGGTTCCAGTCATCATGATAAGTAGATATATTAGAAATTATATGCCCATATTCAACCAGTTATATGGACATGCAAATAACCAAGATGAGCATAGTTATTGTAGACAGTAGCCTTATAGATCCGTTACTTTCCAATGCAATAGGACAATGACAAGACACTGGCATTTGGCCACAGTAATTGGCCAGTGGATGCTCCGAATTCGCTTTTGGGCAATCTTCGAATGCTTTTTGAACACACTTCATAGTTGTATCGTACAATCTAAAACAAACAGAAAACACCAATACGTATAATGACGCGCCTTGCACGTTTACCATATTTTAAAGAGTAAAGCACACGAATACATCTATTATTTCTTCAGTGTCGTGCGTACCAATAAGAGTCCTCGTCTTTCACAGTAAGTCTGTGCTATTTAGGTCACGCTACCTATAATCATTTAAATAATTATCAAACCCGATATTTAAACCACCAAATGTAATTAAAGACCAGAAATAAAATACTATTCACGAATAGAATACTATTCACGCTTTAGATACAACAATCGCTTACCTACAAATATCCGCCACGGAAACATCAGAGCCATTTTTTATTAAATCAACATGTTGGTTGAACACATTATCGTGGTTATGAAGGCACTTGCTGTTTTCTCTTTGTCTACGTGATGTCTCACAATAAATGTCTTTCTCTATAAAACACCAAAATCAATAATTGTATGTTGTCTAAAAGAAAGTTCGTAGATAATCGCACAGTCATTTGTTGTAAAAAGCTCCAAGAGGGAGAAGCGTTGAGAAGTTCGTTTTGTCATCGCATAAGTTGCTCTCTGTTATGTTGTGCTCTGGTGTTGCAGGTGCCATAACAGCACCACTCAAACATTTTATCTCGTCGATGAAAAAGAAGAGTTGTCAATTTAGAATTACTAGATTTTTTCCAAAGCCTAGACCTCATCTTAATTGATTTTAATTATGATAAATGTAATGCCAGGGTATATCATGAATATAATGATTTGTTTATGTACAATTACAAATACTTAGGTCTTTTTAAAAAATGCAATAGCGTTTTAGTAACTTGGTCATAGATTTTGAATTTAGCCAAATGTGTTCATACAATATTGATAAAATCAATATGCAGTAAAAAAAAACACCTAAAAACCGGACTACCTGCATGAAAACCGAAATTCCCAGAAAATCGGACAAAGTTCCAATGTTTAAAAAATCTGTAAATATCGGAATTCTCAGAAAATCGCACGTTTGGCCAAGTCCGGAAGGGGTCCGGTTTAGAGGGGATTTTACTGTATATGAAGGAAACTCCCCTGCGTGACTTTTCATCTGGAAAGCATTGTTATGAGTTTCTTGAGTCAAGTCCCTTTACTAATTGAACTCTACTCTCCTAAAGATTAAATATCAAGTAAGATATCACTAATGTCTTCACTTACTTAAACGTAGCTATATACAGTAGTTTGAATATAAGATTCGGGGGGGGGGATACTTACTTCTTTCTTCTTGGACACGGCACCTGAATCTCTCGTATTGTATTTGCCTGTCGATTTTAAAATCTTTATTGTACCAAATGTCAGCATGATGTACCGAAGTTTCTGTTTCCAATAAAAAGCACGTTTTCTTCATATCGACCACATTTCTGCAAGATACAAATATTTATTTATTGTCGGTTCATAATATAAAAACAAACAATAGCTTAGGTAATAGATTTTAGCGACATATAGTGTAATTTAAGGTAACAAAAAAGCTTGAAGTTATTTTGTTTGCTTGTTTATATCGAGTTTTACGCCCCTTTTCAACAGTGTGAGTCATATGAGGCGGACAGTTCACCTAAGCATCGTTCCTGGGAAGAACCAGTTCTAGACTCCCATCCTCCGTAAGCAACTGCCTACTTTCTAACGTAAAGAGACTTGGCCGGTAGCGGGCTCGAACCCACGACCTTCTATCAGTGAGAGGTTACAGCGATTTGAAGTCAGCGACCTTAACCGCTTGACCATGGTAGCTTTAAACTGTATAAAACCAATCAAAATTCAAGCAAGTATTCATTCAGTTCTGTCATTAATTGCCAGAAAATAATGGGGAAAACACGCAAAAGACAAACACAAGCACGCGCAAACGAACATGCGCATGCGCAACAGAAAACAATCATACTTACAAACATTCTTGATACGTGTAGTCTCGTTTATTTGGATGAAACAGTTGCTCCATTTTCTTGCATTTACTCGTTCGAGATGTCGATAGACTGAAAAAAATCAAAGTACTGAATCTGAGGGCAACAGACGTCATTATGCTTTAAATACGAAGAGGTGTTGTGATACCAGAGACATAGTCTCTGGTGATACTAAAGCGACATGATGGTCGCCGCTACTCACTTTTACATTTTCTACATTCAGCAATTTGGCCTAGGGAACAGAAGAACTTTCTGATTTTCTATCTTCAGAGTAAAATATCTACGTTTACAGTACATAATTTGGTCTACGAAACTGGAGATCGTGAAACATTTTAATTTTGTTAGTTGATATTACTTTTTACTCTGAAGGTATTGTGGGAACCATATTAATATTTTGATATAAACTGTATATTAAGTCTAATGACTGCCGTAAAAATGGCAATAGTTTATTTTAATTATACATCTCATGGACTGTGCACTGTATAAATATACGAATACAAGTTCTAACATTTATCTCCCTTCAACTGTTACACGACGGATTATAATTCGGCAAATATCTCTGTTGATTCGCCCATGACATAGATCTCAGGTTCAGTTCATCAATGGGCTTGGAAAGAACATTCACAATACCTTATTTACATACACTAAAGGAACATTATCATTTATCATATAATGAAAGTTTAATCCGATCTTTTATTTATTTATTTATTTCACTTACAACGGTGGTAAACATAAAATTGGAATGGGACAAGCATTTCGCTGTTTCCAAAAATCACTAGGTAAGTCTGTAGACTAGGGAATATTTTAAAGGTGTACTTACTATTTTGTACATTTACTTGCCATGTAGGACTCTGACAACTTCGACCAGAAATACTGAACATTGGGCGAACACTGTTTACTCTTCAAAAAACTTATGGTGCATTTAGATATAGTGTCTGTTGTGCTGAAAAACAATATCTCACGAATAAGAACTTGGAAATCATGTATAAAGGCGATGTAGGCGGTAACATGATTGTTTGTAGGGATTTATTTGTTCTGTTTTCTTTGCAGTTCTGTGTGTGCTGATGTTTTCAGTGTTATTTTTTGTAACCATGTGTAAATGTGGAAGTAGATGTGGTAATGCGAATTTGATTTGCAATACTAGTAAGGATAAGGGTTTCTTCTTCCATGTAGTTTGTGGTCGAACTAATAAGTATTAAGAATGTAAATCAAACTAACGGCTGGCGCGAAAGAGTGGGCAAGACAAGATTACGAACAGAGACAATTAGTAGATAAACTCAAGGAAAAGAGAAGAATAAGATACTTATTGAACAGTATTACGAGCTGAGATGGACCTAGAGAAATTTGTACATGGTTGTTTGAATAAGATAAGAGATGAGGATTGGACGGTGGGAAAATGGCTTCAGGCAAATTTGGCGCGCTGAGAAGTAGACATTGACGCGGGCTGATAATGAATAAGGCGTGAAAGGGGTGTGAAAATGTTGTATTTGAACTCGTTATTTCCCGATACCAATCAGAGGAAAATGGAAATACAACGTAGTGGAGAATATAGGTAATGAATAACTAGGGGGGGATAGAGAACATAAAGCTATATAATTATGTGAGATGAACGCGAAGAAGGAAGAAGGCGGAAGATGATGGGAATGATGAGATTAAACATGTAATTCGACCACCAATACTTTGCTTAATATAATATTACATAATATATTTAGTCATACAGGTACCTACTTGCACGCTTTGGCCTCATTAATACTGTCAGTAATCTTCATCCTTTCTGCCATCATTGTTGTACAAAAGTTGGCATCTTTTGGTTTTATACACTTTGTTATATCGGCTGCATCTATAAATATTACATTTGTACAAACATTTGTTTTGGGCGTATCACAATGTATATCGTGTCTTTACGAACATTCCAGGCATAAAATTATCATGCTTATACATATGAAAAGAACTATCAACATATGTTGATCTGTTAAAGTGTAATTAATTTATTAGCATTATGTTCAGTCCAGGCAATAATACATTTTGCCTTAAGGCATCGTCAAATGGAATTATACTTGAACGGTTAGACCTTACATATTAATCAATCAAACGTTGACCAGTTTTATAAAGCGTCTTATTAAATAACTATTCTCGTTGTAACTTGTTTACTGCCCGTCGTAATAATGGAGTGGCATTTCAAATAAGCGGGCTAATATCTATTATATCACTTTCCAGCCCGGGGCCGAAAAGTGATATAGATATTGGCCCGCATTTTAAGTAATCTGATTGACTGCTAGAGCAGGGCCAAAAAGTGATATAGATTTTAGCTGAAATGGCGGCCATCTTGTATAAGCAATTTGCTACTCATGTGGTTTCAAAACATTTAAAATGAAACTGATTCAGATAATAAAGTTATTTAATAAAATTGTCAATAAATTAGTGATTTGATATAGGCCCTGTTATTTATCCTCGGGACAGTCGTATTTGGCCTTCGGCCTTGGGCCAATACGACTGCCCTCTGACAAATAAAAGGGCCTATATCAAATCACTAATTTACTAACATATAATATTGTAGTGTGGTTATTTTTCTTCTTGGTCTATCGACTGTTTTTTATAATATTTCAGATATATACCGGCAGGCAGCTAAGTCTTTTGCGGGTATTCTCTACCGTACTAACGCGTACTAATGCTAAACGATTGACCTTAGACACATTGGCATCAACCAAATGACTATTACAGAAAACATGTGGATGGTCAAGTGTTCGAACTACCTACTGAGCTAAATGGTTGACTGATCAAAACACTAGTAGTAGCACTACTTGACTCTCAAACTGATACTTACTGTCATATGTTCCGCAGATATAATTCAAGGCATAAACGAATTTCTTCTTGCTGAATGTGTGACGTAAGAATCCCCATTTATCTTGGTTTAGATGATGCTCAACACAGTGACCAAACACAGCATGCTTACTAAAAGAAGGACATCAATTAAAGATATAACTATATATATTTTTCAGGGAAATATATGAGCTGATAATGTGGTTCATTCATTGAAAATAAAGAGGGTCGGTGGTTATATCAGGTTATATCATATGTATACACCTGGGGATTTTCCTCTACAGTAAAAGCCGAGAAAGTCGCCAACTGAAATTTGTTGTTGGTGCGACGTTAAGGACATATCTGACAGTATTCACATAGACATATAGGTATCATAGACATATAGGTATCATAGACATATAGGTATCATAGACATATAGGTATCATAGACATATAGGTATCATAGACATATACATATAGGTATCATAGACACAGACATATAGGTATCATACACATGTAGGTATCATACACATAAAGGTATCATAGTTATAGGCATATAGGTTTCATAGACATATAGGTATCATAGAAATATAGGTATCATATACATATAGGTATCACAGACACAGACATATAGGTATCATAGACATATAGGTATCATATACATATAGGTATCATAGACATAGACATATAGGTATCATAGACATATAGGTATCATAGACATATAGGTATCATAGACATAAAGGTATCATAGACATATAGGTATCATAGACATATAGGCATCATAGACACATACATATAGGTATCATAGACATATAGGTATCATAGACACAGACATATAGGTATCATAGACACAGACATTATAGGTATCATAGACATATAGGTATCATAGACATATAGGTATCATAGACACAGACATATAGGTATCATAGACATATAGGTATCATAGACATATACATATAGGTATCATAGACATATAGGTATCATAGACACAGACATATAGGTATCATAGACATATAGGTATCATAGACATATAGGTATCATCGACATAGACATATAGGTATCATAGACACAGACATATAGGTATCATAAACATGTAGGTATCATACACATATAGGTATCATTGTTATAGACATATAGGTATCATAGACATATAGGTATCATAGACATATAGGTATCATATACATATAGGTATCATAAACACAGACATATAGGTATCATAGACATAGACATACAGGTATCATAGATATATAGGTATCATATACATATAGGTATCATAGACATAGACATATAGGTATCATAGACATATAGGTATCCTATACATATAGGTATCATAGACATATAGGTATCATAGACATAAAGGTATCATAGACATAGACATATAGGTATCATAGACACAGACATATAGGTATCATAAACATGTAGGTATCATACACATATAGGTATCATTGTTATAGACATATAGGTATCATAGACATATAGGTATCATAGACATATAGGTATCATATACATATAGGTATCATAAACACAGACATATAGGTATCATAGACATAGACATACAGGTATCATAGACATATAGGTATCATAGACATATAGGTGTCATAGACATATAGGTATCATAGACATATAGGTATCATATACATATAGGTATCATAGACATATAGGTATCATAGACATAGATATATAGGTATCATAGACATATAGGTATCATAGACGTATAGGTATCATAGACATAGACATATAAGTATCATAGACATATAGATATCATAGACATAATAGGCAGAATGAAAACGTTCAAATATTTTTTTTGCATGATCATAGCATATGATAATAGAAACATTCTATGCGAAATTTATGGCGGTGCTCGTATATGTCTATGTGAAAATGTCAGATATGTCCTTAAACACCAGTGTTAACAGAACTTCTTCTATGCAAAATAATTTATTCCTATGACCCGTACGGGCTTACTTAAAACACGTGACACGTTCAAAATGTTCATAATAAGTGATTGCGCGTCTATTAAGATACATTCTCTACTGACACGGCGCCTGGTTGTATACCTTCAATGTTTGTGTTATATCTTAATATACGAAACATTACCATACCTACATATAGACACAACATCCGTGACGTTATGCGTGTCCTTACATTTGCAGATTGGTTCAAATTTAGAGCGAATGAGTTCGTCTTTGCAAAACGTACTTGAAAAAATACCAGGTAGATCATAGTCTGCTAAGGTATCTGATGATACAACACCCATTATTTGAGCATCTGAAAGAAAGTTTTATAATCAGATTGTAGCAGTTATTTACGAGGTTGCAAAGGGATTACCTTCCTACAAAAAATAAGATCCCACATACCTGATTAGTATACAGTACGCATGACAAAACTGTGTACTTGTAGAAGATGGTAAAGGCTAAAGACAAACATGTAACACAGATGAGTGACTGTAGAGAATCTGTCAAAACATAAAGTGATGGGCTTAAAAATGTAGAAAGGAAAACAGAGAGACGCTCAGACCAATTAAAGGAATACAAAAGCAGGTAAGGCAAGTATGTAAACTATGAATATATACCCAAGGGAAAAGTCTTGACAGATTTTCGTGATAATTCTACAAACAGTAAAGCTACGTCTCTATAGTTTAGCTCACTTTTTATCGTCTTTGATTGGAACCGGTTTAGAATGTCGTACTAAAATGACTCGCAGCTTCTTTTTTCCAATGGTACCATTTTTATTAGTGTTCGATAATAAACAAAACAGATATTGCATTTTGTGTAGACCGGTGGAGACAAAAGTCTATAAGTGTAGAATAAGAACAGAATTCCTAAGCAAATACATACAAAACATCACATCTTCCCCAATATACTACCCTGCTCTACATCACAAAGCCCCAAGCCCACACAACTCACATGACTATACCGATGACTCAAGAGAGTTGTGACCACCTCGGGCTAAATTTGCAAAACTAGTAATAATAAGTTTAAGAAATTAAAGATTTATGGTTACTTTTGATACGATCACTTCTAACCTGAACACCTCTAATATGAACACGTCCAATACGTCCATTTCTAATCTGAACACCTCTAATCTGAACACCTCTAATTTGAACACCTCTAATACGAACATCGCCATTATGAACACTTCTAATCTGAACACCTCTAATACGAACATCGCCATTATGAACACTTCTAATCTGAACACCTCCAATATGAACACTTCTAATCTGAACACCTCTAATACGAACATCGCCATTATGAACACTTCTAATCTGAACACCTCCAATATGAACACTTCTAATCTGAACACCTCTAATACGAACATCGCCATTATGAACACTTCTAATCTGAACACCTCCAATATGAACACTTCTAATCTGAACACCTCTAATACGAACATCGCCATTATGAACACCTCTTTTACGAACACCGCCATTATGAACACTTCTAATCTGAAAACCTCCAATTTGAACACCTCTAATACGAACATCGCCATTATGAACACTTCCAATCTGAACACCTTCAATACGAACATCGCCATTATGAACACTTCCAATCTGAACACCTTCAATACGAACATCGCCTTTATGAACACTTCTAATCTGAACACCTCCAATATGAACACTTCCAATCTGAACACCTCTAATACGAACATCGCCATTATGAACACTTCTAATCTGAAAACCTCCAATTTGAACACCTCTAATACGAACATCGCCATTATGAACACCTCTAATACGAACACCGCCATTATGAAAACTTCCAATTTGAACACCTCTAATACGAACATCGCCATTATGAACACCTCTAATACGAACACCGCCATTATGAACACTTCTAATCTGAAAACCTCCAATTTGAACACCTCTAATACGAACATCGCCATAATGAACACCTCTAATACGAACACCGCCATTATGAACATTTCTTATCTGAACACCTCCAATTTGAACACCTCTAATACGAACATCGCCATTATGAACACCTCTTATACGAACACCGCCATTATGAACACTTCTAATCTGAAAACTTCCAATTTGAACACCTCTAATACGAACATCGCCATTATGAACATTTCTTATCTGAACACCTCCAATTTGAACACCTCTTATACGAACAACTCCAATATGAACACCTCTAATCTGAACACCTCCAATATGAACACCTCTTATTTGGACACCACTAGCCTGGACACCTCTAAAATGAACATCTCTAATATGAACAACTTTAACATTAACACCTCTTATTTTGAACACCACTAACTTGGACACCTCTAATAAAAACATCTCTAATATGAACACCTCTTATTTGAACACCTTTAACCTGGACACCTCTAAAATGAACATCTCTAATATGAACACCTCTTATTTGAACACATCCTATAACCTGGACACCTCTAAAATGAACATCTCTAATATGAACAACTCTAACATGAACACCTCTTATTTGAACACCAATAACTTGGACACCTCTAATATAAACATCTCTAATATGAACATCTCTTATTTGAACACCTATAACCTGGACATCTTTAATGGGAACATCTTTTGTTAGAATCCCTCTACTTCTAACACCTCTAACCTGTACATCTCTGCTCAGCACACATCTTATCAAAACCCTCCCCTCTGAAAACGATGAAAACCCGTCTAATCCCAACCTTTAATCCGAACCTGAACCAATCGAAACCCGTTTCAGATCGGAACCCCCTATTCAGAACCCTTTTTATTTCATGTTCATCAGGTTTCAAAGACCATTTGATTACAAACCCTTTCTAATATGAACACAACATTACTCACAGCGTCTATTTAGATTACTCGTTCTTTTTTATGAGAAAATAAGCATCTGCATGATTAGATTTATTGCTATCAAAAAAAAAAACGAATACAATGTAAATGAATTTTGTAATCGAAGTATACTATGCCTTCAAATATACATCCCGGATCTGAATAAAAAAACTGCAGGACGTGCATGTTTGTTTTTACATAGTATAATTATGTGTGCTAATGATCTTAATAATTTCATTCATATCCTCGTTATCGTGTAATCGCCTGTATCAGCACAATGTACGATGTACTTTGCACCCTAAATGAACTAACAACAAAATATTTCATTCTGATAAGCATCTACTACTGAAGTGCAAGCAATCATGTCGTTACAAATACATATACAAAGCTTAACTATAGGAAAATAATAAACAAAGAATGGAAACTGCCAACAAGGATATATAACGGTAAAACACTATGTAATAAATAAAAGAGAAATTTATTAAAGTTAATAGAAAATAAAGTGATTTTTTTAATAAAAGCGTATATTTTTCTGTATTACTTAAATTCTAGATTTTGGTTGAATATATTAAAACTAATTGAAGCATCTAATCGTTTACAAATTAATACAAGTAATTTACCTTATGTACAAATTCCTATCAAATGAAAGAAGTTTACATATTTTGAACTGAACTAATACAAATCTGTGAGCATATGGAACAATTTTGGTCAATTTCCATAAGTAGTCTCCCTTTCGAGATCGAGCTGATTAAGCTGATACCAACTATTGGATTGTTTCCCTTTAGGTCATCTGATAGAACACATGATACTGGTCAAAATTTACCGCATCACCAATATAGCCCCAGGAAATCGATAGGCAATAAAACCGCGGGTGGTATTATACAAGCTTGTAATATACGTAATTATCTGTGTATGAACATCGATAGTATAATGTACAACAGAGAAAATGCTAGCGTAGTTGGCAAGTAAAAGATGTTAATGCAGTTATAGAAAAAATACTATTATTTTTTATTGAATTATTTTAAAATCCGAAAATCCATGATTATATTATTTTATTAATTTGGTTGTTAATAGCGTTATACAGCACGAGAACCTATTTTCTTTTTCACTAATATTACAAGTATTCGAAAAACGAAAGTTTGTATGCATGTAAAATTTAATATAATTTATTTGTTGCTTATTGTGTCTAAGGCCGTAAAATGAGTAAAACATTGATATATTAATATGTCGTGTATGACTTTGAAATAGAAAGACAATTGGGATTTTGATCCATCAATCATTAACACCCTGAGCTAGCATTAATTTACACTGGTTGTGTGTAATAAGAATATTTATATAGTCTAGAACAAAGATCGAGGACTTATATATGTAGTTGTAATTGTTTCTTGAAAAATTTCCTCAAAGTCAAAACCCCTCTCGTGAAAATATGAGGAACATAATGTACAAACAATGGTATAAAACTAGCTCTTAACAAAATCAAAATACTGACTATCAATATTTACATGATGCTCAATATAAAAAATATTTAAATAAAAAAATATCGCTTTTTATTGGCGTATTTCGCACCTTTTCTCGAAACAACAATCAGAAGACCTGCTCAATTCTAATTGCATTAAAACTGTTAATCGACAGATAAACGATATTATGTATAAACTATAGTATTACTATTTACATGTGTATGTCAGTTCGTACTAAAATAAAGCGCAGAAACAATCATGATGAATAGTAAAGATTTTGGTACATTTATTAAAATTAAATATTAGAACTGTATGTATCATCAAAGACCTATACGTATCATAAACACTCGTTTAATCATTTAAAAAGTAGAATGCTTTAAGTTTTTACAAAAAAAGAAACTTTCTGTTTAGAATGATTCACTCTTGAGATATTTACTACCGCAGTAGAATTTGTATTAACTTTATAAAAAAAATACTCAAAACTTTCCTTACTGTAACGCCATAATTGTCTACTGGAATCATCAATTTACAATATCTTATCTTATTACAATAGAATTATGGAACTGAAATTGTATTTTAGACTTAAGTGTAACAACTCATCGTCACTACAACATACACATAACTATGAGTACATGAAATAAAATTTAATGAAATTATCTAATAAATAACAATTCAGTACATGTACAATGGAAAGAAATATTAGATCGTATCAAGGACTTATATACATACGATCGTATCAAGGGCATATATATATATATACATGCAAATAAATACGGTATCGTCACACTTTGTATTGATATATTGTTTCATGCATCTTTTCAAATTCACAAGAACTTAAATTTACGTCTAGAAGGGATTTTCTACCATAAAGCTGTTTAAGGATATATCTACATTCCAATGTGTATAAACCACCCGCTGTGCTAAATTTGTACATGCATCGGTAAACATCGGCCAAACGGAAATTACCGAAGATCGAGCTCAAACGAAAGCAATATTTGTCAAAACATGGTGTTACAAATCGTTAAAAATACTGTACAAGATGTATATTTATTTTATTTTGGTTTATATCATTTTACGGGAAAAGAATTTCTCTAAAATGTCATATGTGGTAATATATTGGCAACTTATGAATTGTTTGTCAATTTTTAGTCTGAAATTTGGCAAAAACTAATTTTCTTCAATATTTACATAGAACATAGAGTAAATTTTGAACCGTTTTACCTATTTCATATAAGTGCAAAAATACTGCCCAAGATAGATAGTTATTTTAAATTGAATTACACCATTTGAAAAATAATGATTTTATCTACAATGTCATATGTGGTAATTTATTGGCATTTACCGAATAAAGATTTTATAGCAAATTTTAAATTATTTCCCTATATAATCTATATAGAGTTTAACTGGGCAATTGTTATCTGATTGTGGTTTATCGAGTCATTTCAAGGGAGATAACAACATCGATTAAGACGATTATTGGTTCAGTATTGTTCCATATGAGAGTCCCTTTTAAAAACTAAACGCATTTCAATAAGTTATTAGTTAAGTTTAAGTCAAGAGCTGAACGCACATACACCCTATCTTTAACGAATGATTTATATTATTTGAAATAAAACAAGATTAAATACTTACAAATAACAAACTGAATAATAATCCTCATTTTTACTGACTAAAAAATAAACGTCGACGAAACTGACCAAAGATGTTTTTAAAATGCAGGCAGCTCACAAACCCGGATGCAATATTTTCGGCTTCATTTTAAGGTACATGAACTTTTTGTATGCGGATGAATGCTTAATTAATACAATGTCAATTAACACAATGTTAACTACTATTAAGACTGTTTTGCATAGTACTATTTTGAAGTACACAGCTACTATAGATATTTCTTTCTGTTTTCTGATTGGCTGGATTCCTACTTTACATTGTTGACACTTAACGATTTAGAGAGGACCTGCTTGTGCGAAGTTTTTGTTAGTTTTGTTTGCGTTCAGGATACGGTATTTAAACTTTAGACTGTCTGTTTATTCAACTGGGATCATGCGGCCTTGCATCTAGAATTACCTTTTGTGTTTAATGTGAATGAAAAGAAAGATAAAATCACTAACGGTTTTCTGTGATGTTTTAGCTAATTTTGAAATAATTATACGATGCTTTGTGGATGATTAGATTGCGCTCCTTACAATATGAAAACAAAAGTTTTAATGATTTAAATTTTAAAGTAAGATGAAAAAAAAACAGCCAGACAGAAAACATACAGTTTTCAAAATCAGCGTAATTATATTACTCTGTTGAAATCTTAATTGGGTACTTCTGCACGAATTCGAAAGCTTCTGAGAAATTTATCATAGTTACGTACACGACTAAGACACGACCAGTCCAATGGTAAATTTGTAAATTCGATACATAATCAATAAATTTCAAAATGTGATACTGTGCTGAGGGATGATGGATATATGGTGAACTGGATGTGCCTTTCATATATTTTATTTTTTTATGAAATATACAGAAATATTGATACTTTTTCTCCATGGAAATTTGAATATTACATAAAACAATCCTGCTAGTCACCTATGTGGGTATATAAAAGCCGTTTTCTCAGTAAATCATACACTCTTAGAAAAAAGTAAGCTATTGATGTCGTGATTAATTGAGAATATGTAATTCACTTTTAATGTCGACTTCGGAATGTACGATAAACATATCGACTTAAGGATCACCATTAGGACCAAATACAATGATACTGTTCAAGCGGTATCATCATCAAGTTGAAATAAAGTTTTGAAAACCTATGCTAAAAATAGGTAGTTGGAACACAAATGCCATAATGCATCAAAGTACTGAAAGTTCTTATGGAAACTGAACTTGCATGGACTTGCACTGCAACATGAAATGGGAACTACTTTCACAATTCCGTGGCGGATGTAGATACTCGTAGTACTAGGGTCCGCATAAAAATTCATGCACGCAACTCAGATTACAATAAGTGATCGCTCAATGAGGTATTACTATAGTTTTGGTTTATTCGATGGTCATCTATTTGTATTCAATGAGTTCATTTGTTTGTACATGTATATGTACACACGTCTCAAGTTTGAATCCCGATCGCGATAGGCCGTACCCCTCTAAGAAGATTTGACAATTTCCCGAATCTATCGGTACCAAAATAAGCATCGTCAGTGCCGTTATAGTCTGTTCGTAGACCTTGCATAGAAATTTGAAGTGGACATAGTTTGTCAATTTCTCTGCAGGGTCTATGGACAAACTACGGCAGTGACAATGCTAATTTTGGTACTGGTGGACTCGGGAAATTGTTGGCTGGAAAATGGGCTACATGAAAACCCCGAAGCATTTAAACTTTTGACGAAGAATACAACTTAACTTCGAACTCGTGGGCGCCGCATTTGTTCTAGACACCGTGGTATTAAAACAATACACCGCGTGATTATAGACTTTGAGAAACGAGGGATGAAAGAAAAGTACATAGTTATTAAACACTCGGAATTAAAAGTGTGTTCCCACATACGGACCTCAAATAAGTCACACTTTGTTTCCGGTTGCGGTAAATATAGATTTCCGTGGCGCTTAACAAATACACCAGTATCATAACAGGTCATCAGTTTAAAGAGAATTAGAGAATTGTATCTATTAGGAAATTACATCCTAAACCAAGGAAGATATTATCTATATACAATTATAATTGACACTACAAGTGTTTAAATAAATTTGAAAGTTCGAAATAATAATTGTATTGTTTTACAGGCACACTGTGGTATAACAGAACATAATTATTAC
Source organism: Lutraria lutraria (assembly GCA_964023205.1). Taxonomy (NCBI): domain Eukaryota; kingdom Metazoa; phylum Mollusca; class Bivalvia; order Venerida; family Mactridae; genus Lutraria; species Lutraria lutraria. The sequence continues at coordinate 33,681,896 of OZ026833.1, forward strand.
CTTCATTGTATAACCAAGTTATCATCTTCATGATGCGGCGTTTGTAAAAGCTGTAATAATAATGACTAGTCAATGATTAAATTGGCATTTTCATGAAAGGATAAGATTTACACGAAGGTTTTATTGATTGAATTATGGCAATTGAATCTGAATTAGCATTATGTTTAAACTAAATAGCCCTGAATTTAGTATTACTGTCATATAACAGACTGACAGTGTATATTTACACAGTCTACGTACTTAACTTGTGTCTCTTCTATTTATGGTTGGTATCAAGCACCTATATCCGGATTTAAAGGACTGCAAAGTATTCGAGGAACACCCAATCAAACAAAAGAGAAGCGTTTAATTATAACAGAACCAATCATTACTCGGTACGAGATAGCACACGTCCATCAGAATACAGAGTGACCTCGAATTTAGTTATGAGCCGATATCAAATTTCGTCTACAACTTGATACTGTTTTTTTTTTGTAAATGTGAACTTCTTATTGCACAGAAAAGTTAATCTGGTAAAGGAATGTATTCAAAAGTTTGTTTTACAAACTTAAATGGAATATAATACTTCATCCAGTTACAATCATGCAAGTTCGATTTTAGGTAGATGAGTATGCATTTCATCAAAAATTGAAAAGGACAGCTTTTCGGGCGAAATCTGACATTGGCTCTTATATCTACCTCTTAAAACAAGCCCGCACCATTAGCTCAGTGGTTAGAGCGTTAGTCTACCGATCAAGATGTTGTGAGTTCGAACCCTAGGCGAGGCTCACTCTCTCCTTGAAAAATTGGACTGTATTTTATATTACATCCTATGTTAAATTGTCCTACACCACTGAGTTATGTGGGGTAGCTTGGCAGTAGCTTTCGGATAGAATGTGGTTAGAACTGGTTAAGGCCTAAATGAAGTCCAGGGAAGCTGGTTAGGATAACTGCCCGCCGCGATATAACTGAAATAGTGTGGAACATGACGTTTAATGTGGATCGCGGGTTTCCTCCAGAAAAACGGTCATTTTTTTAGACGTCAACATACAATAAAGAATTTTGCATAAACAACTTTTAATGTATTGGCTAACGCAGAAATGATACATTCAAATGATATTTCCATGGAAACCGCTCAAAAGCGCCACCTAGCGGAGCGATATGTTTTTCGTTGATTTTCGGGTTATTTCCGGTACTGCTCCGATAATATTGTGTATTAAGTTATGCAATTTACATAACTGCAATGCTGGATCATTTACAAATCCGAAGAAGTCAGTAATGTTACATTTTGCTGCCATTAAATATTAAAAGACGTCGAGCGAACTCTGTAGGGGTGGCAATTTACAATGCCAAAAAATGAGACATTTTTCTCTCAACCGCGTCAGTAGTGAAAAAATGGCCCAATGCATTTTTTTTAAAAACGCAAAACAGATTCTTTGTACAATTTAGAAAACGTTAAAACAATAAAAAAATATGCTCACCGACTTCGTTTTCGCGCCAATGGAACTTATTTAAACTTGGAAAAAGGCTAAAAACGTCAACGTTTTTATACAAGATCGACGTGACGTTGCGACTTTTTTTGTTGTTACTGACATATTTTGGCTTAACGTCACGTCGATCTTGTATTTTATGGCAACGTTTTTAGCTTTTTTCCGTGTTTAAATAAGTTTCAATGTAGCGAAAACGAAGTCGGTGACCATATGTTTTTTATTTTTTTAAAGTCTTTCAAATTATTTTAAGAATCTCTACTGAGTTTTGAAAAAAAATTCATTGGACCGTTTTTTCACTGTTGACGCGACTGTAAGAAAAATGTCTCATCTTTTAAGATTTAATGACGGCGAAATGAAATTTTATTGACTTTTTCGGATTTGTAAATGATTCAGCATTGTAGTTAATAAATTGCATAACTTAAAATACAAAAATATCGGAGCAATACAGAAGATAACGCGAAAATCAACGAAAAACATACCGGTCCGCTAGGTGGCCATTTTCTTTGGTTTCCAAGGAAATATCATTTGAATATATCATGTCTGCATTAGCAAATACATTAAAGGATGTCTATGCAAAATTTCTTTATCGTGCGTTGACGTCTAAAAAAATCAACAGCGAGGTTATTTGGCGATTTTTCAGCTGAAACATTAACGTTGAAGGAAGACCACAAGCGCACACCCACGAACAACCACCTAAGATACTCCGTTAGCCAGCTGAAGAGCTTCCTCACAAAAGTCATGTGATTTTGTTCTGCAACCGGGCAGGATTCAAACCCACAGTGGTGAGGGGTTAGTAATAATAGTCCGATACTACAACAACTCAACCACGAAGGCCCCCATTTTGGCACGTTCTGAATTCATCTGGTGAGACAAGCGGAAGGCTAACAAATTTGGAGTGTGACTGAGAACTTCTTGCCCAAGGAAGACGAAGTCTTTGTACGCCAAGTGCTACGGTGGTCAATGACAAATGCACCGCAGTGTGATATACAAAAAAGTACACCCTCACTTAATGACCGCCCAACTGTTAAGACCACGCCCATTGTATAACGTCCACTTACTTTCGGAGCGGTCTTTGTTCTACAATTCAAAACCACAAAGCACAAATAACAATGAGGAGAAACGACTCGACGCGGGGCACCATCTTGGAAATATTTAATGAAGTACACAACATGACGCAGTGCGCAACAAACCGTTATTAGATTAGAGCCTATCTCCGAACATTTATACATGTTATAATTATGTAAATAGATGTAATATGAAAACGAATTATGAAAATAACTCAAAATAGCGCATGATTCAGTAAGTATTCGAATTTATTACATATTAAGCGAGTACACCATTCTTTTAGTAAAGAAATAACGCCAGCGTCATACCACATTAATCGTTTGCGTCACCAACACAATTTACGATATGCTGACAAAAAGATCGGGATGTTATTATACTACAAAATGTACATGTACATGTACTTCCTGGTACATGGAGGAAGTTTACTCTCGTGTCCAATCACATGCGGCACATTATTTATAATTATTTCCTTTTGTATTTATTTCGCTTCTATGAATTAGCAGAACTGACGAACGTATAAAACGTGCTTGTGCTTTTTTCAGAAATACATTAATAATCGAAGTTATGATGGCTTGGCCACTGATATGTGTTGCTCTTATCTTTGCCACTGTGGATTGTCGGTCATTTGATGTTAAGTGGCGGATAGCGAAGCTTGAAGAAAAGCAGTTTAAAGACATGGTGGATTTAAGGGATGCCATAGACAGCGTAATGGAGACAGTTGACAATAAAGGTTGTGCTTGTGCAAACAGATGTCACATTTCAGATCAAGCGGAAAACATTGTTGATCAGATAATGGACAAGTTGGTAGAGAATACGCCAACACAATCAATGGAAGCAATGACTAGAGTAAATCGTGCGTTTAGTGACGAAAAGAAGTTCATTAGAGGATATCTCGAAGAACTTAATAAACAAGAGAATCAGATGTCTAAATCTGTTGCTGAACTAACAGAGGGTGTGTTCTCATTAAAGCAGACACTGATGACAAATCAAGGCAACATTGAACAACTTGTGAAAACACTTAATGAACTGAAAGGTTTAGGCACGGGCATGTTATTGATTCTAAACCAAACAACAAACTGGACATGCAATAATAAGTCGTGTTATTTTATCGGGCAGAATGCAACGTGGGAAGAATCAAAAGAAGCATGCGACAAACTTGGAGCAAGCTTTGTAGAAGTGGACTCCGAAGATGAAAACCAGTTCTTAATCAACCTAGCTGTTAACAAGACTGCAGGACTCTCAGACATGGGTTTGTACCTTGGTGCCTCTGATCTTCAAGAAGAAGGAACATGGAGATGGACAACAAGTCAAAGAAAGGTGTCAGAAATATACACAAACTACAAAGGAAGTGAACCTAATGGTAAAACACGAGAGAATTGTTTACATTTATACCGACAAGCCAACTGGAAATGGAATGATGTAATCTGTGCAAAGAGAATGGGGTATATCTGTGAAGTTAAACTACGATGAGTTATCCGGAGTTCATCCTTCCAACATGGGTAGAAAAGACATGAAAACATTCTAAATGATGATATTTAAATGCTGTTTTCTCTGTAATACCAGCAATGGACATCATATACAGTCAAAATGTGTGCTAGTGGTCACCTCCAAATAAAGGCCATCCTGTGAATAAATGATATTCATTTAAAATCGTTTATTGATTATTTGGAACAAAGTGACTTCTAATAGAGGTCACCTGCCAATAAAGGCAGGCCACTTCATGTCTTCCCATGTTTGGCCTTTGTTCACAGGTTTGACTGTATGTAGAAAAAAATGAAGTTTTAGTCATACAGTAGATGTATGCTATAATTAAATGTTTAATACAGGTATTTGCATAATTTCATTTTTTTATTATTCATTATATTCATCAACATGTTTATGAATGTCCCCAAATGGTTTATGTGACCTTGTGTACCCTTCATCTCACTGATTAGCTGCTTTTGCTGAAAATAGCACAATTATCCAAGACAAAAAAAACAAACAATAAAATGCATTCATGAAATAAGAATAATTTATTTACTAATGATAACAATTAAACAATAAAAGGTGCTGTGTTTATAAACAAAACACATTGACGATCAAAAGGAAAGACATATAGATAATTTTATTAAAATAACAAGCAAAATCAATTGAAAAAATTTTTAGCAAAAATGAACTCCAGGTAAAGTCGTTATTTTTATGAACAAAATAATGTGACACTCAAGACCACTAATTTCAAACTTTTCTTCATTTGTACAACTTAATCATTTGAATGTTCTAACCAAAATGGCAAGAAAACAAGAAGTTCTCCTTTTGTAGGGACTATCTATCATGAATTAACCCAGCTTTATGTGACATGACTGTGTTACCTCTTATTTTGAACACCTTGGACCAAAACTAAAACATTTACTCTCAGAAGGTATCAAATATCATTTTATCAAGAAATAAAGTAACTGTTGACAACTGAGTAATGCAGATATTTTTATCTTAAATTTTATCTATCTTTCTCATTATCTTTACGCTCAAAATGAATGATAAAGACAGAATGATAAAAATCTTTCTAAGTCGCTAAATCTTTCACAATTTTGTACAGAACTCAATGATAAATGTCTTTTTTAACATGAAAATCAAAAGATTTGGAATTCACAGTAAAAAATTATGATTTGTTCATAATGTCGGTATGTATAATGCCTTTCATTTAAGCTATGAATAACGAGAGTGATTGTTTATCCTGTTAATAAAAAAATATCATTTATATTCTTTCAATTGAATGTAATTAAAATATCAGATCTTTGCCAATTTCTCAAAAATCATCATTCTCAAATTTCTATAAGGGAGGTAACCAAACTAAAATATTTAATATTAAATACATCATTTACCTCCCTTATGACTTTGTTTATTACATGAGAAATAATTCAGACATGCATAAAAACATTTCAGACAATATCATATTAATTATATTTTTCGAATGTAATAAACATTAACATCATAACAAACTGAAAAAATGGCAACAGTTCACCAGACTAGACATTTCTGTGACGGTGATTTTCTAAAAATGGTTAAAAATTGTTTTTAAATATCTTTTTATATAATGCCCATAAAAATGCTGATTACAAAAAATATTTCTGAAAATTATTTTTTTATCTCTGTAATGATGAGATACCCAATAAATTACAACTCTGGGTGAACCACTTTATGAAACTGAACATGCACAAATGTACTTGAAAAATGAATCATACTGTTCAATGATATATCCAATATATTCAATATCACAACCAATAATAATCTACACATTGACTTCAAAATATATCTCAGTAGAAATAGACAGATTTATTTAAGCATAGGTAAAACAATGCATTAATAGCAGAGAAGTGAAAATTGCAATCTTAAAGGTATAGCAAAGATTTCATAAGCGCAGGATATTTTGCAGCTATGGAGTTCAAAGCAGATCTATTACTAATTTCTTGGTTTTATCTTTAAGCATCGGAGATCTAGTATGTTGTTGTGATGGCGTATAATGGTAACTTTAGAGCTACAAATAGACTTGGATTTTTTTCATCAAGTCCGTTAAATTTTTGAAGGAGTTAACCTGTGTTAGAGGCCATCTCCGAATAAAGGTCATTATTTAAAATCAATGGTTAAATAGAACAAAATGACCTCTGAAAAAGGCCAACTATCAATAAAGGCCAAATTTGTGTCTTTCCCAAAAGTGGCCTTAATGTTCACAGGTTTGACAGTATATTTAGAAGTTTGAGCTGTGTAAAATACTTTGGCCTGTGCCTCCATTTAAGGCCTAAATTGACCATCATAATTATGCTATTCTAACAACAAACTAGTCATTAATGTTTATATGAATGCAAGATTATTATAACAATTTTTTTTTTAAATTTACACAAATACATCAAGAAATCAGTACAAGTGTTTATAAGTGATTTTTTTCCATAACAAATATTATGCAAAACAGTAATTGCTTAAGTATTAGTTTAAGCATAAAGCAATCTAAATTAAACACAAATCATGACTTTACTGCACATACACTTTATGAGAAAAAAATATCTCAACTCTCTATCAACAATATCATTCTTAAGCAGTCCTCAACAACATATGAAAACTTAACAAAGCAGGAAAAACACAATGTCATGTATGCAAAATATCAGAATTCACATACACATTTTGATCCTTAATGAACACTTATTCTGACTTTAAGATGGTAAAAAATGTGTAAAATGTCATGAAGCAAAATCTAAGGAAGATAACTCTGCAAAGATTGCAAATCTCATCGAAAATGCAAGGAAATTGTTTAGAATCCTTTTTCAATGAATTCAAGGGAGCACGAGTCGTCGAAATTGTAAAAGACCCTGAAATTCCTGGCATACACATTGTAATATCAGTCTAATTAATCTAAACAACTTGAGTTTGAATGTTTCACTGGAATACATATACAAAATGTACATGTAGATACTTGAAGCAGTAATTTGCTTCATAAACATTTCCCAAGGGATCAGAAAACTGACTTTCACTCTTGCATATGCCAACACGATCACCACAAGAGGTGGTTTGTACCTTAACTATTATTAAGACCTTGATGCATTGTAATATACATTTTGAAATAGTGCTTTACGAAAAAAGAATGTTAACATTTTCTTAAGTAAGCTCTGTCATGCTAACACAAATAGCATGTAACAGATCTGAGTTATTCATATAAGATTCAATTCTCTCTATGTTAAATCCAACAAAATCTTACAAATCCATCCACATTCTTACTCAAATGCAACTTCTGCCATATAAACTATGACAAGGCCTTTGAACAACCTTCTGGCCTGCTAGACCAGCAGTGCATGCTTGAAACCTGGGTCCTCAACAGCACACAAAGCAACAACAAAATAGAGTAAGTTAATTATTCCATATTAACTGTATCTATTGGACATGAAATTTCGTCCAAAACTGTATGGAATGGACCTGGTTGTACTCTGATATTTTCCCCATGCTCCAAATGGTATCACCACGGCCGTAGAATTGTCTTCCGAACCAAACTGTAATGCTTGGTCAGTAATAAACTGTGCTGCTTCTGTTGGTGTGAAACAACTTGTTATTATGTCCATCAGTTCCTGATCGCTCAACACAAAACTGAGACCATCTGTGGTTAATAGCAAGAAGGCATCGGTACCATGTTTCACCTGAAATAGTAAAATGAAATCATAAACTGAGTGATAACTGTGTCTCATATATATTTCTGATGACATGTTCTAAGATTTGATAACTGTTCATATAATCCTAAATGGATATCATCCAGAACAAATCTGGAGCATCTGCAAGCAATATAAGCATGCCCATCGAATGTTTATCAATCATGTCCAAAATCAGTTGCAAACTTAAGTATGGCAGTCAAGTGCACTCAGATCCTATAATAAACAGATGTATTTGTTTAACAATTTCTACATGCGTGCCATGGTGTTTCAAATCTCAAACATAGTTTTTATATTTTTACACGTGCAAATATCAACAAAAATGCAAAATACTTAGTCACAAAATATAAAAGCATTTTTCTCACCCTAATAGATCGAACAAATGGCTCTGCAGTAACACCGAAAGATTTTAGTTCAATATCACCGATGCTCCGAGTCATAGTAAGTCTACCATTCACATGAGCAACGCCAAGACTATTCTCAATGATGACACCGCCACTCTGTTTAATTCTGTTGGCTTCATCATGATCATCTGGTGAGTGATCATAGGACAGTCTTAATGCTTCACCCTCCCGACATAAGATTGCACGAGAATCTCCAACATGCCCGACGACTAGTTCAATCCCATTGCGTAGGAGGCAAACCGTGGCTGTAGTACCAGTGCTTATTTCAGACCCTACAAAACATGACAAATATTACATAATTATTAAAGTTCTATAGACATAAAAATTAAAAGTTTCGACATCAATGATTTATTTAAACTTAATGAAAACATGAGGAACATAAGACCAGCTATTTAATGCAGTTTTTATTGTGCAAAGAACTGTAGTATTTAGACTTTATAAAAATACTTGTATATTCCCAAAGCACAATGTCATGCTTATCATAAGTCAGCGATTTACAGGACGCATTTTCTGCTTCAAATATGCCAAAAAATTCTGCCCAGAACCCCGAAAAATGTCCAAATCAAGTCCTGTGGGATGCAGACTTTCCATAAAATATACTCAGGGTATTTAAGTAAGGGAGACTACTGTGTAGTGTTTCATCCAGGCCTTTTAAGGACGGCGCTGCGCCATGCCTCAAAGACAAATCGCCATGCTGCCTTTATAAATTGTATACAGGGCCAATTGTTATACATTTGCCCCTTTTGTTGGCCTGATGAGTCATTTAAGCAATATTCATTAATTAGCGGCACAATCAATTCAGACATAATCTTGCACACATTGCTGTGATAGCAAATTATACTATACAGGGACAAGGAACATCACTAACTAAAGGAATAATCTGGCAACTTCCCTGCATGGTTCAAACCGCGCACTGAAAGTGCCCTTTTAGCATAAAAATGCCATGCCTCACTTAAACTCTGCAGGAAACACTACTACTGTGTAAGATTTAACAAGCTACATGTATTTTCATTTTGTATATGTTTAAAGTGAACACTATGATAGTTTTTTGTTTTTGTTTGAATGAATGACATAAATTATTACAAGAAGAAGATTTATGTTATAAACCATAACACAGAATGACATAAGGACCCCTGAAATTTATGACTGGAACCAAGGACCCCAAAATTTTACAGCCAATTGGTTTTTAACCCGATGTTAAATTGAAAAATAAGACTTTCTTTTTAAAAACTGTATATAGAAGAGCCTGACTGCTATGTATGAATAGTTTTAAAACATTGCTAGAGTACTTAAAATAAGGGATGCTATAGTATTACTGACAATAATGATGTAAAACCCTGCTCAGTAATACATATTGATGATAAAATTGACAAAACTTGGAAAAGCAGCAAGTATTAACATACCAATATCATATGTCACAATGTGTCTAGTCAATAAGTTATTCACTTCTATAAAACTGTTCCGAAGAATTTCAGACAGGTCGGAGGTCTTTGTCAACCAGTAATCAATGTGTCGCAGCATAAATTTCTGAGCAAAATTAACAGCTGTATCTCCACCATGCCCATCAAATATTGCAAAATATAACAAATCGTCAGATATTTGTTCAATAGAAAATCTGTCCTCGTTCACTTTACGCCTTCCAAGTAAACTTGCAGTTCCAACCTCATCTGTAAATAAAGAAGAACATCCCTGATCAGGCCAAGAAAATAGTCTTGTTTCTGATTAAGCGGCAGACTCTATTTCAGGGCTCGACACTAACTTATCTTCCATGGTGGACCAGAGGAAACTTTTGAAACCTGCTGGTCTAACAGAATTTCAGGTGGTCCTTCCCCCTAATAATAATTATGTTATTTGTTTATTTGCAGTAAAATATTGATACTCCTCTTAGAATTTTCAGTGGTCCATTGGACCATTCAAATTCCATGAGTTAATGGTCCTGCACAAAAACCACTGGTGTCGGACCAGCAGACCAGTGTTAGTGTCGAGCCCTGTATTTTAGGGCACCAACCTTAAAAGCTTAAGCTTCTAACTGCAAAATCACAAGAATAAACATGTTTGAGACAATCATACTTCCAAAGAACAAAAGAAATATTTAGAGAAAAAATAGAAAAGCAAAAGTTGTGAGATGTACTTACCCTATTTTTTTATCAAGTGACCATAAACCAGACCATTTTTATCAAGCCTTAATTAACATTTGAGATCATCTGACAGATTGTTTCTGAGCTCAATCTTAAAACTGACCAATGTCAAAGCATAATTCTGAGATAGGTTCAGAGGCTCATGCAATATTATAAGTAAATTATTACCACAGACCAGTGTAGCATAAATGGATTGCCAGATATTACTTTGTTAATATCATAATTATTTAAATAGATTTAAGCCCTAGGTAAAACATGTCCCTTTAGATGCAAACAACTTGTTTGTTACTGGTTACAAGCTCATTAAAAATAGGGTAGGTAGGGAATTTTCTTTCATTCTTGAAAGTGTGCGGAAAGGTAAAAACTGTGAGACAGGGGATGTACCCTTCCTTGAATGCAATAAAAAGTCTAGAGATGCGGGAAAAAATCACGATAGGTCAGGTTAATAGAAACAAACATTTCTTTTACATTTTGTAAATCCAAAGAAAAATAACATCGGGGGGGGGGGGGGATGGAGTGGGATATTCATACAGTAAGTGTGCTTTTGGTTCACTATTATACAAAGTTCCAATGATGAACTAGCCAGGGCCCTGCCCCTATTAATAAATTTGGATAACTTATATAAACTATTACCTTTTACTGGCTTTTAGGTAATTTAAGGAATAACATACCTATCGGTATTTCTGGAATAAGTCTTCCTTTTTCAATGCTTTGTTTCACACTTATTGACATATCTAATCTGTTGTTCCATGATCCCAGGGTGTCAAAGTTGACACCAACCTGGCGCTTTCCGGTGTTTTCTGGATCCGACAGATGAGGTGTCTGGTTAATTTCTGCGGTCTGAAGCTGCCTAACACTCCAGCAACAAGCTGTCTCTGGAAGATGTGACAGAAGGCCTTTGTTCCATACAGACTTAATGTCTGGATTCAAATGTGGTCTGGATCTTCTAAGCTGACTTCTCCCATTGACTGACAGGACAATTCTCAAACAACTCATTTAATAGGCAATTATTTTTTCAAGTACCTGTAAAAAAAAAATTATTAATCATTATAATTATATAAAGAAATGTTTAATAATATAATAAACAAACAAATTATATATTGATAATAATACTTACACAAAGATACATTGTAGTATACTATACTGTATTGATGAATCAGAATTCAGATGATAAACATGAAGCAACTTGCTCATTAGTTTTGAAGTGTATACATGTATATATACATTTGTAATGTTAACTATTAAATGTCTAGTACGGTTTTACGCATCTGTCAATATTTTGCCCGCCCGAGTGCGGCAGGCATACACTGGACTTCAGACAGAAGAGCATTTCCGACAAAAAAAATGTCAAATTCCTTTGGGTCAGTACTCCACACCCCCCCCCCCCCAGGATTAAGAAGTTCATATAGCTGATGCAGCCTTTAAAGGGCGCTTTTCTTTAAATTGAAATTATGCGTTCCAGCAAGTCTTTTTTAACCAAAAGGGACTTCAACCCATTATTTCATCCCCATAGGGGGCTTTCTCCAAAACATACATAAAGAAAACCCATGAAATCATACATAAATTTGTTACATGATACATCGAGTATAAAATATATCAATTAATGAGATAACTGTTTAATTAATTCCAAATGCTATCCATTATCAATGTAAGTAATTATGATAAAGATCTGATATGTGGATTATTATTCGGATTATACTGAACTCAGACATCCTGGATTGATAACCATCAAAAACCGGCAATTCATGCTGTGCATTTCCATACAATCCCACATGCATACAACTTAATACATATTAATCTAATTCTAGACTATTATAGTTTATACATGTATATAATTATTATACATACAAAAATACCTATGTGTAATATATAAAGAATTAAAGGTCTTCCCTGCAAATTGCATGTATACAACTTCAATTCTTAGATTTGAACAATGCATTGAGCCAATGTTATATACATGATGTAAGGATATAGGTCTCAGGTCAGGGGTTAAATCTAAGCTCTGCAGACTGTAAAGACTGTGCCTTCTCCTCTGAAAATTTCTTTGAAATCATATCATTTTCCCAAATTTCCAATTTACTCCAGTCTCCTTAAAATTTCTTTCCCTAAAATTTCATTCCCTAAATTGGTTTCACTTTCAGAAGACAATTTTCCCTCCAAAAGTGGCTTCAACCCGCAATCATCCCCACATTAAGCCACATTAAGGGCTGGCTCAAAACATAAAGAAAAACCCTTGGGTCTCTATTCCTTAAGAGTTCAACAACTTGTTGAACAATGATTTAAGTGGTTAACTATTAACCCCAAAAGAATTATACATGATTGATATTATGCAGGAAAACCTCCATAATTAGTCCAACTTATCAGGGCACACAATCTATCTGTCCCCCCCCCCCCCCCCTCAGAAAATGAAGTTAATGCAGTGGATCATTTATTGATGTTAAGCATGAATATGTATTAAAATAAAATGAGTTTCTTTTTTGTCATAAAATTCCCCCGGAGTAGAAAAAAATCCCCCCCCCCCCCAAATACAAAGTTGTGTGAGGGCGCTGCTTATGAAAGTGTCAGAATGAGTTTTATTTATTTGGCCCCACACCAGTGCTCCGAGTATGGCCCTTCCAAATTCAGTCAATGCAGTGTTTAAACTGCCACAATATTTATATACTAATTTATTTATAAATAATAATTATTATATTTATAACAAAATAGTCAGACTGTATGGCATCCATGATTCAATCATTCATAAATACATGAAGCTTATAATATGAAACTGATGAAGTCTCGCGTTGGATACACTAGGTTACAAGAATGCTGGTCAGGGATGGCACATTTCCATGATGGACCAAACCAAGATGGTCCAATCCAAATTAAGGTATGGAAATGTGCCGCTGGCCTGGGCCTAGCTTGACCTGCATTCTAATTTATTCATATTGATCAAACGATAAGTGAATAACATCCGTCTTAGACTAGGATCTTCTTCAACTTTGTGCCATTTTGATAATGGAAATGTGCCACCTTGACCTGACACTGGTTAGAATGCAGCAACACTATAGAATCTAGTAATTTAAAAAAAAATCTAAATCAGAGATCTATATAACGAAGTACAAGACACATATAATATCGTGTACTGTAGACTAGTCAGTCCGTGTTAGTTCACACACAATAGCATGGAACTAGCGTGATTACAAAGTGATAATTTACGTAACCTTAATTTACATAAATTTATTTGACAATGTTTTTTATCAAATTTGGATAGTCGCCAAAACCTCGTGAGATTATCATATTCATTCAAAATAATATTAACTAAATAACAATATAAAACGAATCGAGGTTTCATTAAGTAGAAAATGCAGTATAAAAACAAAAAATACCTGAGAAAGTAAGGTTGCAGCTTGTTTTTTTCTTCAGAAATATTCGAGTTCACTTATGTTAAGACGCTACAGTAGTGTTTACTAATATGGCTGAGGTCAAGGTCATACGTTTGGAGGTGTGTCATGGCTTGGCTCTCGGTTCATTTAGCAATCGATGTGGAAATTGTCAATACAGCGCTTATTATGTTAAAATGTATAGTTCCCGTTGATCGTATCTGCACAGTCGCATAGAATGGGAACCAGTTCATAAAATACTACGGACTTTACCGAGTTTTCACGGAGTTAAGGTCAGCCGCAGTAAAATCCGTGCTGTTCCGTACGAGATATAGGTTGATGCTAAAACCAAACTTTACGTTTACCTTTACTTATTTATTTTGGTTTACTTTTTTTTAACACTTTTTCAGTTATATACGGGGCCGATTCACCTAACACGATTTCTTGGACAGTATTCTAGTCAGTACTAACTTACCCTTCCAAAAATAATTGGCAACTTCCCATTGGTGGAGGAAAATCTTTTCTCAATAAAATGCATTTATATTTTAGTAATTTAAATCAGACACATAGATCTATGTCTGTGTTTAAATTATACAGTGTAACTTCTGAAATCCGGAAGATTTTCTTGGTCCCGAAACTTCTCCCTCTATTTCAATGTTAATTAGACTTCTGAATGACGATATTTTCATAAATTTTGGTTTATGTAAGTGCAATTTTACTTCCAAATCCGGACAGTGCAGAATTTGTCATCCTTAATTAGTCCCGCGATTTTTAACCCTGAGGCAAAATGTCAGTTACGGTTGTCTTTTTCAATTGTTTACCAATCAGTTGTGTTGGTATATTTTGACATGTATTAGAATCACAATATGTCAGTTTGCATTTGTAAAATGAACCACGTTTACTAAAATATATTTCCAAATTTTTACACTCATTAACAATTTTAACTGGTTCATTTGTGTAAGTAAAATTGTATTGTCGGTAGCTTCCTTTCGAGAAAATATTAGATTTTGATGAATAAATCTTATTAATGTTCCTGTCTTAGTAATAATAACACCATATTGTATTATGCATAAATAATGATGTCCCTGTTTTCACCATCAAAAAACTTTTTTAACCTCTGTACTTGTTCAGATAATTTTACACTGTACATGTAATTACACATTATTTTTCTAAATCTCTTTTTATATAGAAAAAAGAAAAATAGATCTTAGAAGCCATGGCCACATATTAATTGATAAATAGATAAATCAAAACGAAAGAACAAAGACATGATTGAATGAGTGAATGGACTGGGTGAGTGAGTGAGTGAGTGAGTGGGTTTGTGGGTCATATGGTACAATTTTGGTCAATTTCCGTAAGTAGTCTCCCTTTCGAGATCGAGCTGATTAAGCTGATACCAACTATTGGATTGTTTCCCTTTAGGTCATCTGATAGAACACATGATACTGGCCAAAATTTACCGTGTCACCAATATAGCCCCAGGAAATCGATAGGCAATAAAACCGCGGGTGGTATTATACAAGCTTGTAATATACGTAATTATCTGTGTATGAACATCGATAGTATAATTTGTACAACAGAGAAAATGCTAGCGTAGTTGGCAAGTAAAAGATGTTAATGCAGTTATAGAAAAAATATTATTATTTTTTAAAATCTGAATATCCATGTTTATATTATTTTATTAATTTGGTTGTTGATAGCGTTATACATCACGAGAACCAATTTTCTTATTCACTAATATTACAAGTATTCGAAAACGAAAGTTTGTATGCATGTAAAATTTAATATAATTTATTTGTTGCTTATTGTGTCTTAACCATAAAATGAGTAAAACATTGATATATTAATATGTCGTGTATGACTTTGAAATAGAAAGACAATTCGGATTTTGATCCATTAACACCCAGAGCTAGCATTAATTTACACAGGCTGTGTGTAATAAGAATATTTAAACATGATCTAAATAGTCTAGAACAAAGATCGAGGACTTATATATGTATATATAGTTGTAATTGTTTCTTGAACAATTTCCTCAAAGTCAAAATCCTTCTCACTTCACGCGTACGTGAAAATATGAGGAACATAAATAATGTAAAAACAATGGTATAAAACTAGCTCTTAAGAAAATCAAAATTCTGACTATCAATATTTACATGATGCTCAATATAAAAAATATCTAAATAAAAAATTATCGCTTTTTAATGGAGTATTTCGCACCTTTTCTCGAAACAACAATCAAAAGACCTGCTCAATTCTAATTGCATTAAAACTGTTAATCGACAGATAAACGCTATTATGTATAAACTGTAGTATTATTATTTTCATGTGTATGTCAGTTCGAACTAAAATAAAGCGCAGAAACAATCATGATGAATAGTAAAGATTTTAGTACATTTATTAAAATTAAATATTAGAACTGTACGTATCATAAACACTCGTTTAATCATTTAAAAAATAGAATGCTTTAAGTTTTCACCCCCAAAAAATAGAACATTTCTGTTTAGAATGATTCACTCTTGAGATATTTACTACCGCAGTAGAATTTGTATCAACTTTATAAAAAAAAATACTCAAAACTTTCCTTACAGTAACGCCATAATTGTCTACTGGAATCATCAATTTACAATATCTTATCTTATTACAATAGAATTATGGAACTGAAATTGTATTTTAGACTTAAGAATAACAACTCATCGTCACTACAACATACACATAACTATGAGTACATGAAATAAAATTTAATGCAATTATTTAATAAATAACAATTCAGTACATGTACAATGGAAAGAAATATTAGATCGTATCAAGGGCATATATATATACATACTACATACATATGTATATAAGTCCTTGATCGATATAGCAAATAAATACGGTATTATCAGAATTGTTATTGATATATTGTTTCATGCATCTTTTCAAATTCACAAGAACTTAAATTTACGTCTACAAGGGATTTTCTACCATAAAGCTGTTTAAGGATATATCTACATTCCAATGTGTATAAACCACCCGCTGTGCTAAATTTGTACATGCAAAGGTAAACATCGGCCAAACGGAAATTACCGAAGATCGAGCTCAAACGAAAGCAATATTTGTCAAAACATGGTGTTACAAATCGTTAAAAATACTGTACAAGATGTATATTTATTTTATTTTGGTTTATATCATTTTACGGGAAATGAATTTCTCTAAAATGTCATATGTGGTAATTTATTGGCAACTTATGAATTGTTTGTCAATTTTTAGTCTGAAATTTGGCAAAAAATCATTTTCTTCAATATTTACATAGAACATAGAGTAAATTTTGAACCGTTTTACCTATTTCATACAAGTGCAAAAATACTGCCCAAGATAGATAGTTATTTTAAATTAAATTACACCATTTGAAAGATAATGATTTTATCTACAATGTCATATGTGGTAATTTATTGGCATTTACCGAATAAAGATTTTATAGCAAGTTTTAAATTATTTCCCTATATAATCTATATAGAGTTAAACTGGGCAATTGTTATCTGATTGTGGTTTATCGAGTCATTTCAAGGGAGATAACAACATCGATTAAGACGATTATTGGTTCAGTATTGTTCCATATGGTGTGTGTGAGTGAGTGAGTGAGTGAGTGAGTAGCGTGCGGGTGAGCGAGCGAGCGAGTGAGCGAGTGAGTGAATAAATTGAATTGAAAAAAAACTACATTCAACAAACGATAGCTGATTTCCATATTATATAATTTATATTTATCCTCATATTATGTATTCTGCTTACTATTAAACGTACCAAGCAAGTAAATTTAAAAAAAATAAAACATAAGAGACAACCTCCATAACCATAGATATATTCAATGTACTATGCGTTTACACTGATTGCATATTCACCACATGTATCTGAAATAATAAATCTCTTCACTTGCCAGGCATGCATTAAGTTAGCAATAAAACCGTCTCTTTCAACTAGCATAGCCGTCTCGTATCTTTTCATATTCATAAACAATGTTGATAAAATTGAGAAGTTTATTACCAATTCGATTTGAAAATGAGATAAATAACGATTTTAACATATAACTAAAAGTTTAAAAGTTATATAATATTACATGTATAACTATACTATATCTATTCTGAACAGCTTTTTCCCGACTACACCAAAACAAAACAGTGAGGATCAGGCGGTATGATAGCTGGTGATTCAATTTATTGTATGTATCACTTTTAGTATCGAATATCAATGAACACGGTAGATACTATTAAATGTATGTATATATATAAGTAAGGAATATCACATACATGTTGGAAAATGACTTAAGGATCAAAAGACAACTACAGGTGCAATTTTAATCGCAGTGAATTTTGTTACAGGTATACCTTTTGGAAGTTTACTCATTTAGCACATTAGATATAGAAAACAGGGGTCGTTTTATACTAGTAATTATATGAATGACTTACAGCATACTTAATGTTAGTACAGACATGTCATAATTATAATTCCGCAGGTCGAGAGATGAGGGGATCGAGACGCTGGCGGTAAACATATTTCTCATTGACGCTTTGACTGAGACGACTTATTGCGTCTTTTGTCTTTTATGTCCCATCCTATGTTGGGATTAGGCAGTTTCTTTACGGATAGAGGATGGAGCAGGTTAAAGCTGACACGATATCCTGAAGAACTACCGGTATTCAAGTTAGCTGTACGTACATCAAATAGGATTTGTAAATGGCATTATAAAAGTCCACCGCAAATAAGGGCACACAATATATACTGCATCGGTGTAAAATAGACTGTGCACAATCAATTCAAACTTGTACATCGTACAAGTCGATAGGAATCGACACAATATCCCGGTGCGACGAATGCTGAAATCTGCTTTTAAAATAATCCCGAATATCAACGTTAAAGATTACAATTACAATTGTCACAATAAAACCCTTAATTCCAGGAATTGTGTAGCATAGTGTTTCCAACCAAGCCATGCTTTTGGATATGTCTCCAACTGCATATTCCAATATGTTCAATGATGTTAACGCAACAAACCAAACATTAATCCAAAAGCAACAAAGTGTATTGCAACGCATTCTTTGAACATCTATAACAGTGGTAGCTGTGTGTGATCGCTTCGTATTACAAACGAATACAATAACGATCAACCATATAGAACATATCATTGTAATTATACGAGTGCTAGTCAAGATCCAAATGGAAGCCATTAATTGGTAATTATTCCAAAACGTCGTTGTCGTTTCGATCAGGAATGACGTCACTGCCCAAATGGTAGTCGGTACAGATGATAATCCCCAGCCAATCAGAACGTAGGTTGTATAAACGGAAGTGCGCAGTCGACGTATTTGTGATTCGAGCCGCATGAAGTGTGAATATATTAAACACCAAAGGTAAACACAGGTTTTGACATATTCTTTAGCTATGATGAGAATCGTACAAGCAAGCGACGATTGTATATTTGTTTCATTGAAACTATCAAATGCAGCAAGCGATGCTAATGTTGTCGTTAGAAATACTTCGCACATCAAAACTCCAATAAGCTGCTTCAAAATCATGTTATTCGAAGAGACACGGACATTCTTTGAAATAACACAGTGAATAAAAACAAAGGACGACAGTAAGCATACACACGATATTGCCAGAAAGGTAATATACACGTAATCCAGATTGGTGCTGGTCCCACTTTTAACTACCGTTTTAGTTTTATCGAAATTTACATCGAAAACATTTTCAATCCCGGAAATGTGTTCAATACATTCGCTATAATCACTGTGACCAAATCCTTTCCATTTTATAGATTCAGTCCACTTTCCATCGACACCACACTGTTTGTGTACGTATTTTCCTTCCGGTGCACCGAATATAGACGGACATGGCTGCTTTGCAGTATGACCGGAAATTGTTGGCGGCCAACAAGCTGCTGAATCAGTTGTTGCATTGCAATAAACGCCTTGTCCGATAGTTGTTGAATCATTTAAAGTACAATTTCCTGTGAAAACCATGGTCATAATAGTAATAAAAAATACATCCTGCCAATTTCGTAGCAATGCGTCCTCAAATGGTACACACTAGTCCGACGTACAACTAAGACTATTATTATAATATTCCCATGATCTTGACGTCATACGCTAGCTTCTTGTGGGGGAATTGAAAATACATCCGGTAATTAATGAATTCTTGGTTTAACGGAGTTTTCCGGATAATTTCCCGTGATGATGACTGTTCTGCGTGAAATCTACTCGTTTACAGATACATGAAAAAAAACATAAAAATGCTCTCACCTGAGGAATAAAATAAGAACGCCTTTCAATCCTAAGACAGAATTAGTCATACAACAGAAACCTTCTTCCCATAGTGTTTTATTGTCTTTCTGAAATGTTGGTCTATTAGTGTTTCCCATAACATGACAATAAAGTACGCAGCTATTTCGATAAGAAACGACCACGTGCGGTTTGTTGGAACTTAATTAATGTTTGCTATGTAAAATGGATGTTTAGTTTTAATCATCCCTGGTAAATTATACAAAATAGTGATAAAACATTCGAAAGCAAAAAATAACTTTCCTCGATATACGTTTTGATTAAGGAAATGGTCACAAGAGGAACATACAAAACACCCCAACTGCCCGACCCACCAACCCAAACTTGTACCCAACAAACGGTAACATACATACAATGTGGACAAACTGTGACTCAACATCTCTGACCAACGGGGTACCGCCATGGTAGGGTCAATAGGAAATTTGCAGGGAGGTTCAAACCGGTTTGATAGACCCAATCATATATTCACTTACCCTAGAGAAACAAAACATTAAATTACACAAATAGATAATACAGCATTAAACCTAAAGATGATGATATGCTCGAGAGCAATAAAACGCCAGAAAAACTATACAGTAAAGCTCACTAGTAGAAATATACTACGGAAAATATTGACAACAGATCAGAAAAGATATAAGATAGCCTTAGAATTCAGAAAAACATATTCATAAAGCAATCTTCCCTAAAATATTACTCCCCGAAAAAGACCAACCCAAAACCTAACGAATATTAGCAACATACAAGAAATGGAAAAATAAAACTCAGTGTCCCGGAGGGTACGGCCATAGAATGGTCTGTAGCATGCATTGTACAGCGGGTTTAATAGATTGTTAAAATGAAATACAGTCAAACTTGTCTTGTGAATAAAGGCAACCCTTGGGATCGACAATATGCGGCCTTTATTGACAGGTAGTCTTTATTCAGAGGTTATTTTATTCTAAATAATTAAGTTTGGGTTTTAAAAAATGGACTTTAGTCACAGGGTGGCCTTTATTCAGAAGTGACTGCTAACACAGGCTTGACTGTAGTCTTAACATTGAAGTGATCGCTACATGAGGATTATACCAATAAACTCACTGCTTGAAAAGCATTTGTTTACAAGTGTGAAAGAAAATATACAAGGGTTCAACTATTTCAAATTATTGTGCCATCTTAATTAAGTATGAAAATGGTTTCAATAATTTCTGGAAACCAAGGCATATGGATGTCATCTTCAAAAAAAACGTACGTACGTACAGAATGTAGCAAATATATAATTTTGTTTGTAGTTTTAAATCAGGGCCAATAGTCACCGAAGGTTATTGTTTGTGGTACGTACTACCGTGTCGGCATGTACGAAGTCGCTAAGTATGATACCGAAAATTGCACAGTCAGCTTTGCTTTTGTTGTTCATAGGAGATGTCATGGCTTCCGGTTGAAATATCACCGAACATACTTTTTTTGCTCCATGAAAAATCTTCTTTATATGGATTGATTATACGTTTGTGAAATTTAGATTTTTGATTTCATGTGATATATTAGTCATAATTGCCGATGAGCGATAGTTAAAGGCGCTTTTGAAGTGATTTTCTGACTTTGTTGAGGAATTTGCAAGACGGATACATGTGTCTGAAGATTTGGTGATTTTGGAAAGTGATAATTTACTTTGTTCTAACTCTATACTTTTGACACTTGAAGTATAATAATAGAGATATATTGATATCAGTGGATGCGATGGAATGATAAGGTGAATGTTTGACTTTTGTGAACTTTAAACCGACGTCGATTTACTTGTTTACATGTATCTGTTACTATTTATAGTAACGTCGAGACACTTGTTATATTGACCAGTTGTGTTTTGAATTTCACACTGTGTAAACCTGAGAGCGTCACACGATTCGTCACGCTTGACCGATCATCGAAGCAAGAGTGTTTTTGTGCAAGTTTTCGCTCGTGGAAGTAGTGAATATGGCAAATAACAATAAAAGTGGGAGTACGCAAGTTGATACGGAGGCGGAGGCTTATGTAGAGTCGATAATGGCTTCCCAATTGATAACAAAAGTTGATACACCATCTCATAACGGTAGAAAGCGGCACCATTCTGAAACAGATGTCATTGATGTCTGTACTGACTCCTCCATTAAGAAGCCACGAATTTCTGCTAAAGCTAAACGCAATTTATATGGTGATATTCCATTCCCAGCTCCTAAAAATATTACTATGACGTCGGCGGACGTCCATGTTGATGGTAAAGCAACAGTTGAACAATTAATCTCACAGTTGTCTGCAGACATGCATATGTTGTTCTCATCTCTTAGTGAACGTGTAGATAAACTTGAAAAGGGACTTGAGCAAAAAATTGCCAATAAGGTATCTCAAATATTGGACAAGCGAGTAACTACTGAAATGAATAGAATGCGTAAGGATGTCGACAACAGAATGGACACTATTAAAGAATCCATAGTTGATGAGGTCAAGTCAGAACTTGACTTAGTAAACACAAAAATTGAATCTCTTTCGAACAGTGAACGAGTTAATAACCCCACTGATGACATCACATTGAACCTCATAATTAGAGATCTTCCAGAGTCTGAAAATGAAAACACTTCCATCAAAGTAAATAAGTTTATTAAGGATGGTCTCAAGATTCATGGGGTAACATGCAAAGGTGCAGAAAGGAAAGTGTCGAGATCTGCTTCAAAGCCTGGTGTTGTTGTAGCTAAAATGAAATCACATGAGGATAAACGGAAGGTGATGGCAAACAAGGCTTGTCTGAAGTCTAACCAACAGTATTCGAATGTGTTTATCCATCATGACCAATCTCCAGCTGACCGTGTGATGGCCAACAACTTCCGCACTATATTGAACTCAATTAAAAATTGTAATTTGATTGTTCGTGGCTCTCGGGTTATTCGTCGTGAACAGGATAGAATGTTCAATAATCGTCAAAATGACAACAGCAGGAGACGATTTACCTCTTCACGCGATAATACTCAGGGCAATCTAAGAGACAACTCTATGCCAAGTGGTGCTAGGAGAGACGCTTCTGTTAGCGAGGAACGTAGCAATGGTAGATATTGCAACAATATTCGAGGACGTGGTGCTAGAAATGAAGGCGGAAGAGGTCGTAATCGTGGCGGCCAGAATAGAAATCATTATTAGCTTACTACAGGGTTTTGGAATGTTAAAGGGTGGAACTTTGATAAGACGTCTGACAATTTTATTTTAAGATCGAGCTGTGTTTTAGACAGTAATTTAGATATATTAGGTCTAGCTGAAACGCATCTTATAGGAAATAATCATTTAAATATTGAAGGTTACAGATGGTTTGGTTTAAACAGGAAGAATATTCATGTCAATGCAAGAACTGGTTCCGGAGGTGTTGGTTTTTTAATTAAAAAATCTGTTTGTGATTTGTTTGATGTGTGTATCATTGATAATAGCTTTGAAGGTATACTTTGGCTAAAGATGTCTCATAAAACAGACAATTTGGTTTTGTTTCCATGTGTGTGCTATTTACCACCACAAAATTCGTCTCGGGCGTTTGATGTTAATGCATTTTATGACCACTTGTTAGCCAATGTATACTCTTACCAAAACGACGGTTTAATATTTGTATGTGGAGATTTTAATAGCCGGACCGGAAATCTTGATGACTATATTCCGGGGGTAGATTCATTGTCTTCTCGAGATGTTATTGAATTTACTACTAATGCATATGGCGAGTTATTCATAGATTTTTTAATTAATACAAATATGTGTATGCTAAATGGTAGGGACAGCACAAATAATGGTTTTACGTCTGTTTCTGTAAAAGGTGCGTCTGTTGTAGATTATTGTATTGTAGGTCATGAAAGTTTAGATTTATTTGCAAATTTTACTGTTAATTTAACATGTGATGTGATTAACAAATGTGGTAATCTTATGCATATTGCCCCGACAAGTATTCCTGACCATTCCTTGTTATCATGGACTGTCAGGTGTGATTGTTCACCACACATGATTGATAATGTGAACTATGTACATGACTCATATGATAAGTTTGATCGTAGGTATTTTAACAGTGATTTTCTTGGCAACGCTGATGTACTTTATAATGTTAATAAGACCTTGGATAAATTAGAGCAAGGTTTGCGTACGCAAAATGATATAGATTCAATTTACGATGAATGGTGTTCTATTATTAAGAATGATATGTATAGTAACATTCCTTTTAAAACTATTTCACCATCAAGTACAACCAGAAAGCACCATCCTGGTAAACCTTGGTGGAATGACAACCTGACAAATTTATGGGTTGATTTATCCAAAGCAGAACGGAAATGGTTAGGTTGTTTTAACAGAGCAGAGAAATCTCGTTTTAAAGCTGACTATGTTAAATTAAGAAAGAATTTCGATACTGAAGTTCAAAAGGCAAAGCGCCGTCATTGGTATAACTTGCAACTGGAATTATTAAATGACTGTAACGTTGATCGGTCAAAATTTTGGAAATCAATTGGTAAAATTGGTATTAGCCAAAGTAAAAAGAAAACAATTCCTGATGAAGTTATGCTAGATGACGGCTCTATGTCTTCTTGTACACATACAATTTTAGAAAAATGGAGATCTGATTTTTCATCTCTTTTTAATAATCCCAATATACAATGTATGAATGATCCTAGTAATTTTAATGTTATTGATGACTCCTTGCCATTTAATGAGTGTATATCTATACATGAAGTGAAGAAAGCGGTTGATGCTGTTAATAGTGGTAAAGCCTGTGGTGTTGATGGTATACCATCGGAAGCACTTAAAAATGATACTACTGTAATGTTTTTACATGTCTTATTTAATGTTTGTTTTAGTAATGGTACTATTCCATCTGTGTGGGGAAAATGTGTAATAAACCCAATACCTAAATCTGCAAGTCTTGATGCTAGAAACCCATTATCATATAGAGGGATTTCACTTGCATCTTCTATGTATAAACTATACTGTTATATTTTGAACAACAGATTGTCAAGCTGGGCAGAATCTAATAATATCATCATTGATGAGCAAAATGGTTTTAGACAGAAACGTAGCACTATAGATCAATTATCTACCATTACAAATATTATTGATACTAGGAAGAAAAAGAAACTCTCAACTTTTTGTGCATTTATTGATTTTAGAAAAGCATATGACTATATTCATCGTGACTTACTTTGGAATAAGCTTTTTGATCTGGGCATTAAAGGTAAAATGTTGTCAGCTGTACAATCATTGTACAGTTCTGTATCATCGTGTGTCAGAATAAATGGTTTATGTACTGACTGGTTTGATGTTAAGTCAGGTTTACGTCAGGGATGTATATTATCTCCCCTTTTATTTAATGTGTTTATCAATGACCTTGCACTTTACCTTAAATCGTTTGATATTGGTGTGCAATGAGGAACAGAAAAAATATGTATATTGATGTATGCAGACGATATTGTTATATTAGCTGATAATGAAAACGATTTACAATGTTTACTTAATGCTGTTAATGATTGGTGTTCTTTGAATAGCATGTCTATTAACAGTAAGAAAAGCCAAATTGTGCATTTTCGTCCTTTGTCTGTGCAAAGAACATCAATTGAATTTTATTTTGGTATTGATAAGTTAGATATAGTTGATATGTATACATACTTAGGACTAGTATTGAGTGAACACTTGGATTATAACATAACAGCAAAATGTGTGGCCCAGAGTGCAAGTCGTGCCCTAGGCCTTATTATAGCCAAATGTAAATCTGTTGGTGGTGTACCGTATGATGTTTATACTCAACTTTATGATTCTATAGTTTGGCCTACTATTAGTTACGGTGCCGCTATTTGGGGTCTTAAGTCTTTTACATGTATAAATGCGGTTCAGAATCGTGCGATGCGTTTCTTTCTTGGTGTCGGGAAATATACACCCAATGCAGCCGTAATTGGAGAAATGGCATGGATTACCCCAAACATAAGACAATGGAAATCTATATCATTATTTTGGTCTCGCCTGTCATGTATGGGCAATACTCGTATAAATAAACGTATTGCACTCTGGGCTAATACTTTAGCTAGTTCATCATGTAAAAATTGGTTTCACACTGTGATTAATATGCTTAATGTCTGTGATTTACCAGAATTCTGTGATATAAATGTTTCTATTCCTAAACAAGGAAGCAACAAGTTACGTACCTATAGTTTATTTAAGACTGATTTATGTACGGAAAATTATTGTAAATTGATCATGCCTCCTCGTCATAGGGCAACCTATAGTAAATTTCGTTGTGGCGTTGCTCCTATACGTATAGAGACTGGTCGATATGAGCGTATTCCGGTAAACAACCGTAAATGCCCTTTCTGTGATAGCATTGAAGATGAGTTCCATGTATTGTTGGATTGTAATTTATATGATGATATTAGACAAAACATGTACACTAAAGCGGTTACCATTAATGATGCCTTTTTACAAATGTCTAGAACTGATAAGCTGATATTTCTTTTTAACAAAGCAGATATGATTAGAATATGTGCCAAAACCTGTTATGATATTTTACAACGAAGAACATTTTTTATTAGTAAATAATGCATCTTATGTATAAAGAGTAGTGTGTTTTATGTTAATAATGATGTATACTTTGTTTTAATATCTGCTTATGTTTTATTTCCATCTAAGAGACTGCTGTTAATCAGTTCATCTACGGTCTGACCGGGGTGATAATTGATATTATAAACTGTTTTTTAATAAGCGCATTAGTGCCTATATACAAATTTCAATTTCTTAAATCAATTAGTTTTTATCAGACTTTTATAACAACGCATTAACAACAGTCTCTTAGTCTTATTTATGTAAATATTGATATGCAATGTAATTTATGTGATATTGTATATTATAAGTCTCTTATAATTCAATATTGAATGGTTATGTACATTTTAAGTTTTTGTGTATGATTAATATATTTTATGTATGTACATGAATGAGACAAGAATAAAGAATAATATATAGGAGAATACCGATGCTGTCTCAATCCTACTGTGAAATATATATATACGAGTATATGCAAATCGTGACAGTTTTGTGAATTACTAGTAACTAATTTTATATCAAGGACTTATATAATTATATGTATGTACATAAGTCCTTGTTTATATGTACATTTGTAATTGATAATTATATTGTCCTCTTCTGACATGTTTTGACTTCAATCGACCTTTGCCGCATTTACACTAAGCGAGAAGAGTCCCAAACGTTACTGTGGTTTTAAGCTATACCTGAGCGAATGTTGCATGATAGTCAAGGGAGATAACTCGTTAATGTTACGTAAGACTGGCCTTTATGTTTAACCACAAAGTTACACGTCACCAAATCAACGAAACATCCGACTTTCGTTTTCAAAATTGTAGTAAAGTGAAAGATAACTTACAGTATTGCAGTTTTCAGACAGGTAAAGATGCTAGATTGTTAGATTTGTTTAATATGTCAGGCACCTGTGTTTATTACATAATAGGGCATATCTGACTAGACATGTCAGGCACCTGTGTTTATTACATATTATATACAAATAGGGTGCGTATCAAACCTGACTGTGTGTTTATTACATAACTATATAGGGCGTATCTGGCCAGACATGTCAGGCAACTGCGTTTATCAATGATTGTATGGGTGATTTAAAAAAAAATATATATAGGGGGCGTATCAGCCCTGACATGTCAATGGGAGCTGGTCAACTGGTACCCAATGTCAAGTGGTACCCACTATATTTTGGTCAAATGGTACCCAATATGAAGTCAAGTGGTACCCATTATGAAGTCAAATGGTACCCACTTAGTAGTGTTAGATCTAGAATTAGGACTTTAAAGACATTGAACCAGGAATGCGAGGCATTTGACTTATGGACCAGGAAGTCCCCTAATTCCACAGTAGGGGGTAATAAAACAGACAGGGTCATTGATAGACTAGCACCTGTTTACATAATCTGTTACTTTATGCTTATAAAAACAAAAGCAATTTAGTCATAAACTTATTATCACTGTAAATCAATAAAATTTATTACCCCACTTTTTGACTAGGTGTCACGTCTACAGACCGTGACCAGACTGGTTTTATCTGATTAGGGGCAATAAAACAATTAAGAGATTATATCTCATGTGGATTTTTTTTGGGGGGGTCACTTATATAGTAGCTGTTCAATGTCTTTAACAAAGAAAAAGCACCATACATTGATAGAAAATAACATATTTTCAATACGAGTCAGAAAGTTATGTTTTTATGTCATTGAAAATGTAAGTTACCCACTCACCTAATATGATATTATTGTACATATACAATATAATACTTATCATAAATCCAAAACATAATTTTATATAAATATATCCTGATACACCACTAAAATTAAACCAAATTAATGTACCACAAAACTTTGATTCCATAAAACATAAATAACAGTTTGTTTGGTAAATTAGCAATTAGGAGTGATAGTTAAATGATACAACAAACTGTTTTAATTTGTGTGTATAATTGGTTGAAATTTAAAAATGTTTGTTAAATTGCTTACTATATAGCAAACACTTCTAATTGTCAGCCAATTCAATCAATTATAAATAACAGTTTGTTGATAAATTAGCAATCACTTTTTTAATTACATCCAGAGACGTATAATACAAGAGATAGGCAACTCGTTCTTTGATAAGGAAATACCGGAAAATCTCGTATGCGCCGCGGGATTTCTCACGTGATCAACAACCGCAACCGTCGTCCGCCATTTCGTATCAATGAGATACGGTTGCTTAATTACGTCTCTGTTTATCAACTTCACTTCACAAATATCGAACACTAGCTGAATGCATAAAATTTAGAAAAAATATCATTAGATCATTTCGTGTGTGTGTGTGTATATATATTTGGAATTTGATAATTCCTTTGCTATCGTCGACTTACAAAAATGCCGTGAGCTCCATAACTGTCATGGTTCCCGTTCCCACTTTCACTCTATTGTGTGCTGTAAGATTGGGGACGGAAACCAACTAGTTTAGCATAAAATAGTTCTACTTTCGGCTTTCGTTCAGTAGGTCAGTAATTTCTCTACAGAAGTATGCATGTAATTACTTTAATCTACTATTGATGTATGTCTTATATGTGACTTTTTGACATGATATGTAAATCAGTGTTAAGGTTTATATCCACAACGCGTATCGATCGATACTATCGGCTAGAGCTATATATAGTTGGATAAATTCTAAAAATAGAATGTGGGGTTTTCCCGTCGAAGTGCAGAGAACAGAACGGCAGTACACATACATTTGCGAAGAAATAACAGTTATTGTGAAGTTCGCAATTATTATGTTGGTTCACAGTGTGTGAAGGGTATTTTGATGTTAAGACAGAAGGATCGTAATGGAACTGATGAAATCGTGCGATGTCGGTATATTCCGTAGCGAGATCGGGAAATATCGCCGTATAACGGCTCGTTTCCGAATAGCTGTATTTTTTACAATAAACTTTTACGTTCACTTCAAAACCTGTCATATAGTCCAACATCATGATATTAAGTTTGAATATAATTCACATACCAATTACATATATTTTCTGAAAAAAATCTTAAACTACGATTAATCAATCGATAGTGGTTTATGTCAGTTTTGTTCCGAGTTTGGAACTAAAAACATGGAAAATCGAAAAACTCTTCAAAACCAAATTATCACTAAAAGAATTATGTAGGTCGATTTTAATTCGTTTCTAACACTGTAGTGTGCATTTAAAGTGATATGTGGTCATAATCAAGATATATTATTAAAATGTCAGCTGTAATAAACAATGCATGACCATAAAACTTTTGGTGACACATATTTCTGATGATATCTATGGACCCATACTGTTCTGGGACCAGTAATTCCCTTGATTGCATAATCCCTAATATGGTAAACAAAACAAATTTTCACACAAGATAGCCACTTGATGTTAACTTCAAAGGCCTGCCAAAATAACAAAATGTATGACATTGAAAAAAAACTACCGGGGGGTAAAATCATATTTGTTAGTATTTTTTTTCAATATGGTTCATGTTGATATTAATAATGTTATGCGATGACATATTAATAGATAAGCAACGCGCCGAACATCTATATGCAGCATTAGTAACAAAATTCCACAAAAAATAAGAAAATCCATAGATCTGTCATCTTTAAGATGATTCAGTCATACATGTTTTTTGGTGACATTGTCAGTTTCCAATTGTTGTTTGTTGGAAACAGATTAATTGTTTCCATAATCGGTATATTCACCAAAAGTAATCTTAAATCTAGACATTCGTCATGCCATGAGAGAAAGTCTGAGGAAGACGTGATATGTAAGTACTAGACAGTGTTACTCAGAAAATAAATCACAGAGACAGAGAAAAAATATAATTGGCAATTGCATGTCGTATTTATATAAGGACAATATACCAACTTCACACCTTCAAAAATAAGTGAGAGGTGTTGACTGATGAACAATGAATGAGGTCTATAAATTTCATTTTTTAAGGAAATTATTTTATGTCGCTAAACAGAATAATCCACATTGTACACAAGCATCAATAAAAAATCGGTCATATTGTATAGTCGAAAACAGCATAGATATATTAAAGACCCTAAATTCTGACAGCTATGGATCAACGTCTCTATTATATTAAATATTATTATAAGTCTTTTTGTTTTCGATAATGTCACTCGCATGCCCTTTCCGAATTGCCATTATTTATATATACTGTATAATCGACAACACTATCCGGACTCGTACCGTGTAGACGTACTATATACCGAACTGAGCGATCACGCTAAATATCGCGATTGACATACGAGATATTGGGAGATTTCGCGTAGTTGCCTATCTCTTGTATTATACGTCTCTGTTACAACCAATTATCAATTAAATATAAAATTTGCATAGTGGGTACCACTTGACTATACATAGTGGGTACCACTTGACTACATAGTGGGTACCACTTGACCAAAAAATAGTGGGTACCACTTGACATTGGGTACCAGTTGACTGTAATCCCTGACATGTCAGGCACTTATAATTACATATGTATGGGGCATATCTGACCAGACATGTCAGACATCTGTGTTCATTACATAACTATATATATATATATAGGGGGCGTATCAGACCTAACATATCGGGCACCTGTGTCTATTACATGATTATATATATATTGGGGGCGTATCAGACATAACATGTCCGGCACCTGTGTTTATCACATGATTATATGGGTGATTTAAAAAAAAATTACATAGGGGGCGTATCAGACCTGACATGTCAGGCACCTGTGTTTATTACATGATTATATATGTATGGGCCGGGCGTAGCTGACCGGACAGGTCAGACACCTGTGTTTATTACACGATTATATGGTTGATTTTTAAAAAGATATGTATGGGGCGTGTCAGACATAACATGTCAGACACCTGTGTCTATTACATGATTATATATAAATAGGGGGCGTACCAGACCTAACATGTCAGGCACCTGTGTCTATTACATGATTTAGGGTATATATACAGGGGGCGTATCTTTAGTTTGATTTTGGTCCCATCCAGGATGGCTCCCCCGAATACGTTCATGAAATCGGCCAACGGGAAAGCCGTATTTAAAAGTAATGCTATTCTGCAGTGCATGCAGTCTAAAACTATCGGAGTCACAAAAAGAAAATCAACCTAGGCCACACCAAATAAAATTATTGTGCTTATTTAGGATATTAAAAAAAATGTGCGAGGCAGCACAGAAAAAATTGAGATAAGGATGGCGCAGGATTTTTCATTTGAGTGACCATGGATAACTTTTTTTGTTGTATTAACGAAACGTCGCTGCATTTACACTAAGTCTTCATTAATCCAGAATATTTTGCACACGGTCATCATAAAAAAATTCTTAATTTTGAATATCTATAATCAGATTAATTTAATAATGATAAGCAAGGTCTGAATGCGGAATATATGGTTGCAATACTACGGCTTTTCACGTCTGCGACAACACATACAATCACATTTTAATACTTGACAATGGTCTCAGAATATCATGATTATCGAAACTACTCTGAATGATTGTTTTCACGCTAGTATATAAACACGTATGCCTTTAATTTAGTTTTCTGAGAATGAATAAAGCTTACCAGAAGGGGTAATTGGAAAGAAATGAAGAAAACGAAATTTGAGGGATTGTCGTCCAGCCTTGGAAAAGAATGTTTGCACACATTGGTTGAAATTGCTGGACCTAATACCCCAAACCAAGGTAAAATTTGACTGTGCTTAAAGCATAAACATTAAACTAGTAATTGAATCATACCCTCAGATATGAAATATGTGGGGGCTATATTTGATTCACGCTTCACGGTCGGTTGGTTTGTCGGTTGGTCCGTCTGTCTGTAGACACAATTTGTCCGGACAATTTCTCAGCAACTACTGACAAGAATTCAATGAAACTTCACAGAAGTGATAAGTAGTAAGCCTAGTTGTGCATGCTTTCAGCAACTTTTGTTTGGATCAATTTTCACCAAGTGATAACCCTTTGTTTTTTATATAGTATATATATTAGGCAAATTTTGTCCGGGCTATTTCACAACTACATGTAGATGCAGGATTCAATGTAACTTTACAGAAGTGATGAGTAGTTAGCCTTGCTGTGCATGTATTAAGCTTGATTTGTTTGGTTGAATTTTCACCGAGTTATGACCCTTTGTTGTTTTATGCAGTGTACATATATGTACAATATCTCAGCTTCTACTCATAGGAATTCAATGAAATTTCACAGTAGTGATAAAAAGTAAGTCAAGTTGTGTATGTAATCAGCAGGTTTTGTTTGGATTAATTTTCTCTGAGTTATATCCCTTTGTTTTATACAGTGTATACAATAGGCAAACTATTTCTCTGAGCAACTACATACAGGAATTCAGTGAAACTTCACAGAAGTGATGAGTAGTTTGCTAGTTGTGCTAGTCCACAATAGGTTTTGTCCATGTCAGTTTTAATGAGTTATGACCCTTTGTTTCTTTTTATATAATGTGTACTTAGAAATTGGTCAGGATATTTTTCAGCAACTATTTGTTGGTATAAAAAAAACTGAAAAAAATCCCTTTGTAAAATGTAACAATAACTGTGTCAATGCGGCATCTTGGAGTATTCATCACCTTCAGTGGTTCGAATGCTTTTGCACGATTAATACATTTATGTATTCTCGACTCGTTTTACCAATGTATTGGAATTGCAATTGTAGTTTTTTATCGTTTTTTCAATCATACCTTATTTTTGCACCATATTTTACGTAATCAATACTCTAAAATCTGCTATTCCGTGACGGTGAGCAATAGCACACTTCTTTATTTAACATCTTACATTGTTTCAGTGCAAAAGCCTGATCTTGAAGATGATCAGAAGCGTTGGCTTATTGTTGGTATATGTCTTCATACAGTAATTTCACCGATTTTGAGAAAATATGTCCAGCCCGAGGTGAATAAACTGTACAAGTCAATGTGTGGATCTGATAACATACATACTCAAGTTTACCCGGGACACCTAAAGCGATATAAACCCACAAATAAAGGTCTTAATTACGAAGCAATCAACAACAACAGTGCTGTTCCAAAACTCAAAGGTGGAAAGAGCGATGAGAAGCTGTTTAATTACAAAGTAACGAGTGATGTTGACTTGTCAAAGCTGTTCCTAGTTACACATATGACTCACTATACAGGATTTGATGAAACGTGTGACATGTCAGCATTGTTGGGAATTATTATCAACATTGACACATTCCCTGCAATAGTAAAACATGTTGCTGAAAAGGTGAGAGCTACTTAACCTACATATTATGACATTGTACTTATGAGTCATAGGCTAATAGGATCCCATCATTTAACATTTTGATATCTTAAACCTTTCAGCGAAACATATGTTTATAGTATTTTAAGATAACATCATTTTAATATTACTCAGTTTATAATTAATATTTATTACTTGTCCTAAACGACTGTTGCAGTCTTCGGATTTAGCCCTGGTCCTTGGACCGAGTTCACCAAAATGACCGTCGGCCTAGTAATATTTTTAATCTATCTCATCAGATGTTTTGGCATTTTGGGGCCAAATTTCGTATATGAAATTTTGTGTGCACTCACTTTGGTCCACTTAAGGTTCATTCGGTCCAGTACTTAAAACGTTTTTCATGAAGACTGCTATTGAATGTAACATTTAAATGCCTAGCATTTACCCAAGTGCAACGCCCAAAAAAAACACCTTGCGTGTTCTGTTCACCGTTCAAGTAATTGTGATTGTCTTCATAGCTGTGGTTTCCAGTTAAGCTCTGAATATAAGTGTGTCTTCGGCTGAAGTGAGTATATGCTTTGTCAACAGATGGAAACTTCGATTCGATTGTCATGCTTTTTAAGGGTTCTTAAAAAGGTGGGCGTAAAGGAGTTGTATGTTTGAAGTATACCTGAATAACTTGTTCGAATGGTTTAAATACCTGTACAAAATACGCAAATAGCAAATAATTTGGTTAAACATTCACAAAAGTTTGCTGCCAAATGAGAACAGCTATGTACTTGAAATACAACATGGAGTTTAATGAACGTTATGGTACTGCTGACCTCTAGGTGTCCGATTTGTGTATTTCATTTCTGTACGAAGGATATAAGGCAATATCAGTAAATATGATTATGTTGCATCTTAATGTCTGTCCAGCCTATTGCCCAAACTTATTATCTCAATACGGAGCGGACAGATTTTGAAAACATTTATCATTTCCACGTAAGATTGCTAAAAACAATGATAGTCCTTTGAGTTTGTGGCCCTTTACATTTGCCTTGGTGTCTAGCCGATTTTTTCAAAGACTAAAGAAAAACAGGACATCCCTTTCAATGAAAACCCATGGTAAAACGATTCTATAACACATCATCATTATAAAGACTTCATATTGTAAATATGTTCAGGCCATTGATAACGAAAATTATGATATTTTGTGAACCTATAATATAGATAACTATGCAATATCTACACACTAATATTTTCTATTTTTCAACAAGGGAAACAACTCTTGCTATTTGTAAAATAAATATATGTATCTAGTAAGGTATCCATAGTGATACAGATAGTAGGGCTATACTGTTCTTGTAATAATAACATATTCGTGTAGTATTAAGCAGATATAAGCAAAAAAAGTACAGTATTAGGCTGGTAAGACCTTAACTTATATTATGCCTAATCTTACAGCTACGAAGTGATATCAGGAATACTTGGGCACATTGTAACTTTCAAGAATGGGATGTACAGAAATATCAGGACAGTTTCCAAAGATTTTATCAGATTGTTAAGAATTTGCAGTTGCCACAGATGACAGAAGCTAACCACATGAAGGAGATAAATGACTGGGACACAAATGGTAAGTCATATACATGTACAAACATTTTAAGTAATTCGAGTTAACAGTCTTCTTGTTAACTCATTAATGAGGTCTGGTGAAAAAATGAAATGTTGCGGCTCTCATTTCCAGTTGACTTTGAGTTTTAAGTCGACATCTA
This sequence comes from Lutraria lutraria, assembly GCA_964023205.1. Taxonomy (NCBI): domain Eukaryota; kingdom Metazoa; phylum Mollusca; class Bivalvia; order Venerida; family Mactridae; genus Lutraria; species Lutraria lutraria. Next base: position 33,717,327 of record OZ026833.1, read on the forward strand.
TTGTCCTGTATAGGAAAATGCTTTAAAGCTTGTCAGTCCTGTGGTCAGTAAAAGTTCATTTTCCTTCGCTTACAATTCATACAGTTAATTGAGCCTTTACATAAAATCGCAACACAAATATCTTAAATACTTCGAGTACCATGTTTATCGAAATCATATCAAATGTACTCAACATCTATGACTTACTTACATTTGAATAAGTTCGTAAATTATGAAATCAATCATACATCTCATTTCATACACTCCTTTTTGTACCACAAGAAACTAAACATTCTTTCATGGAATCACACCATATGAAATAAAGAACTGCCTTGTATTTAGCAAGTGTCTATGCAATGGGGAATGTGAGAAATGAATTTGTTTCATATATATTTTTATTGTTTTACAATGACACAAGCGCAATCTGAGTTGGCCATTCAATATATTTTATGTGCTTGATAATATTCTTTACATCTAAATGTATATAAAAAATATTTTCTACTTTATAATTCTTCATAAATGTTCCCTCTTTGACTCAGCATTTAAGAGTCGTATCAAATATTACCTTTGTAGTTGATGTGACACATTAGTCTTTCGGCAAACCATTTGCTGTGGTCTGGTAAAAATGAAATATTACGGCCGCCATTTCCAGTTGACTTTAACTTACAGATTTAAGTAAATAAATATTGTCCGGACCTGTAAAATGTAAAAGATTAAATCCCTCTGCGCAGTAATAGTTCAGTTTGGTAAATGGAGCCTGTGCATAAGATTTGTAGAGCAGACTATATGCACAATTTTAAACAAACATACGTATATGACCAATATATGCAATGTGTAAATATGTATGTTGTACTTTACAATGCTGGTCCTTGTATTACATATCAATTAGCAATTGACTTAAACTAATGGACTTAAAATACACTTTCTCTTTAATACTGTAATTGTTGTCATGTCGGTGTAAAAAGCACAGTCAGTGATACGTACATTTCATACATTTTCCAGTGTGAAATACGTTTCATTTACTTGAAGTTATTGAACCTGAATGTGCTGGACGTTTCTTTTCAGGTATTCATCTTCTTCATGGTACAACTATTGATGTAGATTTGTTTAAAACCCTGAAATCTGAAACAAGATCTTTGAGTAAGTATCTGTTAGATGTTGTCACTTACTCAGACGAATTTAATGAAACTATATGCCATACAATCTCTGTTATTGAAGACAGTATTGAAAAGTCGGAAATTGCAATTGGAGGATTATCCAGTGATGTAAACATTGTTAAAGCAACTCAGAGCGAGCAAAGCAAAGATATCCAAAAGCTAAAGACAGAAGTGGTAGACGTCACTTCGAATGTTACACGATTGAAAAAAGGCCACGAGGAACTAAATCGAAATGTTACCAAAATGCAGGAGGACATAGCAGGCATCAAAGCTGAAAACAAGTCCATCAGAACAAAAAAAGATGACAACACAGTTTATACATCTTCAATCCGTCCTTGTGAAAAAATTTTTTTTTACCCTCCAAACCGTGCGCAAACTTTTATAGGTCGTGAAGATGAACTGTCTCAGTTATATGATATTCTTTATGAGGTTGATGAAAGTCACCATTCGGTTGTTATTTGTGGTTTAGGGGGTACTGGAAAAACAAGTCTAGCGATTGAATACTCATGGCAGTATCAAAGCGTCTATCAAAGTGGAGTGTATTGGATGTCAGCCGAGTCCAATGAAGCTTTAGAAGATGCATTGCAACGCCTCGCAATGGACATAAACACTGTTGGTGAAAATTCCAGAGACACACTGCGAATGACTTTGAAGTGGATTGCGTCGTTACCGACAAAATGGCTTTTAATAATTGATAATCTTGATCAAGACGAACTTTATGGGAATATTAAAGAATTGGTGTATGGTTCTTGGCAGAGAGTTTCTAATGCGCACATTATCATAACGTCGCGAAGAAAAGCAACCCAAGCAGGAGAAGATTTTAAAGTAAGAACGGAAGCTTGTATAACACTAGATGTTTTATCACCTCTTGAAAGCATTCAACTCCTGAAATTGCGTTCAGAAATGCACCCAGAAGATGATAGTGGTATAATTGATGTTTTAGCTGATGAACTTGGTGGTCTTCCTCTTGCTCTAGAACAAGCTGCTGCTCATATCAAGATTCTAAAATGTACATTTAGATCATATCTAGAAAAATTCAGAAGCACACGACTTCAATTTTTAAGAGCAAATCGATCAGTGCATTCAGACTCTAAAAGTAGGCAAGCTGTTTATACAACTTGGCAATTGAATTTTGACTATGTTTCCAGACATTCTCAGGAGGAGGGTTTGAAAAACTCTGTTGTTACAGTGATGGAAATCGCTGCTTTTCTGTATCCTGATGAAATACCACATGAAATATTAAATTCTGGTTCTCCTTTGATATCCAATGAGAATTTGGTTGAGTGCTTTTCGGAAGATCTTGGTGCTTATCAGGTGATTGAGGTCCTTACACGATTCTCCCTGTTCCAGGCGTCTGGTCAGAAAACATTTTCTGTTCACCGTTTAGTGCAAGAGGTTATTCGAGACAATATTTGTGATGATAATCACAAATGTTTTGTATTGGGATGTGCTGCAAAAATGATTCATAAAGCTTTGATATCAAATAGGTCTCCTTACGAAGTACTGAAAGAAAAAAATGTCGATAGAACCTCCTTGCAGCTGTGGAGTAAACTTGCGCTAAATGCAAACTCGGTAAGGAAATTATTGTTTGAGTTCTGCACTTGCAAACCATCATTCGGAAACATGTGTATAAATATGGAAACTATAAAACTCCTTCAAGCTAGTGCTATGTACCATAGCTTGTATCAAAGACAAGATGAGGCTTTGGCGGCTCAAGAGCAAATGCTGAGATTGCTGGCTGCCATTGATGTACCTGATAGTGAGTTTAAAGAACTGACTAGCATAAAGATACCACTCTTAAGCAAAGAGCGAACAAAAATCCAGAACTGTATAATGGGTGTCGTTACAGAAAATAGCGACAATAGAAATGCTTTGCCCCTGAACAAAGAAGCATTGCGAGTAAAAGGAAATGATGCGTTCAAACAAGAACGATACCACGAAGCCATTCAATGTTACACCGAAGCAATAACTGCAAACAGCGAGAATTTAGATTCTAGACTTTTCTCAAATAGGAGTTTAGCATACTTGAAATTATCAGACTACGAAAATGCATACAAAGATGCAAATAAATGCATTGAAGTTGATCCATCAAGCTATAAAGCACATATATGGAAAGCTTACGCTCTAGCTGAACTTATGAAACTTCAGCAATTACCTTCTTCGTGGGAGTCTGCAGGAATGGCTGCTGCAGCTGTTGCTGGTCATTTCAATGTCAAATGCCTTCTGGAGTATAAAATGAAAATATACTATCCTATAGTTAGATATAAGATTATAGACAACCAAGATCAATTGAAAGAGGAAGTTGGCTCTTTGCTAAACATGTCATACACCACATTATTACTTAAGCGGGGTCAGTATCCGATATATCCCATGAAAATTCCATTCAACAGAAGTGTACAAATTATTGGAATTGAAGATGGTGTAGAGATAATTTGCAAAGATAAATGCTTTTTCCTGTATAAGCCAGATAGATCTATGTATACATACAATATTGACATTGAACCACAGATAAACGTACATTTTGAAAATGTGTTCTTCCCCGAAGACATTCCTCAAATTCGGGTGTTGAAGGACGTAAACGCAACATTTTATAGATGCAGATTTTCAAATGGTCAGAGAGGGTGTGACAATTATCCAAACTGTTATGGACAAGTTGGTTGTGTTAGCGACGATCCTTGTAAATGTAAAACCAAGTATGAAGAAGTAAAAAACACTAACTACAAAGCATTTGTTGGTAAAGTTGGCCATCCTGGTATTGTTGCAGAAGCTGGTGGACACGTTCTTATTGACAAATGTATTCTTGAAAGATGTGGTGGTGGTGGCGCATTAAGTGATGGTGAAAATTCTTATTTAATCGTAAAACACTCTGATATTTCTCATAATCGGCAGATGGGTATAGAGTCACGAAATTTGGGATTTGTAGCTGTTGACAATTGCATTATTACTAATAATCAGTCTCATGGTATTGCAATCGGTCCAATTGGTCGAGGCAAGGTGACCTATTGTACAATTCAAGCGAATAAACACGAAGGAATCTATTGTGGAGGAGAAAACGGTTCCCCTGACGTTCCTGGCGAAATCAATCGTTTTGTAAAAGAAAGTGGCTCGATATGTTATATATGGAATAATGTAATTAATCAGAATGGCAGATCTGGAGTATCACTTGACGGTGGGTCTTATTATCTTTCCGGGAATCGGATATTTGAAAACTGGTTATGGGGTGTGTATGTGAAGTCAAGGTCAACAGCAACCTTTGATGGCAATGATGTATTTGAAAACAAGTGTGGTGGTGTGAGGATAGGAATTAATTATTCAGCACCTATATTATTTAATGGAAACACTATTAGAGACCATTCTGGCCCAGCGATCTATTCTGAGGCTCTTATTAACTCCGGTTTACCCCGTTTACCTTATGAAAAGGTGAAGAAGTATCTGTGTATTGATAATGAACTTGAAGAATATAGTATCCCACCTACGATTACTTCCCACAATCTTATAACAAATAACAACATCGGTCAACAGCACCCACACGAATTATTTTCCTCGGTTCAATCATGCTGCTTTTGTCATCGCATGTTGAAAAAACTTCCGTGTTGTGTAAAGTGTAAAAAAGCTCAGTATTGTTCAAAGACTTGCCAAAAAGGACACTGGCCACGACATAAACACTTATGTAAATTATTAAGTCAAGAGTTTACAGTTGACATAGCTCTGTCTCAAACACAAACAGTGCAAGAGTATTACAAGTGGGACTACAAATTGATAAATTATCCAACAGGACACTTGCCTGGTTATCGACAGGGAAACATGCCTGATAAAACCAGCAGGAGGAAGTTTATTGTGAAAATCCAAAGTGGTCCAGAATATACAGATTATAACCCTAACAGTTACATGAAGTTATATGACCAAAGTCAAAAGTTTGAAATCATGTTTCAGAATATCATGATATATCATTTGGTTATTGAATGTGGGGTACTGGCTGCTTCTCAAGTAAGCACAAAGAAGATATTTTGTTATGCATCATTTAAGGACCATGGTAAAACGTTGTGTCTTCATACTGATAATTTGGCTCCTTTCCAAACATGGTAGGTTGGATTACAATGGGGATGTATATCATATGGTATGTGTAGGTCTATACCAAAGCTACCGTGATAATAAGTTTAAAATAACTACCTACATTGACTTCTGACAAATGTGTTTTAAGTATTGAAACTCTTAACTTCGAGTTTTAAAAAGCCGTTGTGGCCTAAGCGCTTGTTGTGTACTTTGACTCTTCAAATACGTCAACACGTCATGGTTTAGTGTTTGTCGGATTGAACTAATGCTTTATTCTTTACTTCATTTGTTTGTTTAAACGTATTTGAGCGTACCAATAAGTGCCGATACAGACCCTGGTGACGTGATGCTTGTACCGTACTCAGTGAACGTATACCAATTCACTGGTATACCGTAATGTTTAGTTCAAATCTCAGTTTTCTGTTAGAGCTCTTACTGTATCATCCGTAATGAATGTTTGTTCGGAAATTATCATGTTAAACGAATTTACAATTATGAAAGTGTACATTTTTATGTCTCGTATATTACCTTGATGAGTGTGTGCATATTTCATTCGAGTTCCAAGGAATTTCTTTTCGCGATTCTTAAAGAATTGATTAATTATTCATTAATTTTAATTAATTTTGTTGAGTGGCAGTACATACATGTATTAAAATAGTACTTTTGTACTTGTTTAAGATGTACATCAATGACGAACCCAATAAAATCCGAGAATCTTGAGTTTATTTCTTTAAAATGACACTAGTTCATTAAATGTCAGAAAAATGAGCATAAGGTAACAGTTCAGAAACTTGCTTTGATAGGATCAGAGATGATAAGGTCGTTTGAACCTTGCGTGTGGGACATGTTTATAATGTAGATGTCATTAAATACATTGTGTTTAATGCTATTCATTATACACTGCTGATTCATGTGTTACCTTGGTGAATGTCTTAAATGATGGGTACAGAATTCAGCAGCAGTGGTAAGATTAATTGACCCATTAGTAAATAGTTGAAATATTGTTCCTATACTAGTGGACGAAAACATATGTGATTCTATTGCTTAAGAACTATAAATTGATCAATGTTGATTATATGTGTTGTTATCTTGTGAATTTGAAAATAAGCTACTGCCTGACGCATGCTAAATCATGACGTTTTTCATGTATTTTTTCCATTTTACTCAAACTCAGTACAAACAAAACTTTAAGCAGACTATTTTATTTGTTGACACAATTAGATTATTATAATGCACAATGTCTAGATTTAATTATATGCTAACTTACCCGTCCACAAGTAGCCAGCAGCTAACACACATTTGGTGGAAAATTTACATGTTTTACTATTTTAATCACTGGGTTACAAGCGCACTAACAAATGGACCACGGCCTCAGCTAATGTAGTTATACTCATAATTAATTGGAAAATTAACTACAGTTGTCTCTCTTTATTAATATATTTTGTACATGTGGATTTTTTTCAGGATACATACATATACGTCTATATCTTTTATTTAGGATGTCAGTAACCGGCTTTTTTAATTCAACCGGTTCACCGATAAATCTGAACGTTTAACCAATTAATCAAACATACTAGTCTTTATATATATTATATTGCATGAACTAATGACTTTCGTGCATTTACGTCCGTACGTCCGTAAAACTTAAATATATTTGGACGATAAAGGGATCTGGACAGCTACCTAAATGGGAAGTTGGTACGTTTTTTCCTTTATATTCTCTCTTGGGTTTAATGTCAATTTTTAGTTTTATTGTTCTAAATTTAAACTTAGTATATCTGTATAATTATGATGGACATCAATACCAAATTCCCAACAAATGCCTCATGCTAATATTCGACCTTAACATAGCCTCAAGTAATTAGTCATAACATACATCACAACGCGCGTGCGCCCATGCTCGTACATGCACGCATATATTGGCAAACGAGAAAACAGCCAAGCTTCACCGTTGTTGAGCTATCAGAACACCTAGTGGGTAATCAACACATTCAGTGTACGACCGAACCTATGATTGAGTGCACAAGACGCCAGATGATTCCAAGCTTGCAATAATCTCTGTCTTCGAATATTATTTTAATGAGGAAGATAATAGCATTGCCATTATCATAAAATAGTTCATGACCGTTTGTTATAGATACCGTGTTGTATATAATTATATTGTATATCATGTTGACAAATATTTTACCATTAATATTGAGGTAATTTTTTGTTGGGTGTTTATGAAAATGTGCATTGTTTTTCTTTATGAAAAGTTATTTTAATGAAAAATAGGAAGTCAATTGTTTGTAAATTGTAGACTTTATTATAATTGTGTCCTTCGTGAAACTTTGTTTGCTTTACCCAATGCATTATATTGTTCAGTAGTAATGTTTGTATACTTTTTAGCTCCATTTTTCGAAGAAAAAAGTGAGCTGAACATTGGCATCACTGCAGTGTCTGTGTCTGCGTCGTGCAAAAATAATGTAGCTCATAACCCAGAAACTGTAAGCGGTAGCAGGCAGTTTTATAGGTGGATATATCTCATTGAGGCGGTAAACTGACGAGCTTTGGCACCGGTCGCGGTGTTCTTGCTGATACTTAAGTTGGCTGAGACATGCTTACTAGTGATAGATGTCCGAGCCATTTTTCATATGTTACTGATAATTTATCAGGTTATAAATTGACTAAATCTGTATATTTAATTCATTTCTTTGTATTTTATAGCGCATTGTTTTTATATCCTCTTTGTTGAATGTTTACGAATGGTGCCTATACTTGTTCTATCAGCTGAATTATGGAACAAGTGACTACTTCATGATCATGTATGCAAAATGATTACTATATGCAACAATTCCATTTTTTTAATAAAACGATCAATTAATATTAAAACATTGCCGTGACATGCATTGTTCCATCTTAATGTATAGACATATGTAAGTAGGTACCTTTTAAAATTTGTAAGGGTAGTATCATTATATTACGTGAATATATATATTTCTTTGCATTTATAATTAATTGATGTAAATATTGATTCGAATTGTTAATGAAAATGGACTAACTAGTATCAGTTCTGTTTTTGTGCAGAGATAGGTTATTTCTGGTTTAACCTTGTTGACCCAGCCTTTCATACGTTCACTAAATATGGATACAACTTGGCAATTATAAAAATGACGACTTGAAGTTTCCTTATCTTGTTGACAAAAAGTCCAAGAATTATCATTGTTAAATGATTTTAGTTAATAGAGTCCTCGGTGATCCTAAAAGGGATGTTATAAATGTATTTCCATCTGAATTGTTCAGGTAATTTTAACTCAACTTGCCATTTTGTCATTGCTTTTGAAATATTATTTTTTGTAATCAATTTGTCATAAATACATCCCTTAATTTGTGTAGGGGAAATATTTTCATTCTCGAATGGTTTTGGCATTAATTCTATCTAATTGTAGCTGTATCTTTTTGACTGAATTATGCTATAATTATGTAAAAAATTGTTTTTCGTTGATTTTATGTGAAAATGTTTCATTTGTATAGAAAATCCAATCAGAGTTCATAGTCACAAACAAAATAAATTCCTTTTTCTAAGAATGTTTTATAGTAAAAACTTTCAAGAACCTCCAACCTTAAAACTTCTATTATGCCGAACAGGAGCATATTCCATTTCTTCCGAAGAAGTTATCTTATACAACAAATCATTGTAACTATTTAAGACCTCTTTCCAGAAATATTGTTTTCATTATTATCAGATATTGATTTAATGAAATCATTACCAAAACTAACAAACTGATTAATATTCGTACACAACTGTTCCACCATTTTAATGGAATTTGAATTAATCATTAACTATATCCTAAGTCAAGTGAATTTTTTTCAACCTTGGTGTTTACAATTTATGCTATTTATATTGCAAGAATATTTATTATGTAAACGTGTTAGATATATTTATATTCTGTTTTTTTGTGTTTTTTTTACTGTTGGGTGAACGTTTCTAGTGATAGCTGTCCAAGCCATTTGTGTTGTATTTTAGTGATAATTTGACAAGTAATTAACTAATTGTGTATGTTTAGTCCTTTCAACTGTTCAGTACAATATAGATGAAAATGTGTCTTTTATGAAGTTTAAAATGTCATAATCAGCAATAGTTGGTCTATCATTAATAATTGCAAAAAACTTACTCTTGTAAGAGCATTAGCCACATCTTTGAAAGCATGCCCTATCTAATTATGTAAGGGGAGTTCGGTTTAAAAAAGATATAAACAATATAATACAAACATGCAATGTATAATATATTATGAAGACAATGTCTATGTGAAATAATGCCTTTAATCATTGTGACCATCTATGGCTATTTGACATTTAATTTTATGTGCATTTATTGCAATATATTGGATTAGACTTATTACTTGTGTCCTTCAAATTCCAACGTTGAGAACTGAAATAGGTATCTCTTGTTATTTAGTAAATAAATAATATTGAAGAAACGTAGATATTTGTATTCAATCCTCAACGTCGCCGCCATCGATTAGCAACAGAACTGAGCATCCATAATAAGCCACACATTTGCGACTACACCAATAAACTGCTGCTATTAAACTAATATTTACACAATTCTTTAACTGTAAACATATATGCAAGTTAGAGACCGTAAACTGACAGTCGTTCCCTAATATACAAATAGCATAAGGACATTAAAATAAATGGTAACAGTTTAGACCGTGCGGACATTGTCCAGCTAGCTTACAGGATTGTTGGTGGTTTTACCCAGGTGTCGGTTGGTGCGACGGTAACCCTATTGAAATAATAAGAAAGAGTAGATCATCGGAGTCAACTTCAGGCTCAATTAGGAGATCATTTACGTCAATACAAAGTAGGGGACCACCACAGAAAACGTCGATTGTGGATCACGGTGGTAATTAGCTGGGAAGAAACCATTGTGAACATAAAGGGACATCGCTGGAGTAAATATCATGGGTGTAGATCACAATAGTAAAGAATACTTTAACATCAAGGTTGACGCCATTAGTAAACATGAAAGTTACCACTATAATTAGCACACAGATAGATCATTGTTAGTGTAGTAAATATAATTGTAGACCATTACAGTAAACATAAAGTTTTTTATCCGGATACACGGTGTGTCACCTTAAGAATAAAATTAGAACGCCGACAGAATTAGTCATGTCAGACAAATCTTACCACAGAGTTTGATTGTCTGTCTGAAATCTTAATCCATTAGTGTTTCTCATAACATGACAATAAAGTACGCAGCTATTCTGATGAGAACCGACCACGTGTTGTTTGTTGAAACTTAATTCATGTCGCAATGTAAAATGGACGTTTTGTTTTATCCACCCAAATTATACAAAAAAGATAAAAGATTGAAAATAATATCTGTGCTGGATATAAAAATGAAAATAATTAATAAAAACCACCAACTCTAACTTACCCAACAAACGGTAATATACATACTATGGGAACAAAACTCAATAGGGTACCTCCTTGATGCGGTCAACAGCAAAGCAACATGGGGTAAGTGATTTGACGGGCCATATCATACACATTCCCCGGAGAAATGGTACATGGAATTACACAAATATATATTGCAGCATAAACCAAGAAAGAGGTTATGATATACTCATGAGTAATAACAGGTCAGTAAGATTTATACAGTAAAACCTTTATTTTAAGACAAAATTTGGAAACAAAATGGTTTAAAAATGAAATGGTCTCACTACCAAGTAGAAGTACAATGTATAGTAACTATTGACAACCAATTAGAAGAAAAATAAGATAAAGAAAGGATTCTTAGAAAAAACACATAATTTATAGAAAAATCCCACCCATTATAAAATACACACTTCCTTAAAACTCATTGACCCGAAATCCACCCAATACTAGAGACATACAAGAAATGGAGAATGGAACTCAGTATCCCGGGGGATACGGCGGTCGAACAGTCTGTAACATGCATAGCACAGTGGGTTCAATAGATCGTTATAATGAAATGGTCTTAACGTTGAAATGGTTGCATCGTGGGGATAATCACTGAATGGCATTTTTGTTCACAAGTATGAAAGCCTAAGATTACAACTGTTCACATAATTTACATTATAGTGCGATCTTAATTCAGCCTGTTATGATTTCAGTGTTTCGTTGTGATAATAATAACGGCGTGGATGTCATATTGAAGATTAAACAGAGTTCAGTCAGAATGTAGTTCTATATTAGATAGTGTCAAACGTTTAAATCACATTCGTTTATGGTCACCAAAAATTATTTTAAACCAATATCGCAAATTGCTCAATCATTTTTTTTTAAATTGTAGAAGAATACTAATACCGTCACAATTTGTGTTAAATATTCGATAATATTTTATTATTCCTTTATGTTGACTCATTTTTCGGAAGTCGATTCTTGAATCACTTTCCTAAATCGTATTTTGGAACAATTGTTCATCAAGCTAATAACAGTCATATATTTAAAACAACTATATGAAGGTAAAATACGACATATCCAAATTAAATGTTTTGCGTATCCCAGTTAGGGCTGTATGGTTATGAAACAGCGTGTCAAAGCATTGTCTCGATCCTGTTCCCGAGCACTTAAAAGTAGTTTTTCCTTCGGCTTTCGTTCGATGGGTCAGTAATTATCTACGGACGTATACATTTGCAATAATCTACCATTGGTGAATGTGTTTAGTGCCTTTCTGACAATATCTCGACATTATATTGTCTGTTAGTGTAAAAGTTAAAAGTATTTGCTTGGGTACGAACAGTATGGGTGCATTTCTCTCTTTTATTTCATTTGTATGGAAAAGTCCCTTACCGTCTGTACTTTCAGTACTTTGATAATACTTCCCGCAGCGGTAACTTCCCATGATCAGTACAGTAAGCGTAGCGAGATTACATTTCTTATCATAAGGCAAGATAAACTATTATTTGTTGTCGCCTTGTGCGAATGTTTTATTTAGTAAGGGGAGATAATTCGTTAGTCCTTCGTTAGATCGGCCTTTATATCTAACTGCAAAGCTACTCCATGACGACAAATAACATAACAACGGAAATACCCTACTTTCGTTTTCAAAATTGTAGAATGATATTATTCAGGTGGAGGATAATCTACAGTATTGTATTGTTCATATTTAAGATAATGTGACTTCTTGTTAGCAGGTAAGAATTTGACTGCATTGTTAGATTTGTCGAAATTCAAATGAATAGAATTCGGCATGTTACATATTGGTAACCGTCTGCATTCAGTGACGTGCAATCCGTGCAGAGCTAAATTGGTGGTCTATCCAGTGTCACATTGCACATCTTCTTTCTAAGCGTAAGCTGAAACAAAATAAACCTTAAAATAATTAGTAAATGCATTTTACCTAGTATCAATTCAGATCAATATAACGTACATCCCTTTTTGGTAAATAAGCTATAGAAAGTCTCTGATTAAACCATTAAGTCTAACAACCATTTTTTTATGCCTGCTCAGATAACTTACATTTACTGGAAATTATATAAAAATCTCTGTGGTAGAATTTTTGTAACTATTTGACAAATTCTTTGAAATTTTGCATATTTTCTGAATCGAGGCAGGTAATTATTGCATTTAATTGGATAAAGTAGCGAGACTTCCTGTTTCATTTACTATGTGTTATAACTTACATTTAGTGCAAATTTTGAAGAAGAAAACAATTTGTAGGAGACAATAATGTTTCTCTTTTTTCCAATGAAGACGGGGGGGGGGGGGGGGGTTGTAATTGTGTTCTCTATCCGAAACAAGCATGGCTAGTTAGTTATAAAATACATTTATTTTTATATTGTTCTATGATAACCTACATTTAATGCAAATATGAAGAACATTTCTGCGCTAGAAACAATGTTACAGACAAAAATGATGAATTTTGCATATTTTCAGCATTTGATACATACATTTTGCACATAATTTTCAATTAATCTCTTGATATCTCATAGTTGAACATTTTCTTTTAACAGAAAACAAGAAGTTTAACTTATATATGTTAAAATTTATGTTAATCTGAACAGTTTTCATTATTGTATAAAAATTGTAAAAAATAAGATTTTTTTCATACTAAAGGGAGGTAATAATTGTACTATATCTCAAAAAGTAGCATGGCTAGGTATGCATTTCTTTCTTTCATTTTAAACCATATATGCTAAAGCATATGTTCTGAAAAAATAAAAAAAAATTCCGCGCTAGAATTTTTTTTATAGGCTAAAATGTTCAATTCTTGTAGTAATTTTCCGTGCTTCAGGCATGGTCATCTTTATGCAAATTTTAATATTTCTTGGCTATTATCATACATATGTCAGTTTGTTTTACTCTGTAATACTTAAAGACATCTTTATTACAAGTATATGAAAACAATCATTGTGTTTGTTATGATATTTATGGTTTTGTGTTCTTTAATTTATGGTATCTTTGCTTCAATTCAAGATAGTAATATATTCTGAGGAGTGGTATTGAAAAAACACTTGTAATTCTAAAACGGGCATGGTGACCCACACTTTTAAACCCTGTTTTATGTTTGTAATATATTGAAGTACATCTCTGAAAAAAAATAGAAAATTCTCCGCGTGAAAAGTTATTATAGGATATGTCTTTAAAGGCCCATTTTTGGACTTTAGTAAAACACAGCAATAGATGGAATACATTTTCTCTTAAAATGCCTTTCTTTAGCCACCCATATCTCGTAAAAATGTTGTCAGATGTTTTTTTTTCTTCTTTTTTAAATATCATTGGAAAAAAACTGTGCTACATTTCTAAATAATTATGTACTTACTGAATAAAATTTTTAAAAAATCGGAATGTTTTATTGCAAATAAGTCAGTTTCACCAAAGACCTATACTATTCATATCTTATAGGTCTTTGGTTTCACTGATAAGGCATCTTTCTCGGTAAAGTGGGACCTACTTTAATCTAAACATCCAAAAAGCTAATGGGGCTTTAAAATAAGTTCGATGTTAATCATCATTGTAAAATATGACATGACTACATAAGTAGTACAATACCTGACATAATTCGCGTATTTTTTTACAAATTTAATTAGCATGTAGTAATAAAATCCAATACAGGTAATGCTTAATTGAGCTAATTATATATCTTATCATAAGGCAAGATTAAATTATTATTTGTTGTCGCCTTATGTGAATGTTTTATTTAGTAAGGGGAGATAATTCGTTAGTCCTTCGTTAGATTGGCCTTTATATCTAACTGCAAAGCTACACCATGACGATAAATAACATAACAACGGAAATACCCTACTTTCGTTTTCAAAATTTTGAATGATCTTATTCAGTTGAAAGATAATCTACAGTATTGTATTGTTCATATTTAAGATAATGTGACTTCTTCCTAGCAGGTAAGGATTAGCTGTATTGTTAGATTTGTCGAAATTCAAACGAAAACACGTTCTTTTGAATAGAATTCCGCAGGTAGTACTAACCGTCTGCATTTGCTTCTATATTTTAATTTGTTAGTCAATCGCGGAGGGTATACATTTCAAATATATAGTAATTTAGAGTCCCTGGTTAATCTTGCTCGATATGAAAATACATGAGTGGCGATTAGTAATCCCAGTTCGCCTTGTTATTCAGCACGCAGTCAAAACATATCAGAAACAAGAGTTATGCAAAAATCTTACGCTGCACTATATTAATTTCTTGTTCTGTACGAGTGTTTTCACAAAAATGGGGCGAGCAAGCGAATTTGCTTTTGAATTATAAGACATTGTGATAATCTTAATCATGTGACTACTTTCTCTTTACTTTCATTCATTGACGTTGATACTATCAATAATGTACAAATACATACACATGTATAACAAATATCAAGTGAAGTCAAGTTAACAATATAAAACATATGTCCCTTTTATTACATATGATTTAGTGTCTGTATTTATGGTTCTTGTTTTCATACCTGCTTGACTTATACAATGGAGTGAAATGTTCTCGTTAATTACGCTATTTGTCACAATACAGAACAATAAAACCTTTAAAGCACTGATTGTAGTGTGAAGAATACAAACATGCATATTGTTTTAAATTTCAGAAAATTTAAATATTTATTCTATACTTGACAATACTTTCTAAACAACCTAGTACTTATACTTTGAACCACACTATTATGCATTAGACAACAAATAAGAACTGATTGTCATTAAATCCACAGGCAGTGGGTAAAGTAAAAAACAATTAAGCCTTTTGAAAATATCCCTATTTCTAATAATTGAAATGGAAAACTGGTGTTGTATGTGTCCTAAGACTGTCATGCACAGTGCTTTAATGTTTGGAAAAGTTTCATCCCATTACGACAACCAATTTTTCAAAGATTAGTAATAAACCTCCCAAACATGTCCCGTGTGTACGGGTTTTAAATAGCGTGACATTGAACATTTTTTACATCTTCTGACTTTAATTTAAATTACTTTAATCCTGCATAATATTTGAAAAAAAGGGTTCCAGTATGTCAAAGTTTGATGACTTGGCTTTTCTGGTTTTGAAGTTCAAAAAGCACAATATATATATATATCTTTTGGTTGCATTTATTTAGTTACTAGAAATAAAAAGGGGGGGGGGTTCATTCTTATTTTCTTTAAAACATTACAAATAGTCATCTTTCTTCTCATAGTTTCGGTTTATTCTGCTTATTTTATAGACAGTAATACTTCCATTTAGTAAGTTAATATGCATGTATTTGAACGAAATATCAAAGGAGTTTTAAAAGGTAAATATAATATTATCATATGAGTGGCATTGGTCAAAATAGTCCCACAGTGTACCAAACAGAAATAAGCAATCAAAGTTTTCTTGTCCCTGAAAAGTTTTGACTACTGTCCACTTTCTTACTAAGTCCCATCAAATTAAAAAAAAAACCATAGATTTGACCATGTCGTTTTAGCTATAGGTTCCTAAAATGTGTTGTCCCACAGCGTACGAAATTTTGATTTTAAAATTAACAGGTGTCAATACCATGAAATATATATGACATGTCATGCAAGTGCATTTTAGCATTCCAGTCTTTTTAAGTCGTTGCTCTGATAAAATGGACGTTTATTCATGATAATACGTATTTTCTGCAGGCAACAATTGTTTTGAATGAGTAGATAATTAGATTTGTTTCTTGAATTTAATTATATAATTGTTGTATATTCTGAGCTTAACTTCAATTCATCCAGCTTGAACATGTTACGCTTCCTTAACGTTTATCTTTCTTTGTTGGTTGGTATACAGCATTTGTTAACTATTATTGTAAACTGTGGGACATGGGATTCTGTACACAGTACGACAAAAAAAATGAAATAAATATTTTCAGACACATCAAGAGTGAATATGTCTTCTCCTATGATAGTTAAACTCAATTTTCAGAAATAAATAAATCTAAGAAGTCAAACTTATTATGAAAATGATAATATTATGTCAACTTTTAGTCGTAGAGTAACGTCAAAATCAAAGAAAGAAAAGTGTTATAGTAAAATAGTAAATCAGATTAAATGCACTAAATTGAATCAGTTTCATGCAGATATATAACAGGCGGAAGTGTAGTCCATAGTTACTTAGATTTGCAGTTCAGTTCCTTACCATTTTGTGATCTCACCGAACAATTAATTCTACATATTAGTATTTTACCTATTGTAGTGATGCTTTTTAATGTGATTCTTGAATCTCTTTCCTATGGCAACGTTTGTAACAAATGTCCGTCGAGCTAATAACAGCCATACTTTGTCGTACAAGAAAGCTACACAGAAAATAAGTTAATAAATAATGTGAATGTATATGATATACGTGGTAAATCCTCAATTAAGTGTGTTAGAATATTACAAATTATTTTGTTGTAATCACGTGCAAAGAGTCATTTATTTAATGTAAGTGTATAATGGTAAAATACATGACATATTCAAATTAAATCTTTTGCGTATCTGCTGTTTACGGCTGTATGATAATGAAACAGTGTGCCAAAGTGTTTTTGTTTGCATATCCTGTTTCCGAACATTTTTTTTTTACTTTTGGCTTTCGTTCGATAGGTCAGTAATAATCTTTCTACAGACGTATGAATGTACTCGCAATATTTTTTCAATGGTGTATGTGTTTTGTGCCTTTTTGACATTACCGTGACAATATATTGTCGTGTCGGGTAAGTTCGTGGAACATGTAAGTTCGTGGATTTTTTCTTTGGATCTTTTTCACGCGCATTTCATCGTCAGTCAACACGCAACCTACCGGAAGTTGAAAAAGTCAACAAACGCTACCTGTCATCGTGTTTCTAAGTGAAAACATGCGGTTCAAGTTAGTAAGAACATCGAATATTCATGTAGTGATACAATTTGCCGCCATTTTGTTATTCCCATATTTTGTCTCATCCAAATCTGCATGTTTTAACCCAAAAAATAATTTTGAAAATGGCCGCGTTCTTTTAGCTATTCCGTAGACATTCTTTGACAGGTCTGGTGTTGAAGCAATTTTAGGCCAAACTTATTTTTATGTAGATTTTTCGTACCCATGGTCCTTATTATTGATTTTCCTTATTTTTAGTCTAATCCAGTAATGATTAAGCTTTCATACAGGAGATACTCCCCTACTTCACTCCATAATGCATTCAGATGTGTCAAGGAGCTGAAAGTGTCTATCTGCAAGGCTTCTAAGTCGTATGTAGTTCCAAACAGGCATTTTAGGGCCAAGATTAATGGCAGAATTGGCCCCCACCTTTGGCACAACAGGTGGGGAGCCTGTTCTCTCCATGCATGAGGATGCGAAAATTGTTGCACATTTGAAACTATAGTTATGTGTGGCTAAAGAAAGTAAGCGTGTTAGGTTGCCCATTGAAAGGGAATAGTATTATACTTGTTACATGTTTAGCCCAAAACAAGGTCTTTCAGCAATATTTTTTGCTGACATTGAACCAGTTTAAGCCAGTAGATGACAATGAGTCATGCTGTGTTTGTGGTTTACACAAACCACTTGAAATATCCAAATACATGTATCTTATAATTTTATTTGCACAATGGACTCAGTGTGATAGAATCAAAATGGGGTAAGCCAAGTCTCCACTGGGTACATTAGAAGTATTGCTGTCCAACTAATATTGTTGAAAAGGGAGAAAAGTTCTTTGTCCCCACTGTGTTGACCTTGAAGAATAAATCATAACTAAAGAAACCTTGAAAGTTGAAGTATTAGACAATAAATATATGTTATTTAAGTGTTAAAGTGTCTACATTTCACTTTTTACATACTTTAATGAAATGACACCATAACCATATCTTTTTCGTACAATTGGCCTTATTGTTCACGAGAGCAAGTGCGAGTATGACGTCACCACGAACTTACATGTTTAAAAATGGCTGCCAGCTCGGAGGTAGTGGTGACGTTTGTATCGATATTTTCTGGTAAAAAAAAGATATTTGAATGAAATTTTCGATATCATTCAATAGAAAAGGGATTTATTTAAGTATTCAAAGTATGCATTTATCTATTTAATGTAAATTGCGTTAATTTTCGGCAAGATGTTTCTTGCGTCCACGAACTTACCCAATTCTAGGATACGTAAATGTAAAGGCGGTCAGATAGTGCAAATGTTAAAACTATTTGCTAGGGTACGAATAATATTGATACTTTTCCCGTTTGATTCGAATGGAGAAAATCACCTTCCGACAGTACTTACAGTACTTTGATTATACAAGATAATGTATCTGAAAGACAATATATTAACTCTAAATCATCATTAGATTAATTTTGAAACAATTTTGTAAATTTCAAAGAAAACAGTTATTTCCCATCAAATTCTGTCATTTAAGGTAAATCATGGCGGGTTTCCTCCTGAAAACTGGTCAATTTTTTAAAGGTCAACCCACAATAAAGAAATTTTGCATGAATAACCTTTAAGGTATTGGCTAATGTAAAAATGATATACATGTCATTTTTTATTCAAATGATATTTCCATGGAAACCGCACAGCGTACTGAATACTTAAAACTATATGCCAATTTTTGGAACAATGTAAACACTTTATTTATTTTGAAATTTTGTTTTTAAAATAGGTATTTATCTTTAGTATACACCTTGAAGTTCTTAATAATAATGATTTGCCCTCTTGTCATGATACTGCTGACACTGTACAAAAACTTGTAACGGTACATCGAAAATCTCAAGTACAAAAAAACATGATTCTTTTCACATTTAGTTGCATGTACTTTGATGTTTTACTTTAAGAAAATTGTCTTGATATCACTGTTATAAACTAATCAAGTCAGAAAAAGATTTAAGTTTGTTATGTACCAGTTTTTGATACATGACTAGTTCATATTCATGTATCATAAATTTTCATCAATCGTACTTTTTTTACACATCTACACTTTTGATATAGTAAACAAGAACTGTTTTTGCTATCAAATCAATTGAAAATTTCACTACTTTAATAACGTTTAATATTTACCCTTTTGTCACACTCAGGCTTCATTGTTTTTGAATTCACAATAGTAAAACATTGTTTCGTCATTCGACGTCTTTTTCCGAGCTTTAGCGGTGGAAGATGCCATTTGACTGTGAAGAATTACTGACATTTGGCAAGCCAGACGAGATTGAGATCAAAATTAATGTCCTTGTCTGAAAAATAACTCTATTGTCCCGGTGTGAAAGATATAGATTTATTGACAAAACGGATCAAACACCCCTTGGTAGAAATTGATATGAACAACCATGGGTCAACAAACCCACATTAACCATTGCTTGAAACGAAACTAAGGAGTTTAATTGCATTTTAACCCAGTCCTAAAGTCTCAGCAAGAAAGAAATGTGAGGATTTTCATTTTTTAAAAGCAATTGATTTCATCACTGAACAAAAACGAATAATACTTTGTCTGAACTATTTCGTTTAACTATTTCAAACTCCTCCAACAGAAGCTGTCACAATCACTAAGGTGAATAAGGTTTAAATTAAAAAATATATATATGGTTGTATTACGATGCCTTTTCATGTTTGCGACACCACATACAATCACAATTACATGTTATATAATAACATAATGGTTGATACTGCACATGTTTTATTTTCATGTTAGTATAAAAATCGCGTTTGTCTTTAATTTAGTTGTCTTATGATGAAGAAATCTTACCACAAGAGGTGATTGGAAGAAAAAATGAAGAAAACAAAATTTGAGGGATTATCATCCCGCCTTGGAAAATACTGTCAGCACACATTGGTTGAAATTGCTGGACCTAATACCCCAAACCAAGGTAAAGTTTCGCTAGGCTTACAACATGCTTAGTGTATCAATTTCGATTGTTTTTGCTCGATGAACATTCTCAACTCATTTTACTAATGTTTTGAAAACAAAAATTTTTGTTTGTTTTAATCTTATTTCATTTATGTACGATATTTTACGTAATCAATGCTTTAAAATTACCCACCAGTCCCTATTTATTTCTGCTATTCCGTGACATTGACCAAATGGAAACATTTCTTTATTTTAACGTCTAACATGTTTCTTTCAGTGATCAAGCCTGATCTTGAAGATGACCAGAAGCGTTGGCTTATTGTTGGTATATGTCTTCATACAGTAATTTCACCGATTTTGAGAAAATATGTCCAGCCCGAGGTGAATAAACTCTATAAGTCACTGTGTGGATCGGATAACATACATACTCAAGTTTACCAGGGACACCTTAAGCGATATAAACCCACAAATAAAGGTCTTAATTACGAAGCAATCAACAACAACAGTGCTGTTCCAAAACTCAAAGGTGGAAAGAGCGATGAGAAGCATTTTAATTACAAAGTAACGAGTTATGTTGACTTGTCAAAGCTGTTCCTAGTTACACATATGACTCATTATACAGGGTTTGATGAAACGTGTGACATGTCAGCATTGTTGGGAATTATTATCAACATTGACACATTCCCTGCAATAGTAAAACATGTTGCTGAAAAGGTGAGAGCTACATTGTACTTATGAGCCATGGGCTAATAGGATCCAATCATTTAACATTTTGATATCTTAAACCTTTCATCGAGACATATGTTTATAGTATTTTAAGATAACGTCAATTCAATATTACTCAGTTTATTATGATTATGTATTACTTGTCCTAAACGACCGTTGCAGTCTTCGAATTTAGCCCCGGACCATGGACCGAGTTCACCAAAATGACCGTCGGCCTAGTAATATTTTTATTATATCTCATCAGATGTTTTGACTTTTTGGGGCCAAATTTCGTATATGAAATTTTGGGTGCACTAACTTTGGTCCACTTAAGGTTCATTCGCTCCAGTGCTTAAAAAGTTTTTCATGAAGACTGCCATTGAATGTAACATTTAAATGCCTAGTACAAAAACAACAACACTTACCTTGCGTGTTCTGTTCATCGTTGAATTAATTGTGATTATCTTAATATCTGTGGTTTCTAGTTAAGCTCTGAATTTGAGTGTGTCTTTGGCTGAAGTGAGTATTATATGCTTTGTTAACAGATGGGAAATTCGACTTGATTGTCATGCTTTTTAAGGGTTTTTAAAAATTTGGGCGTAAAGAAGTTGCATATTTGAAGTATACCTGCATAACTTGTTCGAATGGTTTAAATACCTGTACAAAATACGCAAATAGTAAATAATTTGGTAAAACATTCACAAAAGTTTGCTGCCAAATGAGAACAGCTATGTACTTGAAATACAACATGGAGTTTAATGAACGTTATGGTACTGCTGACCTCTAGGTGTCCGATTTGTGTATTTCATTTCTGTACGAACGATATAAGGCAATATCGGTAAATATGATTATGTTGCATCTTAATGTATGTCTAGCCTAATGGCCAAACTTATTATCTCAAGACGGGGCGGACAGATTTTCAAAACATTTATCATTTCCACGTAAGATTTCTAAAAAACAACGATAGTCCTTTGAGTTAGTGGCCCTTTACATTAGCCTTGATGTCTAGTCAATTTTTCAAAGACTAAAGAAAAACAGGACATCCCTTTCAATGAAAAGCCGTGGTAAAAAGATTCTATAACACATCATCATTATAAAGACTTCATATTGTAAATATGTTCAGGCCATTGATAACGAAAATTATGATATTTTGTGGACCTATAATATAGGTTACTATGCAATATCTGCACATTACTATTTTCTATTTTTCAACAAGGGAAATAACATTTGCAATTTTTTAAATGTGTCGTAAAATAAATATAAGTATCTAGTAAGGTATCCATAGTGATACTGATAGTTCGTCTATACTGTTCTTGTAATAATGATAAGCAGCTATAAGTCAGAAAAGTACAGTATTGGGCTGGGAAGACCTTAACTTATATTACGCCTAATTTTACAGCTACGATGTGACATCAGGAATACTTGGGCACACTGTAACTTTCAGGAATGGGATGTACAGAAATATCAGGACAGTTTCCAAAGATTTTTTCAGATTCTTAAGAATTTGCAGTTGCCACGGAGGTCAGAAGCTAACCACATGAAGGAGATACATGACTGGCACTCAAATGGTAAATCATAACACAAATATCTTAAATACTTCGAGTACCATGTTTATCAAAATCGTATCAAATGTACTCACATCTATGACTTACTTACATTTGAATAAGTTCATAAATTATGAAATCAACCATATATCTCATTTCATACAGTCCTTTTTGTACCACAAGAAACTAAATATTTTCTTTCACTTACCATTTATAGTTGTTTTGCATTTTACCCATTTGATTCATACAAAACTGAATGGATTCGCATCATGTGAAATTAAGACCTGCCTTGTATTTAGCAAGTGTCTATCCAACGGTGAATGTGAGAAATGAGTTTTTTCATATATTTTTTTAATTGTTTTACAATGACACAAGCACAAGCTGAGTTGGCAAATCAATAGATTGTATGTGCTTGATAATATTCTTTACATCTAAATGTATATAAAAACATATTTTCTACTTTATAATTCTTCATAAATGTTCCCTCTTTGACTCAGCATTTAAGAGTCGGGTCAAATATTACCTTTGTAGTTAAAGTGAAGGACATTAGTCTTCCGGCAAACCATTTGCTGTGGTCTGGTAAAAATGAAATATTACGGCCGTCATTTCGAGTTGACTTTGACTTACAGATTTCAGTAAATATTGTCCCGTAAACTGTAAAAGTGTTCATCCCTCTGATCAGTAATAGTTGTTCAGTTTCCTTCGCAATCTGATTAAAATCATATCCTTAAACCCGCTACGCTATGAGGATCTGAAGACGACCTATAGAAGGTCACCTCAGGTGACCTTTTCCACTAGCCAATCAGCGCCTTACTTTCATAATTCTGAAAGTGATCTGATTCTATTTTTAACCGCAGTAAAAAACAATATTTGACTTGTAGTTATCACGAACACCTATTCTTACGCAACTAAATGAAATGATAGCGCCCATGTGACATGCGTGTTTATTAAACTTTCTATACTACCAAGGCCGAATCGATCAGGATTACTAAAAAAATCAAAAAGTGGTTGCAGACAAATATGTTATACGTAATTTAATGTTGACTAACGTTTAAATAACATCGTCAGGTAGAAAGTTCATTCGGCCAAAGTACCGATGAAACGAGTTATACGATTGGCTGAATTATAAATAGATATAAATAGTGATCATGGAAATTCCGACTTTTGAAAATAGAAACTGGTATAGGCCGTCATCAGATCTTGCCGTAAGGAAGATCGAATACTTTAGTCAGATTGTTTCCTTCGCATACAATGCATTTGATTAATGGAACCTTTGCATAAGATTTGTAGAGCTGAGTATAAGCATACTTTTAAACAAACCTACGTATGTGACCAATATCTGATGTGTTATTATGTATGTTGTATTTTTCAATGCTGATCATTGCAGTGCATATCAATTAGCCATTAACTTGAACTAATGGACTTAAAATACACCTTCTCTTATTGTAATTGTAATAACGCTAGCAGTATAAGGATTTTTGACGTGCGACAATATATTACATTTTCATTATGAAACCTGAATATGCTAAACGTTTTTTCCAGGTATTCATCTTCTTCATGGTACGACTATCGATGTAGATTAGTTTCGAACTCTGAAATCTGAAACAAGATCTTTGAGTAAACATTTGTTAGATGTTGTTACTTACACAGATGAATTTAATGAAACTATATGCCATGCAATCTCTGTTATTGAAGACAGGATTGAAAAGGCGGAAATTGCAATTGGAGGATTATCCAGTGATATAGACATTGTCAAAGAAACTCAGAGCGAGCAAGGCAAAGATATCCAAAAGATAAAGACTGATGTGGTAGACGCCACATCAAATATTACACGATTGAAAAACAGACATGAGGAACTAAATCAAAACGTTATCAAAATACAGGACGACATAGCAGACATCAAAGCTGGAAACAAGTCCACCGGAACAAAGATGGATGACAACACAGTTTATACATCTTCAATCCGTCCTTGTGAACAAATGTTCTTTTACCTTCCAAACCGTGTGTCAACTTTCATAGGTCGTGAAGATGAACTGTCTCAATTATGTAATATCCTTTATGAGGTGGATGAAAGACACCATTCGGTTGTTATTTGTGGTTTAGGGGGTACTGGAAAAACAAGTCTAGCAATTGAATACTCATGGCAGTATCAAAGCTTCTATAAAAGTGGAGTGTATTGGATGTCAGCTGAGTCCAATGAAGCTTTAGAAGATGCATTGCAACGCCTCGCAATGGATATAAACACTGTTGGTGAAAATTCCAGCGACACGTTGCGAATGACTTTGAAGTGGATTGCGTCGTTACCGAAAAGGTGGCTTTTAATAATTGATAATCTTGATCAAGACGAACTTTATGGGAATATCAAAGAACTGGTGTATGGTTCCTGACAGAGAGTTCCTAATGCGCACATTATCATAACGTCGCGAAGAAAAGCAACTCAAGCAGGAGAAGATTTTAAAGTAAGAACGGAAGCTTGTATAACACTGGATGTTTTATCACCCCTTGAAAGCATTCAACTCCTAAATTCGCGTTCAGAAATGCACGCAGAAGATGATAGTGATATTGATGTTTTAGCTGATGAACTTGGTGGTCTTCCTCTTGCTCTAGAACAAGCTGCTGCTCATATCAAGGCTCTAAAATGTACATTTAGATTATATCTAAAAAAATTCAGAAAGAAACGACTTCAATTGTTAAGACCAAATCGATCAGTACATTCTGACTCTAAAAGTAGGCAAGCTGTTTATACAACTTGGCAATTGAATTTTGACTATGTTTCCAGACATTCCGAGGAGGAAGGTTTGAAAAACTCTGTTGTAACAGTGATGGAAATTGCTGCTTTTCTGTATCCTGATGAAATACCACATGAAATGTTAAATTCTGGTTCTCCATTGATACCTGATAAGAATCTGGTTGAGTGTTTCTCGGAAGATCTTGGTGCCTATCAGGTGATTGAGGTCCTAACACGTTTCTCCTTGTTCCAAATGTCTGGTGATCAAACGTTTTCTGTTCACCGTTTAGTGCAAGAAGTTATCCGAGACAATATTTGCGACGATAATCGCAGATGTTTTGTATTGGGATGTGCTGCAAAAATGATTCATAAAGCCTTGATATCAAATAAGTCTCCTTGCGAAGTACTGAAAGAAGGAAATGTCGATAGAACCTCCTTGCAGTTGTGGAGTAAACTCGCGCTAAATGCAAATTCGGTAAGAAAGGTAATGTTTGAGTTGTGCACTAGCAATCCTTTATTCGGAAACATGTGTATAAATATGGAAACTATAAAACTCTATCAAGCTAGTGCTATGTACCATAGCTTGTATCAAAGACAAGATGAGGCTTTGGCGGCTCAAGATCAAATGCTGAAATTGCTGGCTGCCATTGATGTGCCTAAAACTGAGTTTAAAGAACTGACTAGTATAAAGATACCACTCTTAAGCGAAGAGCGAACAAAAATCCAGAACTGTATAATGGGTGTCGTTACAGAAAAGAGCCGCAATAGACATGGATTGCCCCTGAATAAAGAAGCATTGCGAGTAAAAGGTAATGATGCATTCACACAAGAAAGATACCACGAAGCCATTCAGTGTTACACCGAAGCAATAACTGCAAACACAGAAAAAATTGACTCTAGACTTTTCTCAAATAGGGGTTTAGCATACTTGAAATTATCAGAATACGAAAAGGCTTACGAAGATGCAAATAAATGCATTGAAGTTGATCCATCCAGCTACAAAGCACATTTATGGAAAGCTTACGCTCTAGCTGAACTTATGAAACTTCAGCAATTACCTTCTTCATGGGAGTCAGCAGGAATGTCTGCTGCAGCTGTTGCTGGTCATTTCAATGTCAAATGCCTTCTGGAGTATAAAATGAAAATATACTATCCTATAGTTAGATATAAGATTATAGACAACCAAGATCAATTGAAAGAGGAAGTTGGCTCTTTGCTAAACATGTCATACACCACATTATTACTTAAGCGGGGTCAGTATCCGATATATCCCATGAAAATTCCATTCAACAGAAGTGTACAAATTATTGGAATTGAAGATGGTGTAGAGATAATTTGCAAAGATAAATGCTTTTTACTATGTAAGCCAAACAAAGCTATATATCGATATGATATTGACATTGAACCACAGATAAACGTACATTTTGAAAATATGTTCTTCCCCGAAGACATTCCTCAAATTCGGGTGTTTAAGGACGTAAACGCAACATTTTATAGATGCAGATTTTCGAATGGTCAGAGAGGATGTGAGAATTTTCCAGACTGTGATGGACAAGTTGGATGTGTTAGCGACGATCCTAGGAAATGTAAAACCAAGTATGAAAAAGTAAAAAACACAAACTACAAAGCATCCGTTGGTGAAGTTGGCCATCCTGGTATTGTTGCAGAAGCTAGAGGGTACGTTCTTATTGACAAATGTGTTCTTGAAAGGTGTGGTGGTGGTGGCGCATTAAGCGACGGCGAAAATTCTGTTTTAATCGTAAAACACTCTGATATTTCTCGTAATCGACAGATGGGTATAGAGTGTCGAAATGGAGGTTTTGTGGAAGTTGATAATTGTGTAATTACTAATAATCAGTCTCATGGTATTGCAATTGGTCCATTTGGTCGGGGCAAAGTTACCTATTGTACAATGCAAGCAAATAAACGGGAAGGAATGTGGTGTGGGGGAGAATTTGGTTCCCCTGAAGATCAAGGCGAAATCAATAGTTTTGTAGAGGAAAGTGGCTCGATATGTTATATATGGAATAATGTAATTAATCAGAATGGCAGGTGTGGAGTATCACTTGACGGTGGGTCTTATTATCTTTCCGGAAATCGGATATTTGAAAACTGGTTATGGGGTGTGTATGTGAAGTCAAGATCAACAGCAAACTTTGATGGCAATGATGTATTTGAAAACAAGTGTGGTGGTGTGAGGATAGGAATTAATTATTCAGCACCTATTCTATTTAATGGAAACACTATAAGAGACCATTCTGGGCCAGCGATCTATTCTGAGGCTCTTATTAACTCCGGTTTACCCCGTTTACCTTATGAGGAGGTGAAGAAGTATCTGGGTATTGATAATGAACTTGACGAATATAGTATCCCACCTTCGATTACTTCCCACAATCTTATAACAAATAACAACATCGGTCAACAGCACCCACAGGAATTATTTTCCTCCATTCAGTCATGCTGCTTTTGTCATCGCATGTTGAAAAAACTTCCGTGTTGTGTAAAGTGTAAAAAAGCTCAGTATTGTTCAAAGACTTGCCAAAAAGGACACTGGCCACGACATAGACACTTATGTACATTATTAAGTCAAGCGTTTACCGTTGACATAGCTCTGTCTCAAACACAAACAGTGCAAGAGTATTACAAGTTGGACTACAAATTGATAAATAATCCAACAGGACACTTGCCTGGTTATCGACAGGGAAACATGCCTGATAAAACCAGCAGGAGGAAGTTTATTGTGAAAATTCAAAGTGGTCCTGAATATACAAATTATGACCCGAACTGTTACATGAAGTTATATGACCAAAGTCAAAAGTTTGAAATAATGTTTCAGAATAGCATGATATATCATTTGGTTATTGAATGTGGGGTACTGGCTGCTTCTCAAGTAAGCACGAAGAAGATATTTTATTATGCATCATTTAAGGACCATGGTAAAACGTTGTGTCTTCATACTGATAATTTGGCTCCTTTCCAAACATGGTAGATCAGATTACAATCGGGATGTGTATAATATGGCATGGATAGGCTACACGGAAACTACCATGATGATACTAAGTTTAGAATAACTGCCTAAATTTACTTTATGTGTTTAAAAAAAACATTTGTTTTGGAGCGAATGAACGCAATCAAAATGTTACATGAGCGTCGACTGGTTGAGTATTTACCCTCTACAAATAAATACACTAGAACGCAATCTGATTAGATGGACCGGTGGATTGATAAGATTTTTCAATCAACTTGAAGCATAACTGAGCGTACCAATGAATGCATATACAGACCCTAGTAATATGGTACGTGTACCTCTCCATGCACGTTTCACAATGCATCGGTCGTCAATTTTTCCCATTTCGAGAAAGTTGCTTAAATAAGCTAGTTACGGAAATATAGTATTTGAATTAATCCTATTTAGGAGAGATCTTGAAGCAGGTAAATATGTTCATTGCAAAGAGCAAAATCGAGGCAAAAAAAGAAACCAAAATCACAATTCCAGCTATGATATTGCATTGACTAATATAAATTAACGTCAGTAAAACATGCATGTATTCGGACGTTATAGGGATTTAGATAGCTGAATTTAAATTGAGGTTAATTAATACATTTTCTTCGTCTATCTCTCTTATGTTTTGTGTTAATTTCATTATGTAAATAATATGTAAACGTTTTATTGTTTGAAGTTGAAACTTGATATATATCTGTATATAATACAAATCAAAACGAACTTCCAAACAACCGCCACATACAAATATTCCACTTTAACATAGCCTCAAGTAGGTCATCATCAATTTAAAGAATTTGATAGAAAACTTTACAACTCGCGTGCGCCCATGCTCATTCACACAAGTATACATTGACAAACGAGAAAACAGCCCAGGCTTATTAATTAGCGGTGCTGCTATCAGCACATCTGTCTATTATGTAATAAACACAGACAGTGTACGAGCGAACATGTGGGTGAGAGAATAACATACGAGATGCTTCAGGAAATAATCTCTGTCATCACATGTTATTTTGATGAGGACGATAATAACATTGTGATTTCCATAATTATTTGGTTGCCTTTATTGTAATGTAAAAAAATGGACATGCATTGCGACTATTTTACATAGATATACATGTACGTGGTATATCGTGTTGACCATTACTTTACCATAAATACTGAGGTACTTTTGTGTTGGGTTTTCATGAAAATGTATAGTGTTTTTATTTGCAGTATTTTTTGTATGTTGTTCATAAAAGTTAATTAAATGAAAAGTAGAAAGCTGTATTTGTTGATTGCAGAAATGATGTTTGTATCGTTCGTCAAACAAGTATGTTTGTTTTATCTTATGTCAATATACTGTTCAGTTATATGTATATATGCATATTTGTTATTTTTAACACTAAAAGTGGCTAAGACATTCTTGCTAGGTTCGAGCCATTTTTGTCATATATTACTGATAATTTAACAACTTAATTATGTATGTTTACGTCATGCTTACTTAATTTACTGTGCATTATATTTACCCGCCTCCGTAGTCGAGTGGTTAAGGTATCTGACGTGGTTGTAATCACTAAAATAACGTAAAATGATATTGTGCGTTATTTACAAAGATTAAATATCATACTTTAATACCAAGCAACAAAAATATTTAACCGAACGCTCAAAAATGGTGTTTATTAGCAATAACTACTGCCCCCCTTTATCGAGTTTTCCTTATCAGCGTTAAACATCTCTAACGTAATGTGCATTGTATCGGTACGATATGATACTTTTAATTCATTAATGACAAAAGTTTGTTATAAAAAAATATCTTACAAGACATCAAACCTGGACGTGGTTTCGATTATTGAACCGTAAACATAAGCGATTTTGATTGGCTATCAAAATTGAATGTGATACGTCAAATTCGTTGATTTCATGAGACGATAATGATCCGACACTTTAATTGTTAATTGCTCAGCTTAAAAAAACACAGTAGGTGTCATTTACGAATTCACAGTGCCGTCTTATTTGATGACGGATTTCAATGCATATTTCGGTATTTTGTAGCGGAAGTGTTAATCTAGGGAACCGTGCCTCAGAATTTTGATACTTGTTTTCATTTTTTATCTATGAAGTATTACGTAATAAACAGCGGGGTTCTGGGTACGGAATTTCTTTAAACTCTCTAACGAACGGAGGACTTTATCAAATAACTGAGGCACGGTTCCCTGCTTCATACATGTATAGTCATTTAAGGCTATTTGTTGTAATCTATTCCTATGTACAGAGTAGTTATCGTTGTTAAAAAAATGTAAATTACGTGCGATTCACTGTAACCTCTCACTGATAGATGGTGGTGGGTTCGAGTCCCGCTACCGACCATGTCTCTTTACGTGAGAAAGTAGGCAGTTGCTTACTGAGGATAGGAGTCTAGTACTGGTTCTTCCCAGGAACGATGGTTAGGTGAAATGTCTCCTCATATGACTGTTGAAAAGGGGCGTAAAACTCCATACATGTATATATATAAAGCATAATAAAATGATTATATTAATATAATATTTGTTGAATGTGTACGAGTGATTTATATACATGTTCTATCAGCTTAATTATGGAACAAGTGACTACTTCATGATCATCTATGCAAAATGATTATATATGTAGAAGTTTATAGATTATTATTATGTAGATGTAGATTATTGGTGTAACTGACCTTGATGTTTATAATTCATGCTATACATGTTAGAACTGTATAATCTTTGGCACTAAGATTGGCTGAGACAACCTTTCTAGTGATAGCTCTCTGTGCCATTTGTGTTGTATTTTACTGATTATTTAACGTCAAGTAATTATGTATTAAGTCCATTCTTTTGTTCAGTAAAGTGTTGCTGAAAATGTATTTTCTATGAAGTTTAAAATGTCATAATTTGCAGTATTAAGTCAATGATGATACATGATAAATTTACGCTTGTAATGACATTAGCCACTCCTACTGCAAGCAGGCCCTATGTATATAAGGGTAGTTCAGTTTACAAAAAAAAAATAATAATTATAACACAAACACACAATGTATAATATATCTTGAAAGACTGTATTTGTGACATATATAAATGTCTTTATATATAGTCATTGTGATGGTAATATATCATTGTGTGTGTGTTTAATGCAGTTTATTGAACTTAGACTTGTTACTTGTATCCTTTATATTCTAAATGTTGTGAACTGAAATAGATATCTGTTGTTAAGAAGTAAATAAATAATATCGAAGTAACATAGATCTTTGTGTTCACTTCTCAACATCATGGTCATCGAACGTCAGCAGAATTGAAAATCCCTTATAAGCTAAATATTGGCGAGTACACTACACCCCTGCCGTTTAACTAATATTTACAAATGTTCTTAGACCTTGATACACATATACAATGATTACAATTGGCTGTCTTTCCTTCCAGCAAATATTCAAATAGCGTGAGTACATAAGGGGTAAAATATTAGATTTCGCGAACTCAACTAGCTTACAGGATTGTCAGTGGTTCTACTCAGGTGTTTTCCTGGGGTCTACATCCACCGTTACAGCTAAAAAAAACTCAAAATAATCCTCACGATGGCCCCGTGACCTTCACCTACTGACCTGAAAACGCACATGTGGTAACAAGGAACCAACATGTGAAGATTGTAGCGGGGTGGGTTTAGATTTTATAGGCAAGGTTTAAGAGATACGGCGGTATAAAAAGTTGAGACTTCCGTAGTCAACTCCAAGGTCAAAGGGAGACCGTACACGTCAATACCAAGTTGACCGCCGTAGAAAAAAACATCTAGGGGTCACTGTGGTTACATATAATTAGCTGGCGCCCATAGTAGTTGCAAAATAAACTACTGAAACTACTTGTGGAAACTAAACTTAATAGACTTGCACTGCAACATGGAACGGGCATTCATGGAACGGGCATTAGTTAAACAATTACATGACGGGTGTAATCAAAGTGTTGAGGGCACTGCTGTTGTTCAGAATTACAAAGCAGTCAAATTTTAAAGTTGAATTTCTTTGTAGGATGAGGTATTGGGCTGAATTTTGGAAACTTTCCATTGTCTTCAATCGATCTCGGCGCACATGAATTTTGATGCAGACCAAAGTACTATGCTTTTCTACATCCGCCCTGCAATTGGTAAAGTGTTTCCCGTTAGTGTGCTTTCAGTACTCTGATTTTGACTTGAAGGCACGTAACAAGTGAATTTACGTTAAATTTTTATGCCAAAATTTGAATTATTTTCGTAGGCGAAAGGTTAATGGAAGCTCTTCGGAAAGTAGGAAAAATTCCCGACCTACTGTTCTGTATTGTATGAAATGGTCGTTACCTTAATTGTGTTCGTACCGAACAACAAAAATGTAGTACTTAGGTCTGCATAGGTGGCTATGAAAAGCTGAACTGTCGTTCAGTTTCCAACAATACGAGTGACCAAAGTAGTAGCATAGTATTACGGTATCCGGACAATAGCTCCCCCGGACAAAAGCTCCCCGTTCATTTTGATAGGGGCGGACAAAAGCTCCCCCATTGATTTACTACCCCGGACAATCGCTCTCCCGTTATTTTTGCACCCCGGACAAAAGCTCACCCAGACAGAAACTCACCCGTTAATAGTATTACTATTACGTGTACATAAATTCAGGTAAACATCGTTTGGTAATATTGTCATCCCCATGTATATGTATGCATATCGATTTGAGAAGGCTCCCTGGATAACTCTGAATTCCGACCATTACACTTGTTGTAACACATTCAGGCTTTTCTTTTGTAAACATTTTAATCTTGGAGCAGACATGTGCACGTACATGATTATTAACTAAAATAACTGCCGTAAAACTGAGGTAATAAGACCTCATTGAGATTAACATAATGTTTTATTACTTATATGATCTTATTATAAGGTAATGGTTAGACAAGATGTCGAAAACCTCAGTCTTACTTACGGAAATTGACCAAAATTGTACCATATGTAGATTCAATTGTAGACCAGTGACGTTATGGTACATGTGTTACTTAGAACCCCATTAGCTTTTTGGAACGGTTAAAATTTAAGTAGGTCTCATTTTACCTAGAAACGTGTCTTATTAGTGAAACTGACTTTTATTTGCAATAAAACATTCCGATATTTTCTTTTTTTACTCACGAAGTACACATAGAAATGTAGCGGACAGTATTTCTTTCAGTGACATTGCAAAAATAGGAAGGAAAAACATCTTACAACATTTCTAAGAGATGTGGCTATAGATATATATAGGTATTATGTAAATATTGTTTTAGAGCAAATAAATACATTTATTATATTTTACTATCATTGTATCTATTGTTCTGTATTACTAAATTAAAAAAGCTAATGGGGCTTTAATTAATTTGCTGCGTTTCTAGTACTTGTAAACGAAACTCAGGCTTTCGAACATCGCTATATTTGTAAATTATGCGTTTAAAAGTTTCCACTGGTGATCGTTCTTGATTTTTCTGCAGACACTAGACACTTTTCGATCTCGGTCTTTTTTCTGGCCGATATTTACATATTTATTAAATAAGAACTTTATCTCCCAACTAAAAAAGATATTCGAAAAAAATATGCCGACCTACCGTTGCTATATTTTGGGGGTTGAGTTGAGTAGATGGAAATCTATATATATACAGTAAAACCCGTCAAGACCGGACCACTTCCTGACTGGACAACAAAAAGACCGGTTTTCTAAGAAATCCGATTTTCACAGAGCATTTGGTGATTAAAAAAAATCCAAAAAATAGAGCTTCAAAAATTGTCTGATTTTCAGGGACTTCCGGTTTTCATGAAGTCCAGTTTTTACGGGTTTTACAGTATATATATTTATCTAAATCAGAAATATATTGTTTGGCTATGGCATGTGATTTGTCTGTACTGGTCTTGATAAAAAAATCTATAACACGCGTAGCAGGAAAAAATATCTAATAAGGGAAGTAATGGTTGTTTTGCTTCTACATTCAGCTAGTTACTGGATTACGTCCCTTGATTGAATTCGTGTTTTGACCGGTAACCATGGAGTCGATATAAACAATCGTTCATGTTTATAAATAAATACAAATATATTAACGAATAAATGGAAGATTTTGTGCTGTTACTAACTTACAGGTAACCCGCCCTTTGGGTAAAAAGTCGTAAAATTGATTTTACTGCAGTGTAGTTGAATATTCACGGGCTTAAACAATTATTTTTATTCAATAACCTATACATGTTGTACCTGTATCCGAACGATCAGTTATTCGACAGACAACGCGGCCATTGAATGGTAACAAATTGTATCAGTCGATATTCAGGCGTGATCAACCGTCCCGAACGTTTATGCCGGTCGGCTGAGCCTTAATCCGTACCCAAACATAGCAGGGAATTAACCGTCTCGTTTAAACACGTTTGATTATTTAATTAAAGAAATATATATTACTGCAAACCGTGTATACATGGATCCTCTATACGGCTAACAATGTTTGGTTCGATTTTCTATGTTAGAAGTACGATCTAGCAATAACTAGTTTGTCAATGTATGCAATTCGATAGTTTTAATTGAATTACCGCGATCATACTGGAAATTGTTTATGAAAATACATACACATTGAAGGACTTTAAACACGACGCCGGTGAGTTTATTATATTTGAATATCGAAGTATCTATAATTAGGGGTTAATTTTTCTATAAGGGGCATAGTTCAAATAGTTTTTCTATCTGTTTTGTTATTGCAGTCAAAGTGATAAAATATTATGATAAACGGCTATTTTGTCTTTTGAAGTGTCTAGTTTACATGTATATGTAAAAATTCACTCGAATGACATTTTTTATGCATTGAACTCGACATGATAACTTCAAAAATCGGAGGATCATTTTATTCATTTAACGTTTAAAATTTACAAATATTGCTCAAGTAATTATTTGACCAAACATTGAAACAGAAATCACGTTATGAAGGTTATATAAACTCACTTAATTTAACTTGTACAGGGAGATGGTGGGTCGTGAAAAGGGATCACATAATTATGAAGAATAGTCTTGTCTATAAAAAGGAGCATGTATAGGTTAAAGGTCACACAATTAGGGTAATGGAAAACTAAGCAATCAATAATCTAAAACATAAAACAAACATGAACTAATAGCTTACGTATAATACGTAGTTCGTTTTTTCAAAATATCAAAACTTCTCTGGACTATTGAATATTGTTTCACAATCGATTTCAATTGAATGGAATTGACAAAACAAAACAATTGATGTTTCTATCGATTATCTGAACGTGTTCATTAAAGTGCAGTTTAACCTAGACCCGTCTACGTGGTCGAGTGGTTAAGGTCGTTGACTACAAAATACTGTAACCTCTCACTCGTGGATTCGAGCCCTGCTACCAACCATGTCTCTTTATGTGAGAAAGTAGGCAGATGCTTACGGAGGATAGGAGTCTAGTACTGGTTCTTCACAGGAACGATGGTTAGATGAACTGTCCGCCTCGTATGACTCTGACTGTGGAAAAGGGGCGTAAACCCAACGAACCTCTCTGAAGGACCGTGTCGATACTAGGACCATGTCGATATTAAGGCCACTTTATTATAGCAACCACGTACGCTCGGATATGTTATTTCCCGAATACATTCATATCGATTTAGAAGCCACCTCAATGTTAAACAGTTTTTGGGTACCATAGGCGGTCTTAGCGTTGAGGTTTTACGTCAGACTCGGTGGAACCTTGATATTATAGTATCACCTTTTCCCCAATGTTCAACGCGTGACTCGTGTGTGTTACATTTACATGTTCATAGTCAAGGTTAATTACGGTTTGTCCATGATTCACAAAATAAAATAAAAACACCCTTCAGTTGGACTAGTCATCCATGAAAGTATGATACTGATAAGCCCAAATAGGTTTGTCACATGTGAATGAGTTTCATGCATGTTTTCTAACAGTCGACGTCGCTGTTAAAAACGTTTCCATTTTTTCCAATTCAGTTTGTTTTTACGACCAAATTCTTCATTACCCATAAGCCACGGTGTAGCGTTTGTCTAAATTGTTAATTATGTGTCATACAGATGTAAGTGGGTAAATAATATTGATCATGTCATTAGCGACTAAATTAATAACTTTACTTGATATATGAAGATATATTAGTATTCATCAGATTCTAGTGTCGATAAATTCTCATTTTACGCACGAAATTTGGCTCATGTAGCGCAAATCAATACATTATATATCATATTCGACAATATATGAAGTCATTTATTCAAATATCTTTACATGTTGATTCAATTATGAATATATATATTCATATACGTTTTACGTATAATACAAATGTAAAGACACTATTGGTTTGTGATCACGTGACATCGTATGATCAATATGTTATGATTAGGCAGTCGATGTTATTGATCGATAACTTCCGTGTCATCCGATACATGTACATACAGAATGATCAAAACAGGGTATGACTAGCTTACGTGTTTTCAAGTTAAATGACCGGGCAATATGGACCGAAATACTGGGTTTTGATCCGGGATAATTGCACATAAACCGATTACAATTTTGTTTAGGAATAAATTGTTTAACAAGCGTTTTGTAAGGTGAAAGAAAAACGGCCTAAATAAGAAATACCTCTAGTGTTATCGATCCTGTAAAAAGTATGTACATGTAATAGAATTATGAAAGAACTAATTCACTTTAAGGAACCTGAGAACTATATAAGAGCACATAACTCTGCAAGTTCTTAAGAACACCGCTGTTCGAAATCATACTAAGTTTGCCACAGGCAATTGAATGATGTATGATCAAAATATGAGTTCTAAGCATGGATTTATAACCATGGACACAAGAATGCATGCATATTAAAAGAAATATCAGATTTTAAATACTGAGATTTGTTCCAAAGCTCAGATCGCAGGTTTTTTTTCTTCTATGGAAAATGTATCACTGTTTACTCATTTAAAAATATTTAGATCAATTTGTGCTGGACAAATTGTATGACGTCATTGTTTTCATAATTAACTTAGAAAATCATTAATGATAAATATGAAATTAGAGCTCAAGTTTTATGTACTTGTAAACTGTTGGCATATTGTTGATATAGATGTAGTCTAATATGCAATTTGTTAAACATGGCATACAATAACACCAAACAAGACAACAACATGTATGAATATATGAAAAACCATGCCAAACAACATTATTTATCAAGGTCAACACAAAAAGAGTTAAAACAAATGTGACATCAGCATTTGTTATTTTAGAATGATGCAAGGTTAAGATTTATTCAGTTAGCACTATTCTTATTAAGTGTGTTGTCTGAAAATACATATATATATACCCGCTCCATTTCTTCTAACATCGCTATTGTCGCATAGTCGTTTGAAGTTTAATATAGTTAGGAAATTTCTGTTTGAAAAAAATCGAATCGAATGAACCTGTAAATTGTTTGTATGTTTTGTAAATACTTCTCTTTGTTATCATTTACCATAACAATATACCAGTAGCACTCTTTCATATTTGAAAAACAGGGTAAATGTTACAATTGACAACAATGAAACATAAATAAGAAAGCTAATATACTAAGGGTGAAAATAGAATACCACTTGAAATGAATCTAGTTATGAATGATATTTTCATAGATACGACTACAGCGACTTTCGAGAATAACAAACTAAGCTAAAAATCACCCATACCTACCTACACCTACCCTAGTTTTCAGTACTAATCATGAAAACAGAAATAAACTTGTTAATGCCTTATCCCAGCCTATAAGGATCATCTCGATTATAGCTCCTCGGGGTTGCTCTATACTTTAGATTGGGGAGCTGTATACGGGAAAATACATGTGCTCCCCGAGGAGCTATCAGATTCGAAAGGATCCCTATAGGGTGTGACAAGGCATAACAGTAGATTCCGTATTTAATTCAAAGTTCGGTTTATTGGTATGCATTAATAATAGGTGCAATATTGCGGCGTTGGCTATGTAGACATATGGCTTCAGTATCACGTGTTACAGTAAACTCGCGATAAATTCACCACGTGTATGAATTATTCATCACAGTAGCAACATACTCGAAGCTGAGTCATTGATAAATAACCAGCCTCAAACATATTATGCCGACAGTTAAACACACTCCCGAGTACCAGTATGTTGTTAAGTGTATTGATTTACATACTTTTACTCTAAACATGCATGTACGTGTTTACACGTATGTTTATATATATTCATAAGTATGCAGCAGGAAAAATCATGTTTTCATAAATATCCGGTGATAGGAATATATGAATTAATGATATAAAAACATGCAAAATCGTTGTAACGAGGATACAGTTCGAATAAAACATTAATTTGAGGACATGTACGATTTGAATTCAAGGATATAGACTGGAATGTATATTACATGTTTAAGGTAATTTTGTATTTCTTGTTAACTATTATTCATTGTTATAATGATCGTATGGGTAGATATGTTTGGACATTATAGGTTTTTTATTAGTTTTAATTTCAATTAATGCTTAGCCTTGCGCCCACGGTGATTGTGTGAATATTTTTGGATTCACTGTCGGTTTGATGCATTTATATGGGAAAATGGTTCGAGTTATTTTGAGATTGCCCTAAAATACTAATGAATGATATTCGGGTAATAAACTCACTGCATGGTCAGATTTCTAGTATGACAGGATTTATATTAATCTATTGAATGCTGACAGAATCTAAGTACTAGATAGTTCAAGATATCCGGATTTTACATTTTATTTCCATCCGTCTCACTTTTCGTGTACAGCAAGACAAAATAATGCATATTATATCGTAAGGATTATTTTCTCTTTCTGTCAGCTACAGTAAAACACTTATAGGAACAAAAAGACACCAAGTCACGTACAATATTGTGAAGGTCTCATATAATCTAGTTGAAATATAACAAACATTACTGGACCTTAAAATGCGATATTAAAAGTCTTAAAGATGTTTTTCACGTGTATGTCTTTGTTATTTACAATATGTTTGTAACAAGATTCCTTGTACATATACAGTATATATAATTATACGTTAGTGCATTTAATATACTGCGATTTTTTCGCCCGATTGGTATTTTTGCAATCACCATTGAGTCTCATCCGTTGGATAGATCTACACAATTATATTATTATCTATTATGTAATATACATGTAATCTCATATACATGTATACATTTGTTCTTTGTTCTGTTAATAAATGCGTACACAGTCATGTCCTCATGAGTCGCATAGCTTAATGGATTTACTGAAATACAACCCTATAAAGTTACTTATGTTTTATACTTGCCAGTTGATTTTGATTTTAATAACTGGATTTAAAAAAGCGTTGTTCAATCAGATTAAGTTGGATGACTTAAAAACCGCATGTGTTTAATTAAACCAAGGTAAGCGTTAAAGTACAAACAAGGATTTGCAGTTTTGTGCAATAAAATCTTACTGTAAAGATTTTCTTGAAAAACAGCCTATTTTTTGACAGGTGTATTTTGAAGTTTAATCCGGGTTTTTAATCTGGAAAAGTAGGCCAGTGTGTGACTTAATTAGAGTCGCAGAACTTACATTGACCCTTTGTTGGCGGTTTTAATATGGCCTTAGATCACCCATAATGTATTTTGTTTCCCAACATAAATGTTTATGGTTAAAAAATGAACGATAATTTAGCTTTCCATAGCTGTCACTCGCTAGATGCGCATGAATTCTAATGTTGACCTAAGTACTACGTTTTTCTACACCCGCCATGCAATTGTTAATAAAACTAGTTCCCGTTCTATGCTGCAGTGCATGTCTACGTACGTTCAATTTTTATGAGTACTTTTAGTGATTTGTTTTAGCTTAGTTATCAAACCGGAAGTAACAAATCTATTTTAGGCAATGAACAGGAAGTCCTGTATTCTACGCGGAATGCTTCTACTGAAAATATGCATTTCTCTAAATGGATCGAATGAATTTCTTTGAAAAAAAATCTATCGGCTTGATCTTTCAACATAAATCATTATTTACGTGTTCAAATATCAAATTGTAGGAACACGATTATGGTCTCTTAAAATTCTATACATAATTGTTACCTATAGTGTTCAGAATTCAGAAATGTTTTTGGCAGTTTACAGGAATATTCTGAAGAGTTTTTATCCGCCCTAAATTCAATGTCGTGGATGTTAACAAATATTTGATACGTTGTTATTTTTATGTTAAGTAATTTTCAGCAGTCCAGTTATAAAACATAGAATGTATATTATCTTATAAAATGAAAATGTTTGAATTTACATAAGTTTTTACTTGTTTAAGACCTTGCACCAACACTATCTTCTCCTAGTAAAGAAATTTGTGACAGAATGGGAAAAAATATGCTTCGGTACAATAACTGGTAAAATATTTATATGAATATATATATTATCAAAGTGTGTATTATTATGTTTTCTTTTGTCGTATATATATTTTTGTGATTTAATATACTGTCTGTCATGTGTATGATTTTATACGCAATGTTCACGGGTTATAATAGCCTTAACAATTGAATGAAGTTACTTACTTACTATCTTAGAATTTATAATACTTTATCGTCTTGTTTTATCTTGGCCCTATCTGTATGACACGTGACACGTTTCTTTGCAATCAGTGTCTCGTTTTCGTGTTTGATAATATCTTTAAATTATTGATAAAGTATTAAAGATGCATCGTTTTTTCAAATTAAATCAGATATTGAATGTGTTGAAAGTGACATACATTGGTACAATGTGTGATCAGATTGTAAGATCAAAAGATAATTTTCAAAATGTTTAACTTAAAAATAGATTACTTAACGACAACAAGTGTGAGCACGTAACTTGTAAAATTTATAACTAGACAACGCTTAGTGAACTTTAGTAAAAACTTAGCTTTGGAATTATGGTCATGGATCTTTGGTAAGATACATTGAATTGAGTTTCCAAGAATTAAAGCATCTTGTTAACCTTAAATTACCTGTAATTTTTGGACAATATTGTATTGTTCTTTTAAAGACACCAATGATAGTAGCAGCGAGTTAAATGTCTTTAATTAACTTCACAACAATTTTGTGGCATCGTTTGAAATACTTAGTACTAGTTCACAACATAAAATACTTTGATTTGTATCAATCAGTTGATATAGACTATTTTCTTAAGAATACAATAGGAGTAGAAAAAATATTCATTTAGATTCCCTCATTAGAAAAAAAGATTTTTCATTATTAAAACTCATTTTACCACCTAGACTTCTTCATCACTAAGACACAACATTTACAAAGAATACATTATTACTGAAACTCTATCATTTTATTAACTACTCATTTCGTACCGGGTTTGGATATACAATGTACATGATTGTTTCTTATGAAACTTATGTATATCTTATGTTTGTATGCCATAATTAACTATGATTTATCTCAATGGTAATTTCAAAATCGTGGTTTTACTGTAAATAATGCGTCACTTACCACATGTTATGAAAAATGTTTCAAAATCGTTTAGAGATCTAATATATTTCTTTACATATTTACTGCATGTATTGAATTATTTCTGATCGGTTACTTATGTGGTTAAATTCTATTGAATTCAGTTGTTCGAATATTTACAGATAATCAATATTTATATAAACTTTGTGACAGTCTGCAGACGGGGTTGTGTCAGTACATACTGAGTGTCTATTATGATATCTTTAAAAAGGTTCACTTTTGTGTAAAAATGCATTTATGGATCTGGATTCATCAGATCACGCGTTTTCTTTAAAAAATAGCTGACATTTCTAGCGATTTCTCGCTGAAAAATGCACGGTTTTCCTCTAGTTACAATTTCGAGAATTTATTCCTTTTTCAATAGCGATTAAATGTACATGATTGGTTTTGTTCGGATCCTTCAGGATAAATATAAATTAAGCCGATACTTACTTTCCGTTCGAAACTGTAAACTTTATCAGCAACTGTGTTCGCCTGAGCAACTGTGTTCGGATCTTCGGGGTATACGGTGTGTTTATATACTCGTAATAATTTTCTACTATTTCATGAACGCAAATAAGTGTTTCATATCGGGTGCTCGAGAAACAAGATTTGTACAATCACACGTGTTTACTGGCGCTAATGTGACGTCATTCATTTTAAACGCCACTACTCGGCTCTTTCCGGTCCATGTATGAAACGGAGTTTCCGAAATCGACCGAGGATTTCCGAACGTTTATATCGAGCAGTCATGAAATCCGCTGTTCGCTTATAAAATGATGTCAATACTTTTTTAAAACAATGGATTTCGTCTGAATAGGCTGTTGAGTTATGCATGTAGGCATATGTACAATAGTTTAAAGCCTGGAAGCAAGTTAAGCCAATGTTTAAACTAAAATTGAAACCAGTAAAGACAAAATCTTACCATTCGTTATTTGTTGTTACAGACCAAGGAATCTACTCATGTCCTGCTAACAAGTAACCAACCAGCATCATGACGAGTACACTGTCACCAAACCTCACCACTGACGTCACAACAAGTGTGACGCCATATACAGAATCTCCGGATGTTCAACAACAGAACTTCTGGATTGGTTTAGGATTCGCTGTAGGCTCGAGTTTCTTCATAGGAACCAGTTTCATTTTGCAGAAACTTGGTTTATTGAACTCTGCAGGAAAAGAAGGCGCAGTTAGAGCAAGTAAGAAATTTGTAGTACAAGCAACCCTGTGTTAGAGGACACCTCCGAATAAAGGCCAACCTGTGAAAATAGGATATTCTTTTAAGAACTGCTATTAATTATTTAGAAGTTAGAACAAAAATACCTCAGAATAAAGGTTGTCTATCTATAAAGTCCACATTTTGTCTTTCCAAACGGTGGCCCTTGTTCAAAGGTTTGACTGTAATTTATTTATCATATTATCTCAGACTTTTACTAGGCTTGAAAGAATCCATTCTGCTCTAAGGGCAACTTGACTTAGGATAGTAAGGTCGAAACCTAAATATATTTCTTTTTCTAAAGAAATACGTGGAACGATTGGTCCCAAAATAGTTTCGAACTTCCGGTTTAACCGTCAAGCTCTTGCAAGATGGTCGGATAATCGTAAGCATGACTATTTTTCAAACCGTATCGAATGAATACGGATAAAGTCTCAAACATTATACAGATCTTAAAAATAATTCCGGTTAACCATGGTTGCTTAAGACGAGAAAGTTTGGCCTGGACTTCCACCATAGGACTAGCTTTGGTATACTCATATTGTATGAAAATGTTTTCAACATGTGTTCGAACATTGCT
Organism: Lutraria lutraria; assembly: GCA_964023205.1. Classification (NCBI taxonomy): domain Eukaryota; kingdom Metazoa; phylum Mollusca; class Bivalvia; order Venerida; family Mactridae; genus Lutraria; species Lutraria lutraria. The sequence goes on from OZ026833.1 coordinate 33,760,934, forward strand.
CTTCGTATTACAGACAATGAAGCTAAATGACTGAAGTTTTCCGATTGTTGACTTGGTTCGGAGCAATAGTAATAATTAACGATTGTTTTTGTTATTGTTTTGTTGTTGTTTTGTTGTTTTATTACGATTAAAATGTTCTTTTTCAGGTGAGGGTGGACATAAATACCTTCTTCAATGGAAATGGTGGCTAGGGTTATTTCTAAGTAGGTATTTTAAGCATTCCGTCATTTTGTTATATTGTGATAAAGTTATATTCGTTGAATTGTTGTTCATGTTCAATTGTGATAATAAATTTTGCTAATGCAAAAATTAGATATTGCACAGTTTTAAAATAATTCGATTCCACTTTTGAAAAGGACATTGATCGACATACTATAGAATAAGCAATGTACAGTATTTTGCCTTTCAAGTCTTAAAACCGTGTCGGCAGAAATTGTTTAACATAGAATTTCAGCAATAATGTGTCAAAATATGACGTCATAATAATGAATAAGTATTTAGAAATCTTTAACATGTCCCCCCAAAAAAGAAAATTGATAATTAACTATATAATATTCTACTCTAAACATGCATTTAAATCGTTAATTTCTCCTGTGCATAGAGTTTCGGCACACCAGTAAATTAATCGCGTATCAAATTATTGTTTGATCTGTTAAAAAAGAGAGACATCCTTAGTTATAACTTTTCTTTTTCTTTCAGTGTTTATTGGGGAATCGTGCAACCTTGTAGCGTTTGCGTTCGCACCTGCGACCCTGGTTACACCTCTAGGGGCACTGAGTGTGATATTTAGGTACGACAGTATTTTATTGAATTTAGATGTTTTAGATAAATTAAATTGTAACTTCAAACTTGCGAACAAAGGCCGTCCGTAGATTGACAATATGTCCTTTGTAGACAAGGTGTCTTTATTCGAAGGTCAATTTGTTCTACGTTTTTTTAAAGAATGGCCCCTTTTCGGAGGTGGCCCCTTACACAGGTTTGACTGCAATTATAGTTATGAAGTATATAATTAAAATTCCTCGTAAACAGGAACTACCTCATATATAGAGATTACCTTATATTTATGATATTTTTTTCGGACCGATTTACATTGTTTTCTCTATACATAATAATGCAACTCGAACGTTAGACAGCATTAATATAATGACCGAATTATTTGTATAAAAGTTAGTCTGAGTACATAGATTTTACTGTACTAAATACAGTGCAACCTCTCCAAAGCAACAACCTTTGGGAGTAGCAAAATTATGTTGTTGTTGAGAGGTTGTTGCTCTAGAGAGGTTAAATTAACACGAATATGCGTTAACATTCATAAAATATTAATTAATATATTTATGAATATTCATCGATATTCACGAATATGCATTAACATGCATTATTATTCACGAATATTCATTGGTATTTACGAATATGCATTAACATGCACGATTATTCATAAATAGTTAACATGTAGACGTTTATTGATATTCATGAACTCATATCTATCAATACATTTTGTATTCGCACACACTTTCTATATCTATATTTACGTTGATTACTTTCAGCGCTGTTTTGGCCTCGTACTTCCTAAACGAAGGATTAAACTTACTCGGCAAACTTGGTTGTTTATTGTGTGTACTCGGGTCCACTATTGTTGTCATACATTCACCAAAATATTCCGATGTTCAAAACATGGAAGACTTGTTGCAAAAAGTACAACAGCCAGGTATGTAACCCACCAAGGCAACTTTAGAAATAGTATTAAAAAGTTCAACCTTCAAGCTTTAAACATATCTATTTGGTATATTCTATTGATTAAATTAAACTACAACCTCCCTAAAGCAACACCCGTTGGGGGAAGCAAACTTAACTTGTTGTTGAGAGGTTGTTGCTCTAGAGAGGTTAAATTAATAGTTAAGTCGTACAGCTGGAAAACAATCATGCTGTTGCATTAGGGAGGTCGTTGCTCAAGAGAGGTCCGCTGGGGAGAGGATGTACTGTATTAAGTAATTGGTTGTCTGATGGTTTTGAATGCTTCAATTTGAATGTCGTTTATGGCCGTATATGATGTTTATGTTGTATTGTTTATCTGAGTATATAATTATCTTATTCGCTGCTTTTGTCATATCATAATATCATGAGCCAAGAACAGCACTGTTGCATTATGCTTAATGCGCACTAATATTCTATTAGGTGCTGATTGTCTTGTCATGTCTAAATCATACTTGGATTAAACAATATGTACGTATCTTATCGTACTTACTTATTCCTTTTCGCCCACTTCAAGATATGTCCTGATATAACTGACTGTTATAATGATTTGGTTTTAGTATCGAGTCGGTCGCTAAGTGAAGTGTTTCTATATTTCAGCGGTTCTCACGCTGGCAGGAGTTTTTGTTGTATCTGCCATCATCGGCATGGTCGTCTTTGCGCCGAAATGGGGAAGTACTAATGTTGCTGTGTATGTATTCATTTGTTCGACCCTCGGTGCATTGACTGTGATGGGGTGCAAGGGAGTGGCTGTTGCCGTGAAGGAAACAATAGCTGGCAAAAATGAATTCACGAACTGGTTAACCTACGTAATGCTTGGAATTGCTATTATCAATATATTGTTCCAATTACATTTCTTGAATAAAGCATTAGATACATTTAATACAGCAGTTGTGACGCCTACATACTACGTCATGTTTACGTCATGTGTGACCATTCTTTCACTGGTGCTTTACAACGAATTTGGTTCAATGACCATAAAAGACATTATAGGAGACGTGTGTGGTTTTCTGACAATTGTTGCCGGCATTTTTATGCTTAATGCCTTTAAAGATATGGAAATTGACTTCCGGAGTTTGCCATCACCGAAGAAAAAAGACACAATCACAATTGAAGTCCCTGAAGGCGGTGAAGTGGCAACAGTTTCTGGTGATGCTGTAAATGACAAAGCAAAGGAAAGTGAAGCTAATGAAGAGGCCATACCGGAAGTAGCAGAGTATTCTGAACGAGGCCATGCTAACCCAGCACTCGCTGATAGTAGCGTTGATATCACTGACGTTCATATAGAAGACGAAAAGGTGTTTACTAATGGACATGTGAAACATCCTTCTGACCATAAAATTGAGTCAACTGATTCTGCTATAATAACGCATTTTTAGATACGGGTGCATAATTACTCATTCCTGTTTAAACGGAAAGTGTCTGTCTACTGTATTGGTAGATGGTTCTACTTTTAGACCAGCGGTACCAGAGTAAAACTCACGTGACAGTGTCTTAGTGACGTCACTAGACTGTGATGGTCGATGTCATAGTAATGATGATTCCGTCCACATACTGTGCAGTTGGCGCGTCCATTCAATACTTAGCAATTTTATGAACATCCAAGATGTTTGTCATTATTTTGGTAGTCAGTAGTTATGTTAGGGTAAAATGCTATTTGGCCAAAAACTAACTGGTTTCTGCAAACAATCCCCAGAAGCTTGTGTAGAGCAGCAGAACTCTTTTGAAACATATTTTAGTATTTTAGGTCGGAGGTATAGTTTATATGAAAATGAAAATATCGACCAAAAGTATTTACCGGGACAATAAAAAGATCTAGAGTATTTCGGGTTAGCCGAAACCAGGAATTGTTTAGCCCTTAGCGAATCATTGTTAGTTGAACCTGCGTACAGTAAACTGTACCCAGCTGAGCATATATATTCATAATTCATTCAACATCAATGTATTTTTTTGTATTTTTACGTGACATAACTTACATTGCAGACAGGTTCTATAATTATTGTTATTTAGCACCTTGTTTGGATGATAAGGGTAGGGGACAAGGAATCTGGGTTTGGGGAAAATATATTCAGAATTATATTATTAGATTCGTTGTGAATTAATTGCGTGATGGAAACTGATTCTGGGCCTCAATACTTTTCAAACGACAGATCCCTCAGGTGAAATTCGATTGTGGATAATATTCCAAAAAATAAATGTATTTAGTATTTTGATTGGCTGTTTCTGAAGGTAGTTTTTAAATTGACCAATGACAAGGCTGCGCTGTGAAATTGGTTTCCAATTGTGTTTATATCCTTTTGGCATGAATCTATACCTTGACACCAGTCCAAAACTCAGCTTTCTGATTGGTTGATTTTGTGTACTGTCTTTGAATTGACCAATAGCAATCCTATATTCTAGATTGGTTCAAACCTGTCTATTAGTATGATGATAAATAATACGTTATGACTATACTTAAAGTATACAGTTTTAGTGTCGAAACATTCTTTAGTTAGTATTTATTGCTATAAATTGTGATATGTACCTTGTTTATTTATTTTACATTTTTTGTTGATATTTTATTATATCTTATTTTTGTTTTATTTTTACTACTTTTCTGATATTTTTCAATATTTTGGCAGTATACAGGGTATTAAATCATTACTGTATACATGAGATTACTAAGTCATTACTCAAATATATTGATAACCGTAATACTCATATTTACTGAAAAAAATCTTTCAGTCAAACATCACCTCTTTTTATAAGTACATCGCAACCTTTTCAAAGCAGCCATCTGTTACGCAACATTTCCCATCAGCAAAAGCTTGATTTTATCCCACTGCACGATTTAACTATTAATATAACCTCTCTAGAGCATCAACCTCTGTATAAGAACATAGTTTTGCTACTCCCACTGAAGAATGTTGCTTTGGAGAGGTTGCAATGCACATGTATTGCATGTTGTAAATTACACGTTGTGAATACACATACATGACATTTAATAGATCTTTGGGGTCTCTTTTTTACAATACATGTATTTTATTTTTATTTTCTAAATTCGTAAAATCATCGAGCCATTTATTTCGACCAATATATTTGTATTATGATTTTATAAGAATCAGCGACAGATCAGTGTGTTGTTATTGTTCTGTTGTTTTATGAACGTTGACAACTTATTTAGATATTCATTGTCAGCACTGAATCAACAATAATGAATTTGTATTGTTACATAATACGATTGCTGAGCGACAACGTAAAAATGGTAATTGAGTCAATTATTGATACATGTATGACAAATGTTTAAAACCATCGCATCAATGCGACCTAAAACAGTTAGTTTGTCATCGAACTTTACGGATGACCCTGTATATGTGCAGAATTTTCAGAACGGTCACCTCCGAATAAAGGCCTTCCTGTGAATAAAGTTAATTCTTATAAAAACATCATTGATTATTTAGAACAAAATGACCCCTGAACAAAGGCCCCCTGTCCATAAAGGCCACATTATATAATTCCCAAAGGGTCGCCTTTGTTCACAGGTATAAGTATACTTCTAATGTAGAAGATCCGGGTATTTGTTGGTCAGTCCTCACAGCAGTGTCAGAAATGTTTTAACCTATAATCTTACTGAATTTTTAGTCACAAGGGTTTTGATCAATATATTTGTAAAGTGGATTTTAATGTATGATTAGTTACGAATATCCATAACCTGTCGTGAGATTGGAGTGTTAAAATGAGATCTGTATCATAGATTTCAGACCATTGGTCCATAAATATTACAGAATCTGAAATGACTTGTACCATTTAGAAACTATTTATAATTCATTTGTTGAAACAAATCATTTCTCAAGTTTATATTTTACACTAAGATACAACAGAGTTGAACTTTAAGGAATGAGATTTTAGAATAGGTTATAATTCAAATATCATAAACTGACTCTGGTCGCATTAATAATAATTCATTGCATTCCTAGTATAACGAATCTTGTCTGAGGGATATTGGTAAATTGATTTTACATTGTATGTTATCTGCCATTTCATCAATAATTTATTATTTCTTCAACTATATATTTATATACAGTTAGACCTGTGAATTGAGGCCACCAGGTGGATGAAGGATATATGACCTTTATACGAAGGTTTGGGTGGTTATTTATTCATAAATGTGTTCTTTAGAGTGGCTGTAGTATGAACACGTAGTATTCTTTATTCACAGGTGACCATTAAAACAGCCTTTACTATTAACAGTCAAACCAGTGTTAGCGGCCACCTCTGTGTAAAGTCCACCCAGTGAATAAATCCGTCATTGATTATCTATAACAAATTGACCTGCGAATAAAGGTCATCTGTCAATAAAGGCCATATTTTGTCTTTCCCAAGGTGGGCTTTGTTCGAAGGTTTGACAGTATTTCGAAGTGTTTCAAATACAGTTAGTAACGTTATCCATGGTGTACATTGTATAGATCTGACATTTTTAACTTACCAGGTTAAGCAGTCTATGTTTGTTTACACGAATAGTTTAAAACGTAATTCTTCACGATCGATATAGGAGTAAAAATAGAAATAAAAGTTTGTTATGTATTTTGTGATTGTATTCCTTTTTCCTTCACTACAGTATATCAATAGTGACATCATTGTTCTTAATTCCATTGTCTTTAGTGTAGTACTACAGTACACACAATATATAAAGTATTGAAAACATGCGATATAATTTTATATTATACGCACCAAACTGTAGTTTTATTCCTTTTTCGTTTTCTTAACACTACAGCCTGGTTAACGGTATATTAATCGGTAGATTTCTTGTTCTACCAATAAATATACTGAGGAAATGACATAAACTGCTGAAACTGTTGGAAAGCATAGCATTTAACAAACGTTTTAATTTTATAATTTTAATAATTGACCCTTCCTCAGATATTTGATTGACCGGACGATTGACCAATCAGATAACGGCATTTCCATTCACCTTCTGAAGCCGACAGTAGCCGCCATTACCTTAGACAAACTGACGGAGATTATCGTTAGAGAAAAAAAGCTGATTAGATCGATTACTAACAAGATAACTAAGTATTTACGATATTTTATGTTGATTCGTGGTAATGGTGAAACGGTGTAGCTACGGATTGTGCAAATCCGACACTCGGTATCCCGAGAGACTAGAAAATGATGTAAAATTCGTACCATTTCCAAAACCAAAGACGAACTACGAAAAATGTCTACGATGGATAAAATTATGCGGGAGGCCCCACAAGCAGTTAAATACGGATAAAATCAACTCGAATCGTTATATATGCACGAAGGTTTGTATTCTTTCATGTTTATATGCTTTCATTTCGTTGATTTTGTCCGAGATCGTATCGAAATATACCTTACAAAAGTGGGTGGGGTAATGTTATTTCCTTCCCAGAGGTTTCGTTTATTATCGCAAATTTTCGTTACTTTTACCTTACAAAAATGTTTATATGTTCAAAGGTTGTGGTGCACATCATATATATATGAAATATTTCACTCTAGTTCATTTATTTTGAAGTATATTGAAATTCCCATTAATAATATCAGTATTCACATCATGTCATGAAGTTTGTCACCAGACACCTTATGTTACTGTGCATTAATGTGTGTGCAAGCTGTTCCTTGCTCATAATAGTGTTTTATGTCTGTTACACCTTCTCTCTTACATATGTAGCGGTGTGATATATTTTATTATATCCACCAGCCCGATTAGCTCAGTTGGTAGAGCATATCTGACTTACACAGTAGGAGTTCGCGAGTTTGAGGCCCGCATCGGGTTAAACCGGTTCATTATTTTCGTCCTCCAGTTACATATTTCTCGTCTGTTACACAGTGTTCAAACTAATTTTTTGGGGAAAGTTCACTAGCCGGAATATAAATTTCCTAGCAGGGGCTGTGGGTTAGCGGGTAGACTGGTAACACCCTCTCATACCTATCACTCGTCCATTACACACTCTCTCTTGCCTATCTCTCTTCAATGTACAGTCAAAACTCGTTATATCGAAGTTCGTGGGACTTGCCAAAATACTTCGATATAAACGAACTTCGATATAGGAATTTCGATACTCGTGTTTACATTTTAGAGCTAAAGTCAGTGTGTCGTAATAATAACGTAATCGTGTTATTTAGTGTACGGGATTGTAACGGGTTGTACGAATACGGCATTTATACCGGTACTTATACGGGTACTTTCGACATATATGTTTTGCTACATTTCAATTATGCATAAGATAGTTTCAAATGAGCGTATAGCAGCATTAATAATAATTCGTTTCATCAACAGAAAGTTTGTATCAGTTTTATAATCATGAGAATGGAAACTAACATGTTTATACAGCTGTCAATAATTAAATATCAATTTAAAATTGTAGGTGTTTGTTTGCGGAAAATGTGCGAACATTTCTTTTGTAAGTTGGCGACATAATTGGTTCGACATAGATGGTCACTTTATAGTTGAAAATATTTGGTTCGGACCGAAAATCTACTTCGATATATAAAAATATCGAGAACCACGAATTCGATATACGTGCGTTTTTTTAATATGTAATAAGAAGGATAAAAATCGGGACTTTATCTTTACTTCGATATAAGCGGGATTTCGATATAAGCGATTTCGATATAATGAGTTTCGACTGTATCTGTTACTTATGATAAAAAAAAACACCCAAGATTAGTATCAATGCTTTTTTTATTTCACTGCCATCCTTATACTAGTATTTATTCTTTTAGCATAAAACAACTGTGAACACAATATCATATTTAATTCAATTAATTGAACTATTTTTTTCAGCATTTTTTCAAGCAAAGCTGGCCAACAAAGGAATACCCAGATCCTGTTCCAGCTGATCCATATACACCAGAACCCAAGGCTGCAAGATCATCTCCGAAGAGACGCCGCCTCATTATGAGCCCTGCACAGTATGTTTGAGTACATCATAAATATAACATCAACAATAAGAATTCTTATACATATTTCTATACAGCATAGTTAAAATGTGAATGAATACTGACTGGATCTGTTTAAATTATATAAACACGCAAATGCATTGTCTGTTTGACCACTATTGAATATTCACTCAATATTGATATCCTATATAAAAATGAAATGACTGAGTCTGTTCTGAAATTTATATACAAGACAATTTTAAAAGTTGAAACAAGAGTGAACAGTAGAATTTATCCTTAGTCTAAAATATTACAACAATGAATATTATGATACATAATTACACTATTTACATATAACTCATTATAATGAATGAGTTAAATAACCATTGATGAAATAAATCAAGAATTTAAATTTTTAAAGATACACAGTCTAAATTATATTTTTTATTATTTGACAGGATTCTGAATGTTCAGGAACAAAACATCACAGTGGCAGATAAGGAAAACCTATCAATATCATCTGATGCTACCAGTCAGAATACTCAGACCCATAACAACTGTAAGCACACATAAATATTTCATTTCATACTGATTAACAGTAAAAATGCCATATTGTTCCTGGATTAAACCAGTACTTAATTTAAATATTTCATATAGAATAAGTATAAATCCTTCACTAGTGTCTCACAAAAACCTTTGTCGAAGCAGATTCGTTCAATGTGCAGATCCTTTCTGGTATATACTACAAAGTCACAAAAGTCAGCACCAGACACCAACAACTGTCCTTGCACTTGGTAGTAATAGTTGTGCGTCTTTCTAAGTTTAGTTCCATCTGCAAGCTCTTGTAAACAAAAGTCTCTCAACTCACAAGCCTCAGCTATGGTCATGTCTCTAGCTGTGTATGGACATTTCACTTCGATTAGACCACATACACCATTGTCGCATACCTTCCCATCTGGAGATGCACCTAGGAATGGGTACTTGGGATTTACTATTAAGCCAGACTTATGCGTGTGTAGCCCTTGTCTCTGTCTGTACAGATTTACTCCCTTCTGTTCATTAACTTTTCCATAAGAAGTCTGCACTGATGTGAAAGACTTAGGATTTTTTAATGAAGATATAAACTTCTCGGTAACTGTCTTACGTTTTAAAACCTGTCCAAACTGTGATGCAGTGATCCGTTTCCTCCGTTCCTCATACCACATAGGATTATCCGATTGCTCCCTCGTTGATTCTTCAATAAGCACACACTTCTCCATTTCCATAACGGGCATATTCAAACATAGAAAATCCACTAGCCCTTCCTTGGGGAACTTTACATCTCCACAGTTTGTACTGACTGGAGGAGGTGTTGTGGTATTGAAGAACTTTGCCTGAAGAAAAAATGAATAAAAAATTATTGAAAACATACTGGTTTATCTATCCACATGCCTGAAATATTTGAAATAGTCTAGCCAAAACGTGCTGATTTAGACCTGTATAATTTGCAGTCCATGATGATGATGTATTGTCAGTTGAATGTGCTGAGTCAAGTAAATTAATAATGATTCAAAGAATTGAAATTACTCATGGAAACTGAAATCACACATACTAGCACTTGTAATGTCATTAACTGTGTTTAAATATTCTTAATTACAGGGGTTGAACCTTTGGACCTAATGGCTCTATCTGCAGAGAATCATCACCTGAACCAGAAACTAGCGAAGGCATCATTGGAGCTCATAGAAACAAAGAGACAAGTCTCGATAATATCTAAACCTAAACAACAGGAGGTCACAAAAGCAGCCTTCACCTTGGATGACATTATTAGTGATGGAAAACTTATGAACTATTACACTGGGTTTTCAAATGAGACTTTTCTTACAATATTCAAATTCCTTGTGCCAAACGAACCAGAATGTCCAATAAACTACATAATGAGGGGGAATGTGAAGCAAGTTAAACGTGTTAGTTTGAAAGACCAGTTGCTGATGACCATGTGTAAGCTTAGGCTAAACCTAGATCTTATTGACTTAGGACACCGTTTTAACATCACAAAACAGACTACAAGCATCATTTTCAATTCATGGATTAACTACATGTTTCTAAAATTTGGAGAAATTCCAACTTGGCCACACAGAGACATTATTGCTGAAAACATGCCAGAAGATTATAGAAAGGAATTTCCGAACACATTTGCTATACTGGATTGCACTGAAATCAAAATTGAAAAACCCTCCTCATTAAAGGCGCAAACACAAACATACAGTGACTACAAGTCAAGCAACACTTTAAAAGGACTTGTGGCAGTGGACCCAAGAGGGTCAGTTATGTTTGTGTCAGTTCTATATTCAGGGTCTGTATCTGATAAAGAAATATTCAAGAACTCTGGCTTTAAAGAACAGTTACTACAACTAATTCAAATGGGCTATTTGATTGAAGGAGATGGGCTTATGGGTGATAAAGGATTCAATATTGACGAGGCCGTAAGTGAAGTTGGCCTCTCTTTAAACATTCCTCCATTTGCATCCAGCGCAGCCCAAATGTCAGCAGGAGATGTTGTGATAACGAAGAAAATTGCTAAACACAGGGTGCATGTTGAACGTGCTATCAGAAGGATTAAAACTTTTAAGATCCTAAGTCAAAGACTGCCTGTTTCTTTATTGTCAAGTGTTGACCAGATTTGGTTCGTTTGTGCATTCTTAACCAATTTCATGCCTTTCTGTATTAAAAAAGCGTAAACTTTACTTACATGAGTGGCCAAACCGCATCCAACTGGTACTGTACCAACATGTGTATCCACCGTCTTGGATGGCCTAGATATCAGGTAGCCAAGACCACAGCCATTTAAGCTCTGGAGGAGTGAAACATCCTGTGGCTGTACATTGATCTTCCTAAAACAAAAGTGCGCATGAATATTGATATATAAGAATATTACCAAGCAGAGGATTCAGATAAATTACTACATTTTGTATATAGAATATTTCAATGAATTATCAATTTTTATATAATAATTAATTGACAATTTTATAATATTTAAATACCAATAATTATTATTAATGTTATTATTTACCATATTTATATCCAGCACTTTTCATATTTAGAATATGTTCAAGAGCTGAACATTTATACACTATTAATAAAGTTACACTTAACAATGCTCAATGGAAAGAATAAGAAGAAAAAAACAACAAAAAAACAATCAAATTGTTTATCCACTGCATGCTGAATGTTTTGCCATGTTTTAAATTGATATTGATCTTATACATTATCCTGTGTTTAACAGAATGTGAGACTCACTAATAGTGTATCAGTTAAAATCACATACATGTTTAGTGCACTTTATATTCACTGTAATATTTGGTTTATAATTAAATGCATTCAATTATCATTAAGTCACTGTTGTTATCTCTATAACTGAACTATTAGTTTACATTATGAAACTTATTTTATTTTTCCTGTCACAAGAGCACACAGTTTCCAAAGACAGAACAAGAAGAATGTTATATGAAGGTCCATTAATACTGAAATGGTTGATATGAAATGTGTTTTCATGTTATGAAAAGGGCAAACATTCAATTTCATGTCATAATACATTGTTGCAATGTCAATACAGTACAACCTCTCCAGAGCGGCCCTCTGTATAGCAAGAACCTCTATAGAATTACAAGACCTTCAAAATTTCCCTAAGCTGATATTTTATTATTTGCTATAAATTTAACCTACGTAGAGTGTGCTGTATATGCAAATATGTATTTGTTCTATCTTGAAGGGATTAAAGAAAGTTAATGCACATCATGCCGAGTCATTACATTAACAACACAGATCAAATATTTACTGTAACCACATTATTATCTACATACCTGCAATCCACTAACTTATTCTGGATGGGAATTTTCTTTCGATCAGGCTTGGGATTAACAAAAGTTATGGATGGTACTGGCTCTCCCTCAATCTTAGGACCCCTTGGTCTATTCCACTGCTGTGGAAGAGAAGTACAGGACAGATCTGTAGGAATGGTGGTAAATCCCATTAGCTGCCACTGACACAGAGCTTGAACCAGTCCGACAATGTGGGAGCAGGATCCACATGCACTATATGAATATAAAAGAACAACAATAAATTTTCTTTGTCAATACTAATCATACATGAACATAATATTTAAAAAATGAGTAAATATTTCATCATCATTTGTTTCTTTTCCATGCTCAGATATTATTTAAAAAATGGAAGAAACTATGTTTAAATTCGGATTTCTGCTAGATCATAGATGACCTGATAAATAATCTTAAGCAATGTAATTAACTAATGTAGAAATAATTTTCATTAAAAGTTGAGGATTACACTGAAATTGAACACAAGAAGCTAGAAATCTTTTCTTTTTTTTTCAAAAAATGTACTTTCACTATCCATTATCTAAAGATTCTCTGAAAATGCATTATTGGGGTTTCCATTGTTCTCACTATAAATAAATGTTTTATTTTTAAAGCTGGTATGTACAAAACGATGACGTTAAATATCCAGTTTTTGTCACAGAAAATAATATATGTAAGGATCTTCATTTACATTGAAATAAATCTGAAACACTCCAGTAGCATATGAAATAAGAGTACACGCGAGTAGTCATGACGTCTGTTAACCGATTAAATTTAATTGTTTCTTAATTGTCAGATACATTTTTCCGCAGAAAGGCTTAATAACTGTACGAAACTCACCCTGCTTGGCATGAACAATGAGCAAATGTTATCCTCTCCATTCCGATATCGAAGTGAATGGAATGTGGTTTCTCCGATTTTCGTTGAGAACGGTAACATTTAGCAGCGACGGAAATCCCATTTTCATCACACATAAACAGTCCCACATTATGAAAATAACCTTCATTAAAGTATTTGAAACCTTGCTGTTTAGATTTCAGCGTCAACGTATCCTCAGACAAGTATGATAACGAAAAATCGCTAGGAATACAATCCAAACGTACGCTTCGCTTCTTCGTGATCGCCGCCATTTTTAACTTTGTTTGTCTAACCTTGTGACGACAAGCACCTGTTGCCAGAGTAGGCGTGGCTACAGTGCGATTGAGGAAGGGTCAATTTGACCCTTCCTCAGATATTTGATTGACCGGACGATTGACCAATCAGATAACGGCATTTCCATTCACCTTCTGAAGCCGACAGTAGCCGCCATTACCTTAGACAAACTGACGGAGATTATCGTTAGAGAAAAAAAGCTGATTAGATCGATTACTAACAAGATAACTAAGTATTTACGATATTTTATGTTGATTCGTGGTAATGGTGAAACGGTGTAGCTACGGATTGTGCAAATCCGACACTCGGTATCCCGAGAGACTAGAAAATGATGTAAAATTCGTACCATTTCCAAAACCAAAGACGAACTACGAAAAATGTCTACGATGGATAAAATTATGCGGGAGGCCCCACAAGCAGTTAAATACGGATAAAATCAACTCGAATCGTTATATATGCACGAAGGTTTGTATTCTTTCATGTTTATATGCTTTCATTTCGTTGATTTTGTCCGAGATCGTATCGAAATATACCTTACAAAAGTGGGTGGGGTAATGTTATTTCCTTCCCAGAGGTTTCGTTTATTATCGCAAATTTTCGTTACTTTTACCTTACAAAAATGTTTATATGTTCAAAGGTTGTGGTGCACATCATATATATATGAAATATTTCACTCTAGTTCATTTATTTTGAAGTATATTGAAATTCCCATTAATAATATCAGTATTCACATCATGTCATGAAGTTTGTCACCAGACACCTTATGTTACTGTGCATTAATGTGTGTGCAAGCTGTTCCTTGCTCATAATAGTGTTTTATGTCTGTTACACCTTCTCTCTTACATATGTAGCGGTGTGATATATTTTATTATATCCACCAGCCCGATTAGCTCAGTTGGTAGAGCATATCTGACTTACACAGTAGGAGTTCGCGAGTTTGAGGCCCGCATCGGGTTAAACCGGTTCATTATTTTCGTCCTCCAGTTACATATTTCTCGTCTGTTACACAGTGTTCAAACTAATTTTTTGGGGAAAGTTCACTAGCCGGAATATAAATTTCCTAGCAGGGGCTGTGGGTTAGCGGGTAGACTGGTAACACCCTCTCATACCTATCACTCGTCCATTACACACTCTCTCTTGCCTATCTCTCTTCAATGTATCTGTTACTTATGATAAAAAAAAACACCCAAGATTAGTATCAATGCTTTTTTTATTTCACTGCCATCCTTATACTAGTATTTATTCTTTTAGCATAAAACAACTGTGAACACAATATCATATTTAATTCAATTAATTGAACTATTTTTTTCAGCATTTTTTCAAGCAAAGCTGGCCAACAAAGGAATACCCAGATCCTGTTCCAGCTGATCCATATACACCAGAACCCAAGGCTGCAAGATCATCTCCGAAGAGACGCCGCCTCATTATGAGCCCTGCACAGTATGTTTGAGTACATCATAAATATAACATCAACAATAAGAATTCTTATACATATTTCTATACAGCATAGTTAAAATGTGAATGAATACTGACTGGATCTGTTTAAATTATATAAACACGCAAATGCATTGTCTGTTTGACCACTATTGAATATTCACTCAATATTGATATCCTATATAAAAATGAAATGACTGAGTCTGTTCTGAAATTTATATACAAGACAATTTTAAAAGTTGAAACAAGAGTGAACAGTAGAATTTATCCTTAGTCTAAAATATTACAACAATGAATATTATGATACATAATTACACTATTTACATATAACTCATTATAATGAATGAGTTAAATAACCATTGATGAAATAAATCAAGAATTTAAATTTTTAAAGATACACAGTCTAAATTATATTTTTTATTATTTGACAGGATTCTGAATGTTCAGGAACAAAACATCACAGTGGCAGATAAGGAAAACCTATCAATATCATCTGATGCTACCAGTCAGAATACTCAGACCCATAACAACTGTAAGCACACATAAATATTTCATTTCATACTGATTAACAGTAAAAATGCCATATTGTTCCTGGATTAAACCAGTACTTAATTTAAATATTTCATATAGAATAAGTATAAATCCTTCACTAGTGTCTCACAAAAACCTTTGTCGAAGCAGATTCGTTCAATGTGCAGATCCTTTCTGGTATATACTACAAAGTCACAAAAGTCAGCACCAGACACCAACAACTGTCCTTGCACTTGGTAGTAATAGTTGTGCGTCTTTCTAAGTTTAGTTCCATCTGCAAGCTCTTGTAAACAAAAGTCTCTCAACTCACAAGCCTCAGCTATGGTCATGTCTCTAGCTGTGTATGGACATTTCACTTCGATTAGACCACATACACCATTGTCGCATACCTTCCCATCTGGAGATGCACCTAGGAATGGGTACTTGGGATTTACTATTAAGCCAGACTTATGCGTGTGTAGCCCTTGTCTCTGTCTGTACAGATTTACTCCCTTCTGTTCATTAACTTTTCCATAAGAAGTCTGCACTGATGTGAAAGACTTAGGATTTTTTAATGAAGATATAAACTTCTCGGTAACTGTCTTACGTTTTAAAACCTGTCCAAACTGTGATGCAGTGATCCGTTTCCTCCGTTCCTCATACCACATAGGATTATCCGATTGCTCCCTCGTTGATTCTTCAATAAGCACACACTTCTCCATTTCCATAACGGGCATATTCAAACATAGAAAATCCACTAGCCCTTCCTTGGGGAACTTTACATCTCCACAGTTTGTACTGACTGGAGGAGGTGTTGTGGTATTGAAGAACTTTGCCTGAAGAAAAAATGAATAAAAAATTATTGAAAACATACTGGTTTATCTATCCACATGCCTGAAATATTTGAAATAGTCTAGCCAAAACGTGCTGATTTAGACCTGTATAATTTGCAGTCCATGATGATGATGTATTGTCAGTTGAATGTGCTGAGTCAAGTAAATTAATAATGATTCAAAGAATTGAAATTACTCATGGAAACTGAAATCACACATACTAGCACTTGTAATGTCATTAACTGTGTTTAAATATTCTTAATTACAGGGGTTGAACCTTTGGACCTAATGGCTCTATCTGCAGAGAATCATCACCTGAACCAGAAACTAGCGAAGGCATCATTGGAGCTCATAGAAACAAAGAGACAAGTCTCGATAATATCTAAACCTAAACAACAGGAGGTCACAAAAGCAGCCTTCACCTTGGATGACATTATTAGTGATGGAAAACTTATGAACTATTACACTGGGTTTTCAAATGAGACTTTTCTTACAATATTCAAATTCCTTGTGCCAAACGAACCAGAATGTCCAATAAACTACATAATGAGGGGGAATGTGAAGCAAGTTAAACGTGTTAGTTTGAAAGACCAGTTGCTGATGACCATGTGTAAGCTTAGGCTAAACCTAGATCTTATTGACTTAGGACACCGTTTTAACATCACAAAACAGACTACAAGCATCATTTTCAATTCATGGATTAACTACATGTTTCTAAAATTTGGAGAAATTCCAACTTGGCCACACAGAGACATTATTGCTGAAAACATGCCAGAAGATTATAGAAAGGAATTTCCGAACACATTTGCTATACTGGATTGCACTGAAATCAAAATTGAAAAACCCTCCTCATTAAAGGCGCAAACACAAACATACAGTGACTACAAGTCAAGCAACACTTTAAAAGGACTTGTGGCAGTGGACCCAAGAGGGTCAGTTATGTTTGTGTCAGTTCTATATTCAGGGTCTGTATCTGATAAAGAAATATTCAAGAACTCTGGCTTTAAAGAACAGTTACTACAACTAATTCAAATGGGCTATTTGATTGAAGGAGATGGGCTTATGGGTGATAAAGGATTCAATATTGACGAGGCCGTAAGTGAAGTTGGCCTCTCTTTAAACATTCCTCCATTTGCATCCAGCGCAGCCCAAATGTCAGCAGGAGATGTTGTGATAACGAAGAAAATTGCTAAACACAGGGTGCATGTTGAACGTGCTATCAGAAGGATTAAAACTTTTAAGATCCTAAGTCAAAGACTGCCTGTTTCTTTATTGTCAAGTGTTGACCAGATTTGGTTCGTTTGTGCATTCTTAACCAATTTCATGCCTTTCTGTATTAAAAAAGCGTAAACTTTACTTACATGAGTGGCCAAACCGCATCCAACTGGTACTGTACCAACATGTGTATCCACCGTCTTGGATGGCCTAGATATCAGGTAGCCAAGACCACAGCCATTTAAGCTCTGGAGGAGTGAAACATCCTGTGGCTGTACATTGATCTTCCTAAAACAAAAGTGCGCATGAATATTGATATATAAGAATATTACCAAGCAGAGGATTCAGATAAATTACTACATTTTGTATATAGAATATTTCAATGAATTATCAATTTTTATATAATAATTAATTGACAATTTTATAATATTTAAATACCAATAATTATTATTAATGTTATTATTTACCATATTTATATCCAGCACTTTTCATATTTAGAATATGTTCAAGAGCTGAACATTTATACACTATTAATAAAGTTACACTTAACAATGCTCAATGGAAAGAATAAGAAGAAAAAAACAACAAAAAAACAATCAAATTGTTTATCCACTGCATGCTGAATGTTTTGCCATGTTTTAAATTGATATTGATCTTATACATTATCCTGTGTTTAACAGAATGTGAGACTCACTAATAGTGTATCAGTTAAAATCACATACATGTTTAGTGCACTTTATATTCACTGTAATATTTGGTTTATAATTAAATGCATTCAATTATCATTAAGTCACTGTTGTTATCTCTATAACTGAACTATTAGTTTACATTATGAAACTTATTTTATTTTTCCTGTCACAAGAGCACACAGTTTCCAAAGACAGAACAAGAAGAATGTTATATGAAGGTCCATTAATACTGAAATGGTTGATATGAAATGTGTTTTCATGTTATGAAAAGGGCAAACATTCAATTTCATGTCATAATACATTGTTGCAATGTCAATACAGTACAACCTCTCCAGAGCGGCCCTCTGTATAGCAAGAACCTCTATAGAATTACAAGACCTTCAAAATTTCCGTAAGCTGATATTTTATTATTTGCTATAAATTTAACCTACGTAGAGTGTGCTGTATATGCAAATATGTATTTGTTCTATCTTGAAGGGATTAAAGAAAGTTAATGCACATCATGCCGAGTCATTACATTAACAACACAGATCAAATATTTACTGTAACCACATTATTATCTACATACCTGCAATCCACTAACTTATTCTGGATGGGAATTTTCTTTCGATCAGGCTTGGGATTAACAAAAGTTATGGATGGTACTGGCTCTCCCTCAATCTTAGGACCCCTTGGTCTATTCCACTGCTGTGGAAGAGAAGTACAGGACAGATCTGTAGGAATGGTGGTAAATCCCATTAGCTGCCACTGACACAGAGCTTGAACCAGTCCGACAATGTGGGAGCAGGATCCACATGCACTATATGAATATAAAAGAACAACAATAAATTTTCTTTGTCAATACTAATCATACATGAACATAATATTTAAAAAATGAGTAAATATTTCATCATCATTTGTTTCTTTTCCATGCTCAGATATTATTTAAAAAATGGAAGAAACTATGTTTAAATTCGGATTTCTGCTAGATCATAGATGACCTGATAAATAATCTTAAGCAATGTAATTAACTAATGTAGAAATAATTTTCATTAAAAGTTGAGGATTACACTGAAATTGAACACAAGAAGCTAGAAATCTTTTCTTTTTTTTTCAAAAAATGTACTTTCACTATCCATTATCTAAAGATTCTCTGAAAATGCATTATTGGGGTTTCCATTGTTCTCACTATAAATAAATGTTTTATTTTTAAAGCTGGTATGTACAAAACGATGACGTTAAATATCCAGTTTTTGTCACAGAAAATAATATATGTAAGGATCTTCATTTACATTGAAATAAATCTGAAACACTCCAGTAGCATATGAAATAAGAGTACACGCGAGTAGTCATGACGTCTGTTAACCGATTAAATTTAATTGTTTCTTAATTGTCAGATACATTTTTCCGCAGAAAGGCTTAATAACTGTACGAAACTCACCCTGCTTGGCATGAACAATGAGCAAATGTTATCCTCTCCATTCCGATATCGAAGTGAATGGAATGTGGTTTCTCCGATTTTCGTTGAGAACGGTAACATTTAGCAGCGACGGAAATCCCATTTTCATCACACATAAACAGTCCCACATTATGAAAATAACCTTCATTAAAGTATTTGAAACCTTGCTGTTTAGATTTCAGCGTCAACGTATCCTCAGACAAGTATGATAACGAAAAATCGCTAGGAATACAATCCAAACGTACGCTTCGCTTCTTCGTGATCGCCGCCATTTTTAACTTTGTTTGTCTAACCTTGTGACGACAAGCACCTGTTGCCAGAGTAGGCGTGGCTACAGTGCGATTGAGGAAGGGTCAATTCTCAAGAGTACTGGAAGATTATAAAACTTGATACTACCGCTATTAAGATCGCATTTCGTTCTGAAACAGTGCCTTTAATAGCGAGGTGGTCTTATTATTGGAATAATGTATAACTTTACAAGTAGTTAATATTGGTCACTATCTGGTTCCCTGCCTTATATTCCTATATCACACAGTGTCAGGGACAGGTAATCTAAACTAACTGGTCACTTGTCTGGTTTCCTGCCTTATATTCCTATATCACACAGTGTCAGGGACAGGTAATCTAAACTAACTGGTCACTTGTCTGGTTTCCTGCCTTATATTCCTATATCACACAGTGTCAGGGACAGGTAATCTAAACTAACTGGTCACTTGTCTGGTTTCCTGCCTTATATTCCTATATCACACAGTGTCAGGGACAGGTAATCTAAACTAACTGGTCACTTGTCTGGTTTCCTGCCTTATATTCCTGTATCACACCCTGTCAGGGGCAGGTAATCTAAACTAACTGGTCACTTGTCTGGTTTCCTGCCTTATATTCCTATATCACACAGTGTCAGGGACAGGTAATCTAAACTAACTGGTCACTTGTCTGGTTTCCTGCCTTATATTCCTATATCACACAGTGTCAGGGACAGGTAATCTAAACTAACTGGTCACTTGTCTGGTTTCCTGCCTTATATTCCTGTATCACACCCTGTCAGGGGCAGGTAATCTAAACTAACTGGTCACTTGTCTGGTTTCCTGCCTTATATTCCTATATCACACAGTGTCAGGGTCAGGTAATCTAAACTAACTGGTCACTTGTCTGGTTTCCTGCCTTATATTCCTATATCACACAGTGTCAGGGGCAGGTAATCTAAACTAACTAAACTAACTGGTCACTTGTCTGGTTTCCTGCCTTATATTCCTATATCACACAGTGTCAGGGGCAGGTAATCTAAACTAACTGGTCACTTGTCTGGTTTCCTGCCTTATATTCCTATATCACACCCTGTCAGGACAGGTTATCTAAACTAACTGGTCACTTGTCTGGTTTCCTGCCTTATATTCCTATATCACACAGTGTCAGGGACAGGTAATCTAAACTAACTGGTCACTTGTCTGGTTTCCTGTCTTATATTCCTATATCACACAGTGTCAGGGTCAGGTAATCTAAACTAACTGGTCACTTGTCTGGTTTCCTGCCTTATATTCCTAAATCACACAGTGTCAGTAGCAGGTAATCTAAACTAATTGGTCACTTGTCTGGTTTCCTGTCTTATATTCCTATATCATGTATTGTCAGGGACAGGTTATCTAAACTAACTGGTCACTTTTGACTTTCACTCTGATTGATCGGTTCTATCTTTTGTTTCAAATAATGTACATGGCTGCGTTCTTGCTAAAACTTAACATAATAGTTATAGATTTTACTCCGTGACCGTCGTTTTTTTAGTATATCAGGTGTAATTTAGCGTTTGTAACATTGATCGAGTAAAGCCGTATTAAATGAATTTAATCACCATATATCTGCTCGTAGATGTTTTAAACTAACAAAAGGTGACAAAAATCTGAGACCTTAAAATTGTAATTTTTTACATAATTATATTGACATTAGACGCAATGTATAGTTCAATTTTCTTATAGTCAAGGTCGAATATTGGACGATACCATTGTAAAGGTAATCACTGTAAATTGATTGCCAAAATCATTTTAAATCCGTAGTAAAGTATCATTCACGTGAACCAGAGTCATGGTGTGTTGGGTAATGTGGCATGTACATACATGACATTTTACAAAATAAAGAACATGTAGGTTACAGGTTCGAACTCAGTCAATGGCACTTTCTTTTTTAATTATTATATACAAATATTTTTTTATGATTCATTAATAGACTGAATATGTTTGTGTTTGTTACATTTATGTATATTACACGCTGAATAGTACCTTTTGTATTTCAAAAGAGAAAAGGGAAAGAAGGAATGCAGTTGTTCTTTTGTGTATTTTCTTTTTTGTAAACATATTTTCCTATCGATATATATAAAAGTTTTATTAAAAATGAAAAAAGTTAAAAAGAAAAAGCGATGTCCAACAAAGTGGTCAAGATTCACAAACCTTGTGCTTTACCAACTGCGCCACAGAGGACAGTGATATATAATGTTTCATAGATTGCTGTAAAGCATATTACAACAGTATTCGTGTTACCTAAACATGTATAAATGAGATCGTCCATGTATACAATAACATTGCTGACCTAAAAATTGAACTATAGTATCGTTCTGTTATCATGTATTATCAATACAAACAAATTGCCCTTATAGGTAAATACATTGATCAGTATATACTGATAACGCCAACAAAATTGTACATGTACACAAAAAAATGTACATTCATTTTAATGGACAGTTGGAACAAATATGCTTACACAAATAAAACACTGAACGTCCGGGTTTCAAATATATTGTGTAATTATAGTGCAAGGTTATAATGACGGGTTTTGGTCGTCAATACAAAAAAATACCTTACATTGATTTTCTAACATTTTTATGATCATTAAGGAGACTTTATCCTGACAAACATGTTGAGCTCGATATCTTTTCATTGATCAACCGTATTTATGCAGTGTATGTTTAAATTCAATAGGTACCGGTGGTGCAACTAAGTTCGTGTTAATTATGCAGACATTATTTGTTGAAGGTCTGCGTGATGCCCATACATGTTGGAAATACATGTACATGTAAGAAAATCTTGATAGGTTTAAGTGCAGTCGAATTATTTTTAAAACCATTTTACGACCTACATTGCGAATGCAAGGAATGTTCGAAAACACGCCGTTGCTTCAAAAGCATGCCAGTATGTTCTGTTCTATGGTTGGAATACATGTAGTCAATGCGCTGAGCATCAAATATCTGGCCTTAAACGTGTAGGTTTGAATCTCATTTTGAATGGAATTATTCTTATCAAGCGAACGTCGAGCTGTGTCGGTATGGGATTCTTTTCAAGTTAATGGTATTATATATATATATAACTCGGCAAGTTATAATGATATATACACAATAAAATCTCGATAGTAAGGCGACTTCCGGGACCAAATAATCTATATTTGTATTGCCTTTTTTATCTGGTTCCTATTTAGACTGCCCAAAATTATGGGAACCAGATAGGTAGCTGCGCACCTAGGGTTAGCCGGTATATTAAGGTAGTATCATAAATTCATAATCAAGTTGAAAAATTGTCTCACAATAAGTGGTCGTTATACTGGACTGGTTTGTTTATCGAGGCAGTCTTTGAAATGACGTATACCAGTCGTTGTTATGAGTCGATTGTTAATTGAGGGTAAACTGAACTTACTAATTGTATAATAAAACGGCATTACACATAGATGATGGATTTAACGGATCACTCGAGTAGCTAGACGTTATACTGAAATATAATGTAGACATAATTTAAACAAGACGTGATAATGACACTGAACACATTGCCCCCGTGTCCTTGATCCTGGACCAACTAACCTGAATATACACAGGTCTTGTAGAGGTTGGCTTAGGAACAAACATAATTAGGAAGGTGGAAGCGTTTTTTATTATATAGGCAATGTTAAAGTGCGGTAAAAACGACCAGACGAACAGACAGACAGGCAAAAAACAATGATAATTATGTCCCGATCTATCGGTACGAGGACATGAATATAAAAAAGAATGCCCTGAAAGATTGATCAAGGAAAATAACTCAATCTGGTATGTAACTAAAACAATATGAGTTGTCTTTCTTGTTTTTCTACATATTAGAGTGGCGAAATCTTCTAAACAAATACGAGAATTACGAAATAATTGCATGCACAACATGTATTTTCGTGTTTCAGCGTGTTGTTATTGTTTTAAAAAATCGATTTACTTAGGTATGATCTCTACACTGATAATACAGGTTTCCAAATCAAACTTCAGTTGATTTTAAATCATGAATGATGAGATTATTTGTTTATTTTCTGAAACACTCCAGATACATAAGACCGTAGTAACGCGTCTATCACTCAGTAGAAATAGGACATACGGATGATATACATGTAATTCATATAACTATTTCGAATATTCACAAATGCCATGTATGGTCATAAACCCTTGAAGTCCCATTTTTAAGCTTGTATAATATCAGTTCATGGTAAATTTTATCAAGAACATACTGTATATTTAATCCTGTTATATTGATTCCACGAATTATAAATCCGACTTGGTCGTGCATGTATTCCAATGTTGTCTATATTATATGTATCGTAAGTATTTACGTACATGTACAATCATGGGCTGTATAGATCGTACTTATTGATACGAGCATTTTTATTCGTTTTCCTTTTCAATATCATTGATGATTTATTTTTGTTAGATAGACCGGCCGCTGCTTTGTTTGCTGTTTTTTATATTCAATTCGCTAGATCAATTTAACTATTGCAACTGTAAGTATTGATACATACATACTGAAATAAAAATGTATCACCATCAGACTATAGTTCAGTGAAGAATTACAAAAGGTTTATAAAACGTACACGTCAGAATAAGATTTCATAAATACATTTATAAAGATGTGGATTATAAGTTGGTTAGATCTCTCTTAAGCACTTCGTCGTGCGCCGGGTTTCTACCGTATAAATATATGTATAAAAAAGGTTCATGGTAACTAATTCTCACTTATAATAAGCAAACTCAGACTCTAGTTTAGGCTAGAAGAAATAGTTGTATTTATGATTACATGTATTTGATCCCCAAAATAGAGATTTTCCCTTTAAATATTTAATTCTAAACAAACATTTCGTACTTTTGAGTTTACTGTCAAAACAGAATTTGATGTCTGCGCAAAAATAGGGTCTGGCACTAGATAGGCTACCCTTTATCAAGATATTTTATAACCTTAATTGAGCACAAGTCATTCTTTCATATCAGGGTCCAAGATTATATATAATGTGATCAGTCTCCAAGCTTAAATCTTTTTCTTTTTTTAATATCGAAATTATTGTGAAACAAACGCTATATTTAGATATAGATATAGATACCATAATTCCACCAGTATTATTAATCAGAATATGTATTTAATCAGTAAACAGCGATGTCCCTTTAAAGAAAATACTGTTAGAATTTATGAAATCAAGATTAGATCTCGCGGAATCTGATCTAAAGTTTATAATGACCTCCGAGTCTGCTGGTTCGTGTAATCGCGTTGTTAAATATTCATTTACGGGTATATGTACGCGTATATGAACTGCTGCGACACAGCCACGTCTTTATACAGTGGTATAATCTGATCCATATCTTATATATGTACAAACATGTCTCAGCAATATAAATTCATATATTATTTTGCAAGTTTGTACTACATGCAATTTAAGTGATTTAGAACGTGTGAGTAATACTGGTTCAGTCCTAAATGAAATCCAGGGAAGCTGGTTAGGATAACTGCCCGCCACGATACAACTGAAATAATGTTGAAAATGACGTTAAATCCGATAAAATAAATAAATTAATAAAAATCGTAATCAGTAAATGATACAATATTGTTATAGATTATAAATGTCGCCGGGTTACGCAGTATTTAATTATGTATGATTTTGCTTAAATATTCATACATAATGATTTGTTAAAACACCTCATATAAACATTTGGATTATTAAAGAAAAATGCAATTTTTTAAACCCATCGAAATCTGTCAACATAATCCGATTAAAAGATTTTCCTTACGGACAATCAGATTACGTAAAGCCGTGACTGATTACAACACCGTTTGTTTAGGTAATAAAAAAGACAGCGATTCAACGAAAACGCAAAATACAAAGAATCATTAACGCAAAACAACAAAACACCGGTCTATTCAGCGTTGTTTGAACAGTTTGCCGTTTGTTTGTATTTCACGTTTTAGTCAATGACACGTCTCCATGGTTTCGATTTACGTTCTCGATTACCTGCCCTTACCTGTACAGGTAAAAATAGAATACACAAAGGTTTACAACAGGTGCGTGACCAAATACGAATATAACCGTTAAGTCAGCTCTGCAAGGTATCATAATATCGATTTAAAACTATTCGAACATTCCTTTCGTGTTTCAAATTATACTGCACACCCGATTGTGGATATATATTTCTCTAAAGACTGACTGGGGTGGGGTTAGGAAATAATAGAAGAATGTGTCAGTGATTAATAGTGACTCACAAAAATATCGGAGTGGTTTTAGTTTACATTTCTCTATATCTATGTGTATATGAATGTCCTAGTTAATGATTGGAATAAGAAGTGGTAACCATTTGTTTAAGACTGTATAAGCAAATATCACTGTATGGTTCAATATTTTATAAATAGCTCAAACGAAGAGGATCGTAATTTTTAACTGGTGAATACATTCAAGTGAATAATATACTTAATACAATTTTCATAATCGTATTGGAGACTAACGTGTTACTAACGCTGGTGATTAGTTAAACAGTCGGTGTTAGTTTTTTTTAAAAACATTTCGCTTTTAAAAACATTTTTCTGTGAAAATATTCATGGATCTATAAAGTGATAATTCTTTGTCTTAAGGTAAGTTAAAAATAAAGTATTGTATTCTTCAATTGTGTTCTACCTGGTTACAACACGTATTTCTAAAATACCATGTAACATTAAGTTAACTCCTGGTAGAGTTTTATTACACTTAACATTATGCTAAAACAAGTGTTAAGTGGCTGTCATAAGCCTTTATCTCATTAAAGATAAAATGACAATAACATTTCACTTTTTAGTCGGAAGAAATTTGGATATGACGTCTATAACAGAGGACTGACATGAACACACTTCAAGTATTATTGTACTTTTATCGCTCTGTTTCTGTAATACTAGACTAAGTATAAAGTGGATTAACGATAGTTAGGTCAGCCAACGCAACTTACCCTATTTCTTGACCCGTGCAGGCATTTTATACGTGATTTGCCTAACATACAGACCTTTTTGAATGAGCCATGTGCATCATGTTGTATGCAATTTAACGAATACCCCAATTTAACTATCACTAAAGTAAACTTAATAAAAACAATTCAAGCTCTAGTTTCGGTCATAAAATCATGTTCTGTTACCCTGTAAGATATAGAAATTTGAAATCTGTAGAATATAGCCCCGGCCCGCATTCTTGAATTATCTTACATGTTTCAAATTACACGTTAAATGTATTATTGAACGTAAGATTTGGATATTACCAATTAACTTTCTTTGTATGATTTGCATTGTAGGGTGGGGTATGTTCCCGTATACTCAACAAAAGCACGCTAGAGTACAGATAAAATATTATCATGAACATTGCAGACTGCCTTTTTACACCATAAACACCAGACTGACTTTAAATGGAAAACGCCTTTCGTAAATCGTAATTATAAATGTAGTAACAAAAAACAACAACAATTAAAGCGGTTAAACAAAGATATACATTTAAATACATCCTGCTGAATATTTGACGAAACTGTCGACATGCAAAAAACACGTGTTTGCCAAAAATGCTCATAACACGGCGGTTCAGTTCATTGAGTGTATAAATAATGATACTTGTGTGGCATGTGACGGCTATGAAGCAAGTGTGGTACATTTAAATAAATTATGAGCCAGTCTCCTACTCATAAAACGACTGAAGATTGAAGTTTAGTTTGGTTTTACGTTTCAAGCTGTATGAAGGTGCACCCGTATGCAGAAAACATACGCCCGTCTAGATGTCGCCACGTGCACAAACCACGTGCACTTTCTGGAAATCACGTGCACGATATCGAGACATCACATGCACATTTATGTATACGTGCTGGGTCCATGTTCAATTTTAAGTTCTAACTGTGTTAATACGCTCCTAATAACCAAAATCACTGAATAAGATCTAGATCATTTCAAATCCATCGGTGTGTTGTATATCAGAGTGAAGTTTACGACATCGGTGTGTTGTATATCAGAGTGAAGTTTACGACTTTAAGTATAATTATGATTATTTGGTTTTTGAATTTCAAATTTCAAACTGACCAATCGCCAGACAGTATTCTGAAACTTGCCCTAAACACTCGTGTTTTAAACTGATAGTGGTAAAAGTTTTGAGCCTTTGGTACAAATTTTCAAGGGTCAGACATTTCATTTTGTTAAATATCAAGTGTCAGATGTCACTTTAAGGGGAATCATCACAGCACAAATTTGTGAAAAAATAGCCACCTGACATTTTTGCTATGCGTCCTAAAAAGTGGCGTTGTTCAATAATTACTGAAAGTACATAACTAAAATGAGTTTTTATCAATAGCTAATGATTAAATGTACATTTCTGCACCAGTAAAATAATATTTGATGATTAACAAGTATCTATAATTCTCACCTGAACTTATGCTAATTCCATTAGCCAAAATAATGTATCATAATGTCGAAATTAATTTAACCTACAATGTCCAACAATAACTTCAACATGTTATTGAGGGTTTCCATATTTCAAATTTTCACTTTTAAATGTTCTTCCATGTTTATTTTCAATTCTAAACACAGTCCTCAATATTCACATTTCACAAAAATCCTCCACACACGTGTTTACACTATGTACTACACAGTAGCCTAAACACACATGGAAGAAAATTCACTGTGTGAAAGTTGAGGACTGTGTTAAGAATTGAAAATAAACATGGAAAAACATTTAATAATGAAAATTCAAAATATGGAAACCCTCAATGACATATTGAAGTTATTGTTGGACATTGTAGTTTGAATTAATTTTGATATTATGATACATTATTTTGGCTAATGGAATTATCATAAGTTCAGGTGAGAATTATAGATACTTGTTAATCATCAAATATTATTTTACTGGTGTAGAAATGTACATTGAATCATTAGCTATTGCTAAAAACTCATTTCAGTTATGTACTTTCAGTAATTATTGAACAACGCCACTTTTAAGGACGCATAGCAAAAATGTCAGGTGGCTATTTTTTCACAAATTTGTGCTGTGATGATACCCCTTAAGAGAAATAAAGTTCAGTACCAAATAAAGTACAAAGTAAGCTAAAACACTTTTGAATAGACATAAGATTTACCAACTGAATAATACAAAGTGGTTAGCGGTTTAAAACAACACATTATTGCACCCACATGAGTTGTGATAAAACCACAGTGGAATATTTACGACCTAACCAAAAACCAGTTTGAAATATGCGTGTTCGAATAAAATACCTATTCAGACATACATTACTCTATTCGCAATTCATTCATTTCTACCGTCTTGCTTCAACTAAATAATTTGGCCGATTTTAGGAAGGGATACCGCTTTTGTTAATGCTAATTCAGGGGCACTTTATGTGTCTCTAGCTAATCCTAGCTTAAGTAATAGGAGAAATATGTAGTTATAATAATAAAAAAAACATAACGAATTGAAATCGCATTCTTATGTAATTTATTATTACAAAGACCGTCCTATGCTATACATGTGTAGTACAGGTCTTGGATGTTTATTTATACATTTGTACATGCGAATTATCCCCCATTCCTTCCTTTTTGTAGTGTGGGTAATATTTGTCAACAGATTTCTGTTAGATTATAATCAATAGCCACGATGAATCATGCTAGTTATATACGCTAATCTAATCAAATCTTGTATATAAAGATCTAATAATCTATTCAATATCCAGTGCGGTGTTATATACAAACATATATGTGTATGTGTATACTTGAGCGAGCCTTTTTCATCTTTGATCAAGCATTTCACGTGGTTTCTAACCAGCAATATATTATATGACGACACTAAAGGTGATTATTCACAAAAAAACAACATTAAATGTCGAATGTGTGATACTAATTACATGTAATATCAAATGATATTAGTCTAGTAAAATGGCATCTTTAAGCATGTGATTTTTTTGTAACCCCATGCAGAGCTAATATGTCAATATACAAATAGTATATAGTTCGGATTATATAATATAAACGTTGATCAAATAGTTACCTAACTGGTAAATTCGATGAAATAGTTACCTGCATCGGATAGCAAGGTTGATCGATAAACTGGCTCCCATCGAACTCTGGCTGTACAGAGATTTGTTTGGTGGACTGCAACATGGAACGGGAACTAGTCAAGGTCGATCGATCGATCGTGTATATACTACATCGGTAACCTAAATCAATTATTTACATAACCGGTAGATCAATCAAACAGTACCGAACTGGATTATTTCTATATTTTTGGTTTATGAATAATTTTCAGTTAAAAATCAGAATGTGTAGAATATTACCACCTGCCGCAGCTTTGAGGTCACGTGGTCTCCTTGCTGTCCTACTTTACAATATAATTAATTGACCGAAGCCTTTACTCGTATGATTATCATCAAATTAAAACACATGTATATTTATAAGTAGTATAAAATATTTGCGGTATATAGCTAACCATAAAGTGGCCTTGAATCATTCGAAGTCCTTCGGCGTGAAAAGAAATAAAAGTACAATGTACAAACATACATTATGTAGTTACATACAGCCCATAGCAGTGCATGCATGATCTCATCTTATATTGTGTAAAAAGTAAACATGTTTATTATAGTGTCACCCCTAATGAAAGGACCAGCCATGTTGGCTTATAAGATACCTATCTTTTGTTCCACAGTACCTCCCGAATCTCTTCTCATTTTGCCGGGCGCCTGACTGAGATGGCCATATACGGTAACCATTATTTAACTAGCTTGCTGCTCACCGACCGACCGCATCTGTTCTTACCCTGTATCCACTGGAGTTCAAATGTTCGATCTCCCGCTCCGAAGGCTGACACCCTAACCACTCGGCCACGGTTGTGGTTGTTTAAGAAACTTAAATTTATTAAATCAATATAATACTCTAAACATTAAAAAAAACGTGACGTTTCCGTCTGTTAGATGCAAGTCGTATTATAATGTTTAGTCCAGAAAAATGGTCGTGTTTCCGGGAAGTAAGCCAAAATAGATATGATTCATGTTGATCTGTTGAAAAAAACCTTTTTGTGTCTTTTTTTCTTATCGTAATTTGAAGCTAGATTCGTCACATTACCAACTACTGGTTGCATTTTTTTCCATTTTACTCATAGAAACTCAAGGGACGACGCTAAATATCAGGCTCACACGGTCAGTCGGTTAACCGGAAACATGACTTTTGTTTTTGGCCTTATTTAAGTTGTGAACACTACCATTACAAAAAAAGATACTATTAAGAGTAATTAACAAATAATGTATTGCCATGTTATTTTTGTACATCGTTTTCCGAAAAAAGTGTTTTCTATTGCCCCGACCGATGACTTATCAGTTGCGAGTCCATGTATGTATCTAAGTTATTGCCCCAACTTATAAGCGTGCAGCGTTTTTAAATGTGATGCGAATACAACGACTGCCATAATTCATAATGTACTTTTATTGTAATCTTATGTGTTATAGGTGTACATGAATGTATCGATCACGCAGTCTCCCATGAGTGATTTTATTAGATATACCAACCTTTCTACTGTACCATCTCCAAACAAGTTAATTCATGTTTAACCCACGTTTATTTCTTTCAATATATCGATCTGAATATACCAATAAATTCAATAGTTGATGTTGTTTAATGGCACATCGACAACAGTTCCTAATGGTCATGTAGATTGTGTAACTTTCTTATAATGATATCCGACAATAAATTAATTTGATTCGTTTTGATTTGGTGTAGAGCGCATTGAGATAAAATTGCAAGTAACCGATATGATCCATGTGAAAGGAGACACGTGTTTCAATAAATTGATACATTTTAAAGCATCCACGCTAAAGTACTGATGATGACGTGTATCATGTCAAAAACGTTTACGTAAGGCCATCTTTAAAAATGTTTGTTTGGGTAACCCTACCCAGATAATTTTCAGTGGGTATTTATGTAGGAAATATCTCTTTTTACAATAAATGTCAAAATGCTATTCATATATTTCTAAAAAACAGTTTGCCCAGTAGACCAAGAAAAGTTGGGTGAGTAGGTATAGCGTAACCCCAAACAAAATATTCTTTAAGAATTGCCTAAGTATATTGATAGTTATATAATCTTTCTCTTCGGTATTTACACAGTATGATTACCATTATCTACTTAAAATTTCGCAAAAAATCTCATTTCTCAACTTACAATATCTTTCATCTAAATCACATGACAAGATGTGGGACACAGATAGTGCAACATGACATGTTTTTATCATAATTAAAATCAAATTACTGAATACGTACACGTTATTGCCGAGTGTCTGTTTTGAAATGACAACGCATAATGACAGGCTATTGAAATTTCCAAATCGACGATATTTGAAACAAAAGAACGAAACATTGTACATTATACATTGTATATAATTATCTGTGTATATACATACTCAATGACTTCTTAATAACATTTTAAACACAGGGCATTTGAATTGCATGTATTTATTACCGACGTGCTAAAACATACACATAACACAACATATAACAAAAGTTCGATCGCAATGTTAGTTTATTTAATAATAATGAAAAAAATGCTGTACATGTACGTATAAAGAAGCCTCAGGCAGATGTAAAAAGACTTTGCGTTTCTTATAACAAAGGCATCATTATTCGTAGGTTTGTGTTTAGACTGTTCTGTCAATGACTGTACATTGTATTATAAACTTGTAGAAGTAACCAATCCTTCTGTATCATGGTTATTTGATATAATTTGTTGGTCATCATATTTCTGACCGTATGGTTTCTGGCTATATATATATATATAGCTACATGTAACATTCATTTGTATAAAGCGAAAGAAATGACTAATGATTCAGTATCATTCTCAGTCCGTTTAACTTAGTACGGAAGTAATGTTAATCTTGATTACACGATGAATTACGCGTAGTTATTATCACACAGTTTATAGCATTTAATACACTGGACATGATTGTTATCAGAAGTCATTTCCATGTCTAGTGAACTGTCAGATATATGAGCTGAATGTGTATGCTGATACATGTATTAAACACTGCTCAACTTAATATACTAGTAATCGATCACCTGG
Organism: Lutraria lutraria; assembly: GCA_964023205.1. Lineage (NCBI taxonomy): Eukaryota > Metazoa > Mollusca > Bivalvia > Venerida > Mactridae > Lutraria > Lutraria lutraria. Next base: position 33,794,036 of record OZ026833.1, read on the forward strand.
ATGTGTAAGTTATTTATTAATACAAATGTATACGACACCATTGAAATACTTAAGACAATCAAAGACAACAGTCTTTGAATTAGTTTGTTTGTGGCAGGTTGCCCGCCAATATACTTCATGAAGAAAAATCTCAAAATATAGGTTGCCCGAATAAGGACTTAAAGAAGGAAAAAAATCTTTTCGGGCTGATGGCCAACCAACTAATTCGAAGACTGAGACAATCAAAAGACTTATCCTGTATACAAAATGGATGTAAAATGTCACAATGTTTCAGAATAAGTTTAAAATATAATACCACATTTCATCTGTGTCAAATAAAGTAAGGGATTGTCATGCGCACAAAATGTTCAGAATGTGTCATGTTGACCGATTATAAAAGTTGAGTTGTGAACATAACTGTAAGGAGGCACGTTACTAGACGAATGAGGCAGTTAGATGATTCCTGAGAGACCGAACAATTTTGCGCGAAGAAAAGATATACAGTCATATTAAACATAAAATGGAGTTCTTCGCTCCCATCTTTGTTTCTACACGGAAAATGACAAAGATGAAGTTATCAATTACAAAATTGTCTAAATCATGACTAAGTCAATTGCATGTTTATTTTGGCAAACTACCATAAACTGATTTGTATGCATTATACTACTATAACTAACTCTGATTGGATATCATTTGGTGGCTTAATTTAGCGCCATCTTTCGTAGTTTCGTAATCCAAAAACAGTTCAAACGAAATACTTCCATATAGTTCTATCTTTCAAAACACTGTTTTTTAAAACGATTCGTTTTAAAAGGATTTGCACAAAGATTGTCGTCAGAAAATGATAAAAGCTGTAATGAAATCTTATGTAAATCCACTCTATGCTTTTTAGGGTCATTTAGTAATTTAAGCTGATTGTGTTCAAGGTTTAAGAATATGAATGCAAGATACACATTGATTCAAAAATAGTTGTATCGTATTTCATTGTGTACATACTTTTGAAGATATTTCCATGAATATTATTGGTCCCTTTTCATAGAGATATCTTAGCTCAAATACCAGTTGTTACACTCAAAATATATTGTTACCCAGCGTTTGTGAAAATGTAAACTGCTTTTTCATCTCAGTATGTTTCTATAAACAGAACAGTCAAAAGCAAGCCTTGACGTACATATAAGGACGTTTCAATCATTGATATATACGCGTTGATTTACATTTGTAATTCTATTCCCAGTAATGCTTAGCATGTTTGAAGATTCCAAGACATAATTCATTCATAAGGAGTCTAGCCCTTTTAAACGGAACTACTTGACACAGTTTTATGACTATCATAAGTGGAATTTCATCGTGATCTGGATATTTGTTTTATAATGTACTATCCTCGTTCAGGGTGCGTACACACACAGTTTGGTAAATAGAAGAATACTATGCTATAACGTAAACATGCTCTATACCTGACAGGTAAATAAGAATAGAACCTTAATACATTGTATTTAAATTAGTGCTTAAATTGCTTACAATATTTATTTATTTATCCCTTGTATAAATAGGCCGATTGAGTCACAAAATATATCTCCCCCAAGGACTTTTTACGTGATAGTACCTATAGAAAACAGGCCTAGATTAAGGACAATACAATTTGCGAATAAAATCTGAACTATTTGTGATATTGTTCCTATTGGTCGTACGAGTTTAGTTAAGAGTTCGTCGAAAACACGTACTATTTTATTTACTTAAATTATTGATGGCCAAATCTTATTTGTTTGACAGTGTTAAAGGAAATATTGAGCGTGGTGAAGACGTTTCATACAATCTTTATAAATATTGGTTTAACAGACCAACCACAACCAGTACCATTTGGAGTCTTTTTTTCCAGCTTTAACAGTCTATGAAAATACTAGGCTTACACCTGGACAGAACCATCGACCTTTCGTAAGCTTCCATAGTTGTGCAATTTGTCTGGTCACGTATTGGATTCGAATTTACCACTGGATGACCGATTGATTTCCAGTCTCGGAGTATAGTCTAGGACTATCATTTGACCATTGAAATGGCATTTTGACTCATGAAATAAGCAAAATAAAAATTCTGACTCTTGAGAATTTATAGCAAAGGGCCAAATTTTCATGAGTTTGAAAAATATTCATTTACATATACATGTACTTACATTTTTGACATTTGACATATCGTACATGTATCTTTGTTTAACATCGTCCTGTCACGTGTCTTCAACGTATCGTTACATTAAATCTAGACGTAAGTAAAATAAATTACCTGGCTAATTATCGTGGCCAAGGTCTAACCTTATTATAAGGGTCAAACGAGAGGTCACGTTCATATTTATAATATGAATGTCTGGATGTCTTGAATAATTGTGATACATGTATGTATCTCTGATCTCCTAGGTTAGATCCGATTAAGACCGTCGGAAAAAGTTTCTATTCCACTGCTCGCTATCGACCTTGCTATTGCAGATTCCACCATCGACTGTACCATTATCCGATTTCACCATCGACTCGGCTACTAGTATTTTCCGATTCCATTGTCGACTCGGATATTTTCCGATTCAATCATTGATTCTGCTATTGCCCTATTTCACTATCAACGGGGCTATTGTCCGATTCCATCGTCGACAGGGTTTTGTTCGATTCCATATCTACTGGACTATTTCCCGATTTTACACCTACTGGGCTATTTTCCGATTTCACATGTACTGGGCTATTTTCCGATTCTGATATCATCATCGACTTTGACAAATTCTGACACCAACTTACAGTACCCAATGAACCAGTTTCATTTATTAGCCAAAAGCATCTTTCCAATTATCCATGTTACCCTTTCGATCAAACGTTCCAGTTCGCATAAAAACGTTGGGTTTTAAACGGGGTTTGTTTTAGAACAGGAACCCTACTTTAGATTAGAAATGGACTTAACATTCTTAAGAAAAATAAATACTAGTATTCAATATCAACTAAATGAATGTATAATTTACTCCTCGGTGCCTTGTCGTCTGCAGTTTGTTCTATATTGTTTGTGTCGACTCAATAAAATAGAAATAGAACACCGCGTGGTACTTGTAACTCAGAGGACAATAAGTTCGATTGACTTTCATTTAACTTGGGACACGTGACTTAGATAAATAGCTTTTCCTTGAAGCAGACTTCGATCAATTGTACGCTTAAATTGAGCATGGTTTCCTGTAGTTAAAATCTCCTCTGTGAAAATACATGGCCTGGGCGTTATTGCTTTGTCACCATCGATTGCGGCTAGTCTTTTATCTGATACCTCAATTTAGTGCTGTCAGTTTCCAAATTGATCATACTTCGTTGCAATATTTGTTCAATCTTGAACCAATCTAGCATTTGTACAAACTGAACTTGTCTTCAACTTGTGAAATAGAAAGTGTTCAATAATCTATTGGAAAACATACGTTGCCTCTTCTAGAACAAGACGGATAGTTAGTGTTATATCACAAAATACGTGTCACACTGTGTATACTGTTCAATTGGTTGTTTGATGTCGGACGGGAATTTTAAGTCAGGTCACGAAGTACGGTCTATATCTACGATACTCAAATCGATCGTCGGCTGCTAGACGAAAATTGATTTATCCCCTTATCCATTCATTATGTGTACCTTATAATAAATTCATATCGTGAATGATATGAATATAAGTACAAATGTATTTAAATGTATGATGTATACTAAACTACAGCTAAAAAAATGACGTTCTGGATGAGAAGAAACGTATAGTAACCATACACTGGCTGAGGTCAAGCTTCACTGGTGTACTCCTTGTTGTACAATCTCCTCATCTTTTTATCAATGTTTTACTGCGGTTAATAACGTCAGAAAGTTTCCATCACCATAAATCTAACAGTGTTAACTTAAGTACTTTTTATGTGAATACTTGCTTAGTGCCACTATTACACATTAGGGATACATTGTATATAACTGTTTAGTGTTTACATTTGACTCATTATCTAGTTATGAGCGGAATGTTGGTGAAAAAATTTAACAGTTTGATATAGGGTTACAATCTTTATTCTGTATAGATCTTGTGAGGCTTACATTGGACAAACATGTCGAATTTTCTCCTTATTTGGAAAAGTAGTCGGCTTCTTCATGTGGAAGGGTTATTGAGTACTTGTTAGACATACAGTCCGGAAGAACTGGTTAAGTGCATGGGTCGTTGAAAAAAAACCAGATCGAGTTAAATCTTCTGAAACGAAATGAATATGGCTACGCTGATACCTAGATATTGCAACTTTCGTATGTACCACAAACATCGGTCACAGAATTGTTGGTAGCACCATGACTATTTTATTTATATGTTGTTTAACGGACCATTTGACAGCTATGGCCATTTCAGAGCCACCACAGAAGGCGGGGGGGGGGGGATAATATACAAGAGAACCGGACATGTACATGTATATCCCTATTTTCGCCATTTTCCTATGATTTTCTAGACACAGTACTTGTAGCTTGCCCCATTAATTAACAAGTCTGAATATTACACAAAAAACAAAACAACATTTGAAACCGATTCGAAGAGTAGAAGTCGTAACAATGAGGTATACATGTACTAGGTGTTATATTGAAGCGTTCGCTAAGCGATGTTAAGCTCTAAATGTGGTTTGTAACCTTTACCAAGTTTGATAAAGAACATACAATAAGTTTAATATTCTCTTTGTTAATTAGAATGATATCGACTGATTGTAGATCGATTTGGTTGCCACGTGTTCCTTTGTGAATATTTTGATTCAAACTTCCACGAGGAACATGTGTTTATAGATAAGTTTTAGATAAGTTTATTTATATACAATCCTGTAAGCCATATGGCCCATGAGGATACATAGTATAATACAATGGTAATGCAGAATAAATGAAACATATATACATATAATCAAATCATAAGGAGAAGGTTTTTCAAAGAAACAGATCATGTGCATTAAATCAGTAATAAAGCAATAAAGCAATAATGCCCCTAATTAGACTTATTTGACAAAGTTCCGCTGTGGCATTCTAAAGGACACATCTATTGTGTTTAGCAATGCTTGGGGTCAAACGACTTTTGTCATTTGAATGATAATATAAATGTAGAATTTACGAGAGATTAACTTTACGACTTTTTTGTTCAAAATGAAATGTGGAAAATGTAAAGAATAGGCAATAAAAAACTTGACTTTATTTTATCTTCGCGAAATAATTCATTACCTTTGTGTGTATTTCATAACGGTGTATTTATATATAACCTCGCAATTATGGAAGCATTTTGCGAGCTGTTTTGAGGATCACGTTGTTTGACAAAACGTGGTCTTTACAAGTGTATGGTCGTTATATTGAGGGAATCTGCGAGTAATATATTTCTGAACACGCATGCGTGGACATACATACCATATCAGTTTCATTCATCATACAGATGACGTTATCACTCGAGAGATGCTACCAACTCTCGAACCACACCAGCTGTTGAAGATATCGGAATAAAAGTCACCTGCCCCAAAGCATATATACAGACGTAGCCTTTCATCGACACATGTTGCCAACGAATGGATCGCATCTGACACATGTCGCATGGCTGACGCACTTTTTGTAATGTAAACATATACTCCATGTTTTGTGAATACATCACTTAACTTAAACCGTTTCTAAGTATATATAATGATCATATTTCCCAATATTTGCTTGTCAGTGTCATGAGTATGCTAATTTCAGAACTTGGGAATAAGTTACGTAATAATCCTAATCAGTTGGAAAAAAATACTAAATCTGACATCACAATGGAGATGTACTTAATGTAATCTGCATAATATATAATCGTACTCAATTGCATGATGCACTACAGACAGGCACTTAAGTTGATAAGGTACACATGTTGCAAATGAAATCGCTACAACGGATTGAAAATGTTTGAATATAATTTAAATTGCCATTGATTGTTTATCAGTTTATGTGAGTTTATCGCCGTGTTTTAAGTTTTTATACGATATTTTAATCATATTCGGCAACCGGTTCACTTAACCAGTTTTCCTGGAATGTTTATTAGAACAATTACTAACTTAAACTTCCACGTGGAGCCGTCACCTTCTCCACATATGGAGAAAAATCGACGTGTTTTTTCACATTTCAGAGTAGGGTATTATGAGTCACATTTCAGAGTAGGGTATTATGAGTCACATTTCAGAGTAGGGTATTATGATTCACATTTCAGAGTTGGGTATTATGAGTCACATTTCAGAGTAGGGTATTATGAGTCACATTTCAGAGAAGGGTATTATGAGTCACATTTCAGAGTAGGGTATTATGAGTCACATTTCAGAGTAGGGTATTATGAGTCACATTTCAGAGTAGGGTATTATGAGTCACATTTCAGAGTAGGGTATTATGAGTCAAATTTCAGAGTAGGGTATTATGAGTCAAATTTCAGAGTAAGGTATTATGAGTCACATTTCAGAGTAGGGTATTATGAGTCACATTTCAGAGTAAGGTATTATGAGTCACATTTCAGAGTAGGGTATTATGAGTCACATTTCAGAGTAGGGTATTATGAGTCACATTCGGGATTTGAAGCCTGGAGATCGCTGGGTAACAATTCCAGCGCGCCAACCTTAGGGCAACGGCGGCGACTCAAACATAATATACGTCAAAGAACAAATGTCTTACGTTGTATATTTATTGTTAGCGACACGGGTCTCATTCCGTTTGCTTTACATTTTATTTTGTGAAGGATATTACTTTGACTTGTCTATAATTGTACAGTTCAAACTTTAATTGTGAGGACCAGTCATGACCTGCTGGCATATGATTGGTTGTTTTTTAACCAGCTATTTGAATCACTCAAAGAAAAAGCTGCTTTCTTTGACTGGTCTTATGTCAGCTTTATCCAGGACGTATATTGACAATTATATTGATTTTCCCGTACACGGAAGACATTGTTATGACGTTATAATGTAGTGTCTAGAACGTATTTATTCAATTACGTATTGACATGAATGTCTGCGATATATCTTGGTCAATCGAATTATACCACACTATATCGAACTAGGTTGAACACGTCTCGTTCTTATTCATTGCAGTCACGATAACATAGATCAACTTAATTGCCCTTTATGGTGTGTTTTGACGGTGCGGGTAGTTTTTCAGTCCTCATTAATTCAAAGCAGATAAGCCGTGCACGTCTGTGCTTGATTCTTTAAGATCGATCTTACCGAGATGTTTTCTCCAGTCATGATGCCCGGTAAATCGAACAACACTGGTCTGGATTACCTGCCCATAACTGCCGTACTATAACACCGGGAACCAGGCAAATAAGACACGTGATGAATTCGATATTTTGAACAGCAATCAATGATCCAATGACTTAAACATGATCTAATAAAGATTTTTTACAAGACTCTTCCCTCGCTATTTTCTCGGGATGACAATTATAGATATTGGATATTTCAATTCCGAAGTATTCCGGAATTTTCTTAGCGTGCTATTTTCGTCTGCAACAGTTTTTGTCACATCGTCAAAGCTAGCACTGTCGACTGCAGCTGAAGGCATACTCTTCATCTCTGTGTAACATTGATGTATGTCATACCTCTTATTTGGACACGTTAAAGAATTATGTCTTCATTGTCTACATATTCTCGTCTGAACATTATTTTCACTTCATGTTGAAGAGTATGTACATTATTTACGAAGAGTAATGGTTGTTAAAGCATTTCAAATTTGGAGAAACGTGACAAGGAAAAACATACACACATAAGTGTGTAACTATTGGAATAGAAAATATAAAATACGACTATTTTGTTTAAAAGGAAGAGAAGTCTGGAATTATATGGCATATACATGACAAGGTAACGATGTATTCTATTTTGCATTGTTGCAAAGGATATCTGAAATCGACCAGGGTCTTTGACACTCCCCATAGTGTACTGTAACCCCTCGGGTAACTCTATTCGGGGATTGATACTCTTTAAATTGGGGAACTGCTCCCCGGGGCGCTATATCCGAGGGTATCCCCATAGCGTGTGACAGGTTTCGACTCTGCAACTAGCTTTACAGACTTTTTAACAAATCAGCGTCGAAATTTATTTGGCAAGTAGACCTTCTGGCATTTAATCAACACGTTGGCAACAAAAGGACTACGCAGCTATCTAAAACATTTTTCTGTTCGGGTTAATATTTAATAGCAGAAAACCTATCATGCATGTTTCTTATATATTGAAAAATTACCATGTTGAGAAAGATATGCTTACATATTTCATTGATGATGTTTGCTACAAGGATAGGATGTTTTATGGGTAACATGATCTATGGTATATCACACCCTAATCTTCTCGTGTTACTTTGTGCGGTTAAATATATTGAATATGACTTTTATACTATCGTGACACACTGACCTACATTTGTGTTTAACTTCAGATTTAATAGTATTTTTAAAGATTTTTAAGAGCATTATCCATCATAGACGAATACTCTCATGTATCGTTTTTAAATCGCTGTCGTCTCATGTTACATTGATGTAAAACTGAAAAAAAAATGATCATAAACACTAAGAAAAACATGGGGAGTGTTTTACTTCACTTAAAATGCATTTATGGTTAAGCTTAATGGTTTATATTAACAGTACATATCAAGGAAACAGTATGGATATAAAAACCCAGTTGTCCTGTATATTTGCTCCCCCTCCCATCTCTGTGACGGTCTGAAATGACCGTAGCTATCAAATGGGGCCGTTAAATAACAAATAGATAAATTATACTTACTAACTTCTCATTGAATGTGTCCAAAAAAATGGTTTAATTTTAAATTATGATTGAAATGTTTACATGTTAAAGTTAGTTGTATGCACTGGTCATAGTATGATATTATTTGATATTGATTACAGAGCCTATACATGTATTAAATGTTGACTTAGATGGGCGCGTTGTTAAAATCGGAGACCTTCAACTCAGCTAACGATGATACATACATGTGGAAATAATTATGCCATTTCCATTGATATGTAAAGAATGAGAGTAAACGTATGACAGTAAACTATAGCTAGCTCAGGCATGAAACACATAAATAAAGCATTTTGTGCCATAACCCTCCTATTGTCATATGTCACTAACCTACAGCTTTATTTGATTAAAAGAACGTCGTTTTAACAACATTAAGTATTCAGGTCACATGTACTATAATTGTTTATTCACATAACTTGTCTTCATAATGCGCATCTCTGGTTAAGTATTAAGCTCGAACGCAGCTGTGGTTCCAAAGTCCACATGGCGTTCGTAGACGTCTACGATCGATAGTATTCTCCTGTTACAATATAATAATGACGGTATCTTTCATCAGTGGATGAAATAAAATAGGAGTGCTTCTTTTGTTTAATTGCCAATGCTAAATCTATAATATTGACATTTTATAACCATGGGTCGCGAAATCTAATGACAGTCAATAGAAACACGCCAATTTATCTCAAATAGCATTTTCTGCAAATGCGCGACATTGTTCTACGTTTATTCATACATACTGAATGCACTTAGTACCAGCAACTAATATTACGGATATATACCAGATAAATCGATTACACGAAATACTTATTATAATGACTTGAAAATTTCCCGACATCAAAGTGAGATACATTTTGTATATTCTTTCCATTTTCAAACAAACATTATCTATTGAGCATGTATTCTGTGGACATTTTATATAGTTGATATTATTACATTCACTATCTTCCTCGGTTTAGAAAAAAACTGCTTTAATATATCTGAAACATACAGGTTATGAAAAGGGATTATCAATCGAGTCAGTGAATTCATTTTCATTGCAGTAAAATGATAAAATGGAACCTAACCGAATTATGAAATATATGTCCTTAAAAATAACCCCTGAATTTAACTATGTTTTTTTATGACAGAGCGTATCATTTTTCATTCAGCGGTATACATCTCAATACCTTATGTAGTTATTCATACAGTGTTTGATGCAACGGAATATTTTTTCTGGTGTCAGTGCTTAATATTGAGTATTGATAGATCTTGGTTTACTCCATATTTGTATATACCCTTAATGAAACTACTTTATAAAGTCCAACTTAAACACGTTTTGCAAGCGGTTACGCGATCCAAGCGTACGTATTACAGTGTATGGGTCGGTCGATAGACATTACTTCTTATTTTATTAGACGTACAGGCTTGTTTCAAGAACTAAAAGCTTGAAAGGAATGAATGGCTTGGCAGATATAATTTGTCATCGGCTCCTCCGTATTAATTTGCTAAGAGACCTGTTCAATAAAGTATGTAGACCTCATTTATAAGACTAGTGTTTTCGAACTGGTTTTCTTTATGTTATACGATTTCAACTTTAGAGATCACCTCAATATTTAGACCGGGTTTTATTTTCTTCACTATTTCAACTTGGCTACGATATAACCTCAGTACAACATGTATTGATTACTGTGTTGTTTTCTGCAGGTCAGAAATCAAAGGTGGTTTTAATATCGAGTTTGTTCATATTAAATTTGTTCATTTTATATGTTAGTAATACACCCAATGCTTTCGTGCGGTTATCATTAACCTGTGATGTTAACCTATGCGTTTTGAGTATTCAACTACATGTACAATCAATAAATCTGTACATGTCGAGAAAAGAAAATTCTAAAATATTAATATTCAGGTCGATTTTGGTAAATTCTCAAGTAAGCTTAGAGGACCAAAGTCTTTAACTAAATAATAATGATTGACTGAATGCGTACATATCTGGTTTATATCTTGAATAGAATACACCGTACGCATGTAAGAATATTGATTTTGGTCCACATGATATTCTGATCGGTATTGAAATATAGATTTGTACAAATTAGGTGTAAATAATTGTTTGTTTATGGGTTTATGGATACCCGACCGATCCTCTCTCTCCCTGTCACCCTAGACCCTTTACAATACCCTGGGAACGGTGCATCTCCTTTTCTACCTTTCCAGACGCTTTCAAGAATCAAAAAAGCCTCAGCATGCCTACTCTATTTCTAATGTGCTTGCAACCAAAAACAAACCTTTGTTTACTTTACGCCTTACTAATGTTACACTATTTGTATTGTAATCTGTACCTCCAGTACTCTGATTTCCTTGATAGAATCAATACAATTATAAACAATTTGAGAGATATCAAACAATCATAGAGGAAGCAATATTTAATCAGACAATACTTATAACTTGATACGATGTTTGCAAGTAGCGTGTATCTCCTTCTTTATGTCAATAGAGTTAAGTCCATTTTGCACTCGGTCCTTAAATAGAATGACCAATCACAAGGCTTAATTCTTGGGGCTGTATTATCAGTTCTTTTTTATGTACCCTGAATGTAGTTTCGTTATGAAAATCAAGTTTGCAGGCCAGATCCACAATTAATTGTAAATAATAAAATACAATATTATGCCCATGATATCAATATAAATCCTTTGTCATGAATATATTTTATCTTTCTATTTTGGGTACAATATGTCACATATTCATTTATTTATATTATATATATATTGAAAATGTATAAATGTTTAAGTGTCAAGAAAATTTGGTATGAACAATAATAAGTGAATATATTATACACTATACTACAAATTATTTTATTGGAACGGAATCCTCTGTGATGAATACTGCTGCAAACTGTCAGTGGTTAGGTGGAACCCACTAGCGGACATTTTGTATGTTTCTATATGTAGGCCGATCTTCGGATTGTGAGCTTTAAGTCTGGTCACTTTTTACAGTTCATGATAAAACGCAATAGAAATATTTGAGCTCAATTTGCAATCGATATTTAATTCTCTTAACTATAGTTGACAAGAATACCTTTTAAATAGCATCGTAGTATGACCTTCAATGAGTTATATTCACATACGCCATCATGGCTTATTTACAAATCCTTATACCTGAAATGTGTATACAATGTGTTGAGATTGTATATATGTTCTACTTATTGAAATAAATATTGAATAACTTCTTAAACGTTCTATTTCTTGTATGTTATTTTGTTGGACTGGTCCATTTCTTATTCCTATATACTTTAATCACAATTGATTACAGGGAAAACTATCTCTATCGAATATTCAAATATCATTTTGACGTTTGTTCTCATCAGTACAACTGACAACTGAATGCTGTGTTCTTCAATTACAATGCACTTCCTTTCCTCTGTACGCTTCAAAACACTATTTATAGAAAAAAACGCGAAATTTAATACTAATTTTGACTGGTTGCCTAAACTAACAAACGTATTATTTGTATATATGAATGCTGTTATAAAGCGTTATCAGTTTTCCCAGTCATGAAACACAAGTTCAATCTTACACAGCATAGTACATCTTATTTCGTTTTTCCCAAGTGTGATCAAATAAACTTTCTGGATTCACTTCGAAGAAAGTAACATTGTTCGTTTCTTTAAGTCCTGTTAAGTCTCGGACCCGTTGCGAAAAAGACATAAGTAAGAAGAAATTGATTTTGGTAACACAAAATGTATATAATTTCATTTTTTTCATTTATTTTAATCTTTCTATTTTTAGATCTTGAATATTTTAACCAATCAACGTGCGTGAAATCCAAACCATGACAGACAACACAACCCTTTCGGTCAGTGGCTTGGTAACTTCGACACCATCCCTGTCGCCTGAAAACACAACAGAAAATTTAACAACAACAACATTATGGACCCACGTGCCGAGGGAAGAAGCCGTCCGTGAATTTTGGATTGGATTCTTCCTAGCAACGACGTCAGCATGTTTCACCGGAAGTAGTTTTATACTTAAAAAGAAAGGTCTACTAAATGTTACCAACCGACAGGGAACGAGAGCCAGTAAGTTATACAAATAATTAATCAATAAAATAATAATATAGAGTACAACCTCTCCAGAGTGGCCCTCTTTATGGCAATAAGCTCCCTTCAACAACAGAATGATTTTACCACTGCTAGATTTAACTATTAATTTAACCTCTCTAGAGCAACAACCTATCGACAACAACATGAGCTTGCTACTCCTAAAGGGTGTTGCTTTGGAGAGGTTGCTCTGTATAATTGTAGTTTTTTTTAAATTTCCGACACATACATCGTACAGTCGACCATTGCGTTAATATCTTCGATTGTATACTAAGTATTTGAACTATGTTACAGTGATGATGCTGTTGATACTATCCATAACTAGACCATTCTTCAATACGAAAATCCTAATATAGAGCTTAATGTAAAGCGCCTCCCTGGTCGAGCTGTATTTTTAGGTCGATGATTCTACCCAGGTACAGGACTGTGGTCATCCTCCACGGTTAAAATTCGCCAAATTGGTCGAGTGGTTAAGGTCGCTGATTTCAAATCGCTGTAATCTCTCACTGATAGAGGGTCGTGGGTTCGAGCCCCGCTACTGAATATGTATCTATGTGAGAAAGTATGCAGCTTCTTACGGAGGATGGAAGTCTAGTACTGTTTTCTTCCTAAGAACGATGGTTAGGTGAACGGTCCGGCTCATATGACCCTGATAGTTGAAAGGGCGTACAACTCAAACAACAACAAAAAAAAAAAAAAAAAAAAAAAAAAACAGTATTGTTATGACTGAATGAAGCAATAATACACGTGGTTCATATACGTTTTTTTATCATTCCAGGTGACGGTGGATTTGCATATTTGAAAGAATGGCTATGGTGGTCTGGAATGGTTTTAAGTAAGTATTCGATCAATTACAGTCATGTACTTGCGATACAAATAAGCAGATATTGACTTTACAAGCAACATGCCAGTAAACTATTTGAACTAGTAGTTAATTGAGGGGACCCGAATACTTACTTCATTATATACATGTGTCTAGTGCGCTATACCCATGGCAAAGTAATGCAAAATGGTATGTCATGTGTAGACAGTACATCCGAACTTTCACTAAATTCCGAGTTCACTACATTATCCTGCTCTATTACTGTACATTCAATGCATCATAGATAAATCTACCGATGCTTGTGGTTGGTAACAATTTAGTGGTTTGTGACCGTTATGATTAATAACGAATCATTTGGAATCTAACGTCGTCACATAGAGAAATTCATTCATTATCGCAAGAGTTTTACTGTAGTTATGCAAAGCCCGATTTTAATGATGTGTCATTGTAAAGGAGTGTCATGTGTATAATAAACACTATTTATCTAAACCTGTCTCTTTTTATAGAAATAATGTATAGTTTGAGTGTTAAAATCTACACCCAGAAAATGTCAAGGTTTTGTGCTAAGCATAGTCTATTGATATATATTAAGACGGAAATTTATTGTCCTTTAATTCGTGTTCAACTTCCTTTTTTGCGGTATGGATTTATATCAAAAGTGTTAACATTATATTGGGTATACATTTAGACTTGATAAATTGCTTCCTGTGTAAGTAAAGACTATCTTGTGTACATAAAATCCATTCTCAAGCAAGAAAGGTTTTATTTCCGTCCGGGACCAGAAAAAAGCTCGTACTTGAGCAAGCTGTTCATGTAACTTACGGAAGTTCTTGCCAGATGTACGGCCGGGTCTATACCCCATCTATTAAAAAGCTATACCTGACTAGCCATGTAATCATTGTTGTTTGTGCAACTTCGAAAATAAAAACACCAAACATTGTATGTAGGTTGTATGGAGCCATATGTGCATTATGTAAGGTGGGTTGAGCTACAAGTGAATTATATATAATATACTAGGGTTTGTGGAGTTAAAGACGCAATATGTATGGTGGGTGTAGTGATAGGTGAATCTTGTAGGGTGGTTGGAGTTACATGTGTATGCTGTCGGGTAGGAGTTACAGGTACATTACATTCAATACAAGAATAAACCTGTATACATGGTATTGTGATATAACTCTGTTTTGCAAAATTAATGTACTTCTTTTTGTATTCGTGTTTGTATTTAAAACGTAGCATATACACAAGGTCATGGTGTATTGAATTTCACAACAATCTGATACATTAAGTGTCTGTATATTTACCCATTACGTTATACCCGGGTTGGCCTCAAAAGCGATGTTATCATACTTATCGTGTACATTTCTATTTGAAATTTGCTTATTCATAATAAAAGTATTTCTTTTTTACGTTTACGTTTAAATGAGATTTTACCGTATGCAGTATTCAAACAAATTGCTATGGGCCTAAAATGATTCGCGCCTGGATCCCTCGATTCATAATACTGTGTCCTATCAGCAAACCACTGCTCCT
Organism: Lutraria lutraria; assembly: GCA_964023205.1. Classification (NCBI taxonomy): domain Eukaryota; kingdom Metazoa; phylum Mollusca; class Bivalvia; order Venerida; family Mactridae; genus Lutraria; species Lutraria lutraria. Next base: position 33,809,210 of record OZ026833.1, read on the forward strand.
ACCAACCAAGAGTCGGCACTCCTTGTTTGTTTTTATAAAAAAGCTTCAGTCTGTTTAACCGTGTAATACTGGGCCTCGATAATGCTGCACATTCCACTGTTTGTCTATCATTCAATTGTTTGGTAATATTCTGTTATGTTATTTTCCAGTGATTGTTGGAGAGATCATGAATTTCCTGGCGTATTTATTTGCACCCGCTACCCTGGTTACTCCACTCGGAGCCCTCAGTGTCATCACCAGGTAAGAAACTTATAGTCAGGGTTAGATGTTTTCAGTGTTTTGCCTGAAATTCAGTTTTTATAATGCGCGGTAAGGTCCTATGTCCAAATTATGTAAATCCGGTAAGAAATAGGAGAGGGGGTTGAGTGTTACTCCTTATCTGAATAGCTCGACGGATGCTGACAATGATGCTGACAATGTAGGTGATTTGCTTTCTGTTATTAAGATGAACAACCAAAATTTTCAGTTCTTTTTTTTAATTTCTAACTTTTACCACTGGATATGCAATTCGTGTGGAAAAGTGATTTACGTGAAAACAACATTTTATCTCATTTTAATGATTTCTTCATGACTACGTTCATTTCAATGTCTTTATTGTTACAGTCAATTTTCAGTTCATTGACAAGAAATGTGTGCTCTACGATGCGAAATAAGATGAGTTATAATATCTGTAGTTATTTGATATATTGTATTGCAATGAGAATAAAATGTAAATTGAGTCTTTCGACACGCATAATAAAATGGCAATTAATATCCATTAACCCTTGTCAATGAATATTGCAGAAATTACAACTTCAAACATTACAATAATAGTGCAAATGCCTTCTACATAGTCTATATGTTAGGAGTCTGTGTAGTGCAAGATATTATTATTTCTTCACGGATTTTTTTTCTTAAAGTGAGACTGTTGAAGCACTATAATTATCTTGTCTGCAAATGATGCGTCTTAATAACATTGACGTAGCATTGAGTAATTACCAACATTATTATACTTCATAGTAGGAACCTATCCTTAAATCCAATAACTGCCTCAAATGCAATTTAGTTCAAGACAATAATTAATAATGATATATTACGGTCCTTTGATTGGACTGCACAATGCAGTTTTATTGCATGTGTAAATATTGTCCAAGTTGTTGTTATTTCAAATTTTCTCGTAAAGATGAAATATTTTAATTGAAATTGTAATTATAGTTTATCTACGTTATTATTTAATATAAATGTAATACGACCGAAATTATTTTAAAGTAAAACCTTAATACTACATGTAAAATCAACTTTTGAACCAAATAATTCCGTTTCAATATTAAGGTTGTCTCTTTGTCCAGTGGAAATATTCTATCTATTTCTAACCTTTGTTGTGCTATCATATCATATTACATGATTGTAGAAGTCGTATAAAGCATTCAAATAATTCATTCATAAAAACGTTCTATACTAAGTCTATGTTTTTTTCTTATTCTAGTGCCATGATGGCATCATACTTCTTGAAAGAAAAACTTAATCTATTAGGCAAACTTGGCTGTCTCCTGTGTGTTCTGGGCTCTACACTGATTGTCGTACACGCCCCTGTGGAACAAGAAATCCAAGCTATGGAAGTACTGTTAGATCGTCTTCTAGAACCAGGTAAATTTTGTTCCAAAGCTACTTTTGATTTCTATATAATACTACATGTACTACTATTTGTAATATTCATCTTGATTTGTGTATTTACCCATTATGACTTTATAGTGTTATATCATACCACGAAAAATATATTTGGAGTTTTTCTTTCACTGTGACACATAAACCCCAACAGACCCTCATCTACACAGGAATGTCTTTTACACTCTGACACACTGTTAAATATGGTGTTCATAACATGTTTAAGAACAAACAAACAAAAATTAAATAAACTTCCCGCATTGTTGGTTGCCTGGTGTGTGATTTAACTAACAGCCTGTGTCATTTGGCAAGTTTTCCGGCTGTAACGATGGAGAATCCTTGACTTTCTGTAAGCTTGTAAGACAGCTATGTAGTAAAAATATACAGTTTGTCTGGACCTGGCTGGTATTCGAGGTCACACTTCTAAGTGAGGTAGCGGGGTAGAATCCAGTAAGACCACTAGATCACGTAGGTCCCACCATTAAAGAAGCACAAGCTTCCATTAATACAGATAAGAACAATCTTTTCCGATGTTCTTCATTCACCAAAGTTCTTGGCTGCTTAAATTATAAGATAGTGTCCATGGATGATGGTTACGATGTTTCCTTAATGTTTTCTTCTTTTTTTCAATTTCAGGAATCATCATCCTCTCGGTCGCTTTGATTGCAATTGCTTCGATATCTATAATATTCCTGGCCCCTAAGTACGGACAGAAGAATGTTCTCGTCTACGTCACCGTGTGTTCTACACTCGGCTCATTCACTGTAATGGGTGCCAAGGGGTTTGGCGTGGCTATTAAAGAAACCTTCAATGGTAGAAATGAATTTACAAACCCGCTTACCTACGTCATGGCTGCGATTGTGATAGGATGCAGTCTTATTGAACTAGTTTATCTGAACAAATCACTCAGCGTATTTAATACGGCGATAGTCACGCCCACTTATTACGTATTGTTTACGTCATGCGCAGTGATGTTTTCATTGGTTATGTTTAAAGAATTTGGCGCCATGGGTTTGAAAGACATTATTGGCGCTATAATTGGATTTTTAGTAATATGTTGTGGTATATTCTTGTTGAATGCGTTCAAAAACATGAATGTTTCCCTAAGAAACTTACCAAAAGCTCATAAGAGGACGCCATCTCACAGCTCACAAAATGGTGACGTCATCACTTCTGTTGCACACGATGACCACCATCTTCTTGAAGACCATGAAAATCATAGCCATGACGAGGAAAACCCTCTTGATGACCAAGCAATAGTATTTGCTGACGATTCAAATGCGTTTGAAGACGGTGAACCGAAAATATACGGAGATGACCAAAAATTAACGACAGACTCTAATTGCAACATATCCAATAGTAATTTAAACACTAGCTTAGTTATAGAATAAATTCTAGAATATACTTGTTTTACATATGTGTGTAAACTAATTGTATCTTACTGAAAACCATTGAATGCCTTTTAATATCACTTTTAGATACATATCTTTTTAGAATGTTTCTTTTAGATTTTTATTATGTTGATATTTTTTATATTTCTTATGTATTATTTTCTTCGTTACAAAGACATGTCTCTTTATTTTGAACCATTTTTATTTCTTATTTTTCGTGTTTACAAACTACTGTTTCACATTATGTATTGACTATCTATTGATATTAATGCAGTATCGTATTTCGGTCTAGAATATGAGTGTGTGCGTGCGTGTGTCTACGAGGCTCTGCATGTTTATTAGTCTTTGGTATTTAATGTGAAACCATATGGGTGCAATTTTACTCTTTTTATCATTTTAGAACTTAATTCTTTGCAATTCCAATGTTTTTAAAAATAAGCTTTATTATAAACGTTGAATTTAGAACTTCTGAATATCACCGATTATACTACAAACAATTTTTAAATGAGTTTTTTTAACATCGAATTCATTTATCATTTTTAAATTTGAAGACATATCATTTCATATATCAGCAATATTTGATGTATCTTTTTATATTTCCTTTACTCATAGAACTATTGTTTTAAATCATGTTGTACACGTGCCAACATATTTCTTTTTTACATGTATTTGTCATTATAACTTACCTCCTTTCATAAACAGTATCAAAAGTGAACACTGTTGAACATATTATATGTTATATTGTGATGTAACTTACATTTATTTATCATTATATGATATTGTTAAGATGAAATGGCAAATTTAAAAATGAAATAACGCTTCAATCGCATCATTCTGTCACTATTTGGTGACGTCATGGTGATGTAAGCTTTTGTAGCACAAATATGCATTTATGAAAATATAAACACTTCTGTACCAATTGGGTCACAATTGCTCAAAGGGAATGAACTCAAAGTAAACAATGCTAAAACTCTTGAGTTAGCTCCCCTTCATCTCCTATTGACATTGTTATGTGCCCAATTTCTTAGACATACATGTTTTATACTATACGTTTTGTATTGATCTCAAACAGTGAGATTGTTTAACTTTTTAAAATTAAATTGTACCCTAACTATTTGAAATCATGTTGACTTTCACGTCAATGTAACTCATCTGCAGTTATTTATGTATGTATTTATTTACCAATAGGTGATGAGTTACAATAAACTTGTTCCCGTTGATTTGGTGTACTGCAGCATGGAACGGGAACCAGTTTAGGACTGAATTCATTGTCACAGTCTGTATATTCATGTAACTACGTGTATGTAATACTATATATGCTGTGACTGAATTCTTAATCTTAAAGAGAATAATTATACATTGAGATATATATTGCTGGTGAAAATGAAAGTAGGATAAGTGTGTGTAGTTGTAGTTAATGCTTGTGTATAAATAATAATGTAGTTAATTTATCATACTTATCGTGTCTAACTAAATATGATCCGTCCATTGTACAGATCAGTTAATATCGCACGTCACATTTTTTGTACCATGTTATGTACGATTTACTAACTTAATCATCTTCATATAACATACATAGATTTCTATTATGTTGCATTATACAAAATCATTAAGTACCATTATTCAAAATGTCTTTTATCTTATGTTAAGCTGCGTAATACAGTTAATGATAAAAACATAATATAAATTGTCTGGAAGTATTTTGTCTGATAATTTATTGAATATCATTTTGCCATAATCCTTTTGAAAACTGATTATCTAGCACATTTTTAACTTTACAAACAAGATATTTCCAGGAAAATCCATATAGTTAATTTTGACACAAATTTTGTGTGCCTTGTATTTATCAAGTATTAAATGTTACGATGTTAGTAAAGGAATTTAGTCCCTATGCCATTAATTCCATACATAGCGTGGAATAAGCACATCATCCTCACAATATTTTAGAACCTCCATTACATGTGTTGCCTAGTGATATCAGAAACTTCATTCAGTGTTTTTCCCTTTTTTTTCAAAGAAAACGTACATTTTACATTTTTTTTACAATTGCTTAATATCCTTTAGTTGGTTGCCATGGAAACCAAATTCATTGAACTGTTCAAAAATCGCATAATGATTGGCATAATATACATGTATGATAATTGATATCAATTTCATCTGCAGCATCTTCATGGTAATTTGTTCATTTAAGGAACATGTTGTATCCATAAATCCACAACTCTGTATTTATTTTACTTATCTGCTCAATGACTCGCGAAAACAGTATTGCCCAATTATCGTAAGTCTTTGATAGTTGTTTAAGATAATTAAATGTGTTTATGACGCATTTCGAAATGTTTGTAAGAGTTATTTCCCTTGTTAAAAAGATCGAAACATATCAATTTCTGAAGATATTGCACAAGTATTTATCAATATTTTTCTTTGTGTACTATTTGATGCTAAATTAATCATATTGCTGATTTACTTAATTTCTTGCATTTTTTTATATTTCAATAGGACTTGCTGTAAAGAGTTTATAATGTTGAATAAGTGTTAATTGATTTATGATATTAATATGATGTAGTACTAATATTGGCACACATTCATATCCAGTAAATAATGAAATTTACTCGGCGCTGTGCGCTTTTGTACTGTAAATAAAATGACAGTATGTAATATTTCATGAATTAAAAGTAAATATTGTGACTTTGATGCAAAAAAAAGGTTTGCTTAAATAGCCAAAAAAATACACATTAACAGTTAGGTTCTAAGAAAAAAAATCACAAATGATACCATAAATAGCATTGTTCAAATAACTGATATGTCAGGAAGGAGTATGTAATCTTTTTTATATGTTTGTAGCTTCATAATGGTAGTGTTACAGTCCAGATTTGTAAGGATAAAAAATAAAAATGAGTTCAAGTTTTAGCTTATAGAGAAGAAAATAACACCCGATTTAAATAACTTGAATGATAGTCATACGTTTATGATGAAAATAACAATATCTATATTTAAAAGTGACCTAAGATCTGAAAATATGTTTAAGTGCAAGCGATGTAATGGTTTTCTTTTGTCTGTTATATTACCTTTTATTTTATTGTGTAAAACACGTTGTAGTCAGGTAAATTTAAATTTTGTTATCAAACTTAAAGAGAAATATGATGACTGGAAGCATTCCTGTATTCCAACATTACAATGACTGGGCCAGCAAAAAAGTCTTGTTTGCAGTATATTTATCGAACCCATAGTTTGGCAACGAACCATAATGTCTCTAACATGAAAATCATATTCTCAAAAAGGAATTTATGAAAAAATAAATAGAAACATTTTCAATCTACCAACATAAATAGTAATAGTTCAGTAACCCAAAATGTGACTATTATTTCATGAGATTTTATCGAAATCTCAAATGCTCAAACCATGTTCAAAACTCATCTTACAGAAATATGAAATTTATTATGCTATTGCTCATTAAGGACGTTTTAGTACAGAAGAATAAAACACTATAATATTATTATATTCAGGAATTAAAGAACATGATGCAATACCTAGATTCATGACATACAATGTATACTTACATTATTTAACGAGATCATATTTTGTCATTTAATATTTCATGTTTTATATTTATCAAGAGCAATACTTCTTTGAGATTTAGTTGTTGATGCCATTTTACTCAAGGAAGATTTCCTCAATGTTGCAAATTTTAGGACCATGTTCCTTCATATCCATCAATATTGCATTCGGCAAAACTCGTTCGTTTCCGGTGCATTCCGTTCATCCTGAAACTATGAAAAATGATTTCAGCCGAAGTTTGCCGAACGACAATTATCTTCGCAACAATTCGTTTGATTCCGGTCATGTCTACAGCATGGAGCGAGTTCGACTAGAATTTGCCGACCACTTATTTCAATGAGTTTATATTCCGTAATTATATCATTACTTCTATGTGCTTAATGTTGTTGATGTATTGTATATTCAATGGATTTTTATTTTGACAATAAAGTAAATTTGATACATTTTCGTATTTTCTTGTTTGTTTGTTTTGCTCCTTACTTACTACAAAGGAACTTAACTCCTGTATTTTTATTTACGTTTGGAACAGGGAATAAAAGTAGAGAATATATCCATTAATCCTTTCTATAGATCGAACCCAGGACATCTCGCATGGTAGGTAAACAGACAAACATGTTGGTAAAGATTTAACCAAACAGAATGTCAATTTGAAATGATCCGTATTCCTACAATCATTCGACTTGTTCCATTAAGGAAAATACCTATAGCTCTACTACATTGTGTTATAGAAATATATGGTTAAATGTCGTTTCACACACCAAAAATATGTATCAGGAACAGTAACTATACATACTCGTACATATGAAATAAATGTGATTCAAGTGGGATGGGGAAGTGTACAACTTTGATGTTACATGTACGAGTATGTTCAAATGGGACGTAGTATACTACTGCATTAGAATGTTTGTAACATCTATATCAATGTGTACACTACGGTAGCGCTATGCACTGACCAATGTTCTTCTGCTCGGGACATTATGGGTATTTGCAGGAACTACTTACAAAATGGAAGTTATAAACAATGACATAACGTGACGTCACCGTATGGTACACATTGGAGCCAAGCGTTCTTCAACATTGCGTTTCATTGAACAATTAGTGTTATTGACAAAAGCACAATAATAGAACTGGTATAACGTATTCATTTTACATAACTAAACACATTTTATTAATAACATTCAACAGATATGGTTGTTTTGACATTTTTATCCTACCGCGTAACTATATTTTTAGCGTATGTATAACTATCTTAATGTGGATAGTAATCAGTTCTATGTATAGAGGTTAGACAAACGCAGTGACGTCACGCTATGTATAGAACGGATCTAACGTAAGGACGACGTAACGTTCAAACTGTGTTCCAAATGGTTTGTAGGCAAATACAATTATTGCGTCCACCGGACGTAATGGCAGTTGTAGTTGCTGCAGTTCGGAACCGATTCTGTAATTATTGCTGATTCGAAATACAGTTGTGTTGTAAGCTATTGGCCCAACGTCCTTACGCGTGCTCTTTAACACAATTGCAAGACGGTCTACATATGCCTTAGACTTCCAATAGCATGTAAAGATGCCTTCAACTGCATTTTGGCTGAGTAACCTGATCTTGGTTACAAGGGGTGTTTGTCGTACCAAATTTACAAAAAATCACGATCTGTCTATATCCCTGCATGTACTATTTGTATACACTCCAGATGCAATCTTGAAGACTTTGCAGGAGACAGTTACCTTTATCTGCCACCCAACATATTTCTTTAAAGATGATCCACGTAAAGTAAAAAAACACTCAGTAACATTTAAAGTGTTTATGTTTTTACAAGTACAATGTATGTAAATATTTAAGATTTATGAGACATATACAATAAAGTATAAAGAAGAAACATAACCATTATAAGGTTACATATTGTGGAAAACAATACTTGGTCACGTGATAATCATACCAATACATATAGGGATCTCATTCCATGTGAGTTACATCAGATTACAGGCTTGTAAGGTAATAAGTAAAATATATAGATATAATGATATAAAATGCTCCGCTAAGTTACACAAAGACAATGGTGTAAAATCCATAAAATGAATGTCCATAATTCTATTTCAGCGACCTCTTTACAAACATATAGTAAATGAACACTTCGTATTTACAAATCACCGTGTGAAAGCTGTTGAGTCCGCTCTTGTGAATACGACGAAATATCTGAAAAGTAATAAAATCAAAATTTTATTTGAACGAAAAAATGAATTATAATAAAACACAAGCATTTTTGTCCGATTTTCATTACAGACATGTTCAAACTTGAAGCGAACTATTAAAAGTTATTTCGTTATTATTATATAATCTATTGTATGTGTAATACTACCGACTATACAGGGACTAGGCATACTAGCAACATATGCTGATATAACAGCTTTGTGGAGGCTGTAATCAGTATTGCACGGAACCAACATGAAACAGATCAGTCCACGCCTGACATTGAATACATTTTAAATGGCACAAAGGCTCAACATAGCTAGTTATTTTTTTAAAGTAGCAAAAAAAATGTTTAGTAGGTCTTTGCAGGCTAGGAGGGTGCTAACATTGTACTTAACTCTAAACTCAATCTTCTGTAAAATATTTGTTTTGGCTAGATACGAGATTCTGCCACATTATGATTGTATATAATCTAAATGGCTAAAGACTGGTTATTAATAACTTTGTCATGGATAAAAGATGACAATTTGGAAAGAAACAGGAAAACTTCAACTCGTGAACTGGTCTCAGTTGCATATTGCAGACCAACGACGATTCAACGGGACCAGTTTCATCAATAGTCATCTGGTTCCCGTTCCAAATTGCAGTGCAACAAAGTACCTGTGCGGACAGCGTCAACGGGAACCAATTTAATTGTAAACTGATTGCCGTCCCATGCTGCAGCGCTCAAATGTCCCTGTGCGGACAGTGTCAACAGGAACCAGATGCCGCGGAAACAATAAAAACAGTTCGGCCCGGACCTGCGAGTAAACCCGGAAAAATATAATTGACATACTTTCACCCATGACTAAATGTTTACACGTGTACCTATCCTCTGTTCACTGTCCACCGTCTATGTACGACTGGCATTGAATTAGGTAGCGTTGGATACACCCGCTTCACAGTTCGTCGTCTGCTCGTCGTGACTGGACCATTATTGGACGCTGCCGGATACGGCTGATGTACTGTTCTGTGGCGGTTTACAGTCACCGTGCCTGTTTTATGGACTGTGGGATATGTCCGGAGTGTTCGACTGTTCATTGAAACCGGAAGTGGCTGACCGCGGTGCCATCTATTAGGCTGTAGTCGTTGTCTGTATACAATATCTGAATCTGGGGCCTCGACTGTTTGTATGACACGCTTATAAGGGTCAGCATTGTTCTGGGGCTGTGCAGGGGTACGGATTATATTATGAACTGTATTGACGCCTCGGTGATAATTTCTTATGATTCCTGGACATCGTGTCTAAGAGAAGAAAATATGAAAATTACAATATTGCGCACATACTTGGTATTTTCATTACATTGGAAACTGTACATGTATTTTACGTCGTATGTACCTAGAGAATGTTCGCACATGTCAAAATCTTAAGTCATGCTTCAAATGTCATTTTTATTCGATTGGATCTTTAAAACATGGGTACTGTTTCATTGCAAACAAGTGAGTGTATGTTAAACATAAAAATATACATGTACAATCAAATTTAAAGAAATACACCGGCAGACAGACGGACGGACTTACGGACATTCATACATGTACTTACGTCTGATACAGCGTCAGGGTTATATCCACAACCACATTTAACACCACAAAACTCACACACACTTTTGTTTGGAACATCCAACGTGTAGAATTTCTGTGCTTTGATTTCTAGAATGTAATAAGAATTAAAAAATGAGATTTATATGAGTAACGTTATAATTGTGCACAATACCACCCTTTAATCTATGTATGTGAAATATAAAATTTGCATAAATTAAATCTTCATAAATTATTTCATTTGACTCGAACACATAAGCAGTTATAGAAACAATGCCATTGTTTACAATACATGCGTGTTTCATGAGTTCGTAGTCAAGATAATCTTAAGGGAGCATGAAGTTTGTGTTTATTTTTTATTGAACCTCTTTAACAATGCTAAAGTGAATGATACAGTATTCTGCTGCAAATTTAGTCAGGTCATTATGATGCACTGCCTTATTTGCATCTTTGAATTATTGTTATTCTAACCCATACTGCAATATTTTCGATATATTTAGCTTATACTAAAATCTAACCATACTTTATTCTACGATAAAACACGATTGGCTATTACATTTTACACACCTATTAATACTCGTAGACTGGACTAGTCATTTGAACGGCTATAATGACGTCACGTACGTATACTATATGCCCTTATACGGAGGAGTAAATTCTAAAAGCTGACAGAAAATTTATTTCATAGATAAAAATAAGATTAGTAAATGCACCATTATAATATTATTTCATGTGTTGTAATCGACCTAATACACACACTCCAAACTTAGTTAATTGATGAAATATGGGCCGAAGCTCGTCTGCTTACGAATTGAATCACAAAGGCGCAGCAAGAGTTATTCCACAATCGGCAGCCAAACTTGGAATTTAGATTAAAGTAATCTAATTAACGTTAATAAAATTTCAAATCACCTCACCTGGATTGTAATAAGAGTAAACACGTACTGCAGCAGCCTGTGTATTACCGACAATAGAGTCCCGTACAGCACCAACAGTGTAACATGTCGTCTCTTTACCCAGCTGAAAAAAATAACTAATAACTGAAAACACAAGTTCTCATAGAAGCTTTGACTAATACACGAACATGTCTTAAAAAGCTTGTTACATTTCTGGAACCCCTCCGCTTGCATGCACTTTATTCTGTTATATTCAATGTTTAGTTTAAAGTTATTTATTTTATAGCGATTGTAGAGCTAGTTCTTACAACTTATATTAACTACTCTCGATGTCTGCTTCTCTGACCAGTACTCGCGCCGAAAGAAAGGATTGTAAAGGTTGTGGTCAAATTCCGCCATTGACGGGTCTCGAATCGGCAACCTCCGGGTTAGGAGTCCGACGCTCTATCCCTACACCACTGCTCCTTCCTCATGGTTTTAACATTAATGTAATGGTCATGTAAGAGTAGCATTTTGAAAGGCTCGTAAGTTGCCCCTAATTAGATAAGCTGGGCTGATAAGTAATAATTTGCCGAGGTATGGTGGTCTTTCACCTTTGATTTCATCATGATTTTCAGCCATCCATCCCGTTATAATGGCCTCGTGGAGCTCACTGTATGGGTACTCATATTAACAGTGCTGTGGTAGATAACGGAGAACAGGGGCGGGGGTCAGGGCGTTTTGCACAAATGTGGTAACACAAACCAGGACTTTGTCACACAGCAGCATTTGATGGCTTCCAGAATTTATCTGGCCTCATGCCAATGCATTTTTCACTATCATAATGAACGTAAATTGTTTAAATACGTATCAAATGGAAACGCCTATGCCAGTGAGTGACAGTTTGGTTGCCCATTGTTACATACGGATTCAAAACATATAATTGCTTCATGTACTACAAAGAAAGCAGCCATACTAGTTCCACAGTGGTGTAATGTATAAAACATATCAATAAATCCGGGTATACCTTGTTGTAGTAAAGTACCGTCTTTCCGTTTTTATTTTCAGTACGTGATGGTTGGATTTTATTCTCATCGGGGAAATTTTCCGGTGCCAGTTTATAACCGGAAGGAAAACCAATCTCCAGAAGTACCATACCACTATCATCTGAATCCAACCATCTATAAAATGAATTTACATAATAAACCATGGCCCGTTCTCATAAAATGAAATAAAACTGGTAATTCACTCAGTGAATGAAATGTAATTGAACTTTAAGAGTCGGTAGAACGCAAATTTTGAAACGTACCATTGTGTTAAAATAAAACAGGAACACAATAATATCAGCACCATATTGTATCTATAAGATTTGAAAAAAAATATATATCCATATTGTTAGGGACACGTCCTTTCTATGTAGACATTACTCTGCCGTATAATGACAAGTGCCGTGAACATTGAAAGTTTTACGTAATGATACCCTTTAAAATAGTAAAGCAATATTTTGTCATTAAAAAACGGGTTAAACAGAATCTGAATTGTGTCAAACATTATGATGAATGTCCTGATCAATATAACAATTAAACTTACGGTGATTAACACGGATGTGGTAACTTACCTGGCGCATGCTGTCAGGTTATATCTATCAACGCTGGTCACATTTATTGTGACATCAAACTCTAAACTTGGATGGTTTTCATCATTAAGAACATTGTAAAATGTGCTAACCTGCAATGTAAATATTCACAGTTCACAAACATTGTTTCGATTACTTGCGGTATATGAAAGGCAATTTTATGATCAACCGACCAGCACCCAATTGTTTAAACAACAGTTTAATTGCTTTTTGAGTTTACGATTTTTTGGCCAATAGACTCGGATTTGATATTTTGTAATCCTTTCGATCAACAGTCTAAATTTCTTTTGGATACGAGACAACGAAAACAACATTTCGATTTTCTTACTTATGTTCCTAATAACACTGACACATGAGATAAGGACCATGATACATCTATTATTAGAAGATATTTATTTTGAATCATAGCCATGCAAATTTCGTCAGTGGACTCGGATTTGTTATTTTATACAGCCAGACTTTCTTTCGGCACGGACTAAACTACTGATGAATTAACTGACCATATAGATAAAGAGGAAAACATTGACGACATACACAAAGAGGAATTTGCATTGCTATGTATGTTACTATACGATGTACTTACATTCCAAGAGTATATACAATGCGACACAGTATGTTTAAATATACAAAAGTACTAATTGAAACGAATAAATTTAAACTTAATATTAACAGATATATGTACTTAGGCTATTCTTTTCTTACTTTTGATATCTGACAATTATTTTTACTTAATTAACAAAATTCTCACATTCACAAATTAAGCTAGATAATAACTGTACTGTAATGGTAAATTGATGATGTTACATTTTAGGTTATTTTCAATGTTTGTAATTTTAATGATGCTTATAGTTCACGCATGTAAGTGTATGTTTATGTTTATATGACGATGGGCTGTAATGCTTAAGTCTTAATAAAGTGCTCTGTTCTGTTTCTGTATGCCAAAAGTGTCTGTGTGATATATTATGATAGTGCAGTGTCAGTTCATTTCTGTACAATATCAGTTGATATACATGTACTTGATTAATAGGATTAATATATTATGGAAAAATAGATTTTTTATTTCAGATTCATTTTACTTAAAAAGTGTTGATCCTTTTATGGTAAATGGTATCTGAGTTAAGATTTGTTTTGTAAAATTAATCTTTTAAAATGTTATTTGCCTGTTATTTTTACCCCCTTGGCCACGTTTTCCACTAAAAAATGTCTTGAGATATAATTTAACCATACCTTCTTGGCCAGTTTTTACCCTCCTGGCCACTATTTATCTTTGTCGTCAAATATAATTAAATCATACAGTCTTGGCCATTTTTCCCCTCCAGCCCTGAATCCTAATACAGATTTCATTATGTTGCCTTTGACTGTTGTAAAATACCTGATTCAACTCAATATGTTTTTAAGTTTCATGTCTACGTAGATGTTATCATCTATCTGCTCTGTTTTTTTATATGATTAGCAATGCTTTGACATTGCTTGTAGTTGTGTTGATATATAAGGATTGTGTTGAAGTCATTGTGTTTATTTATTGACTTTTTTAACACTTTCCATTTTTTCTGATGTTTAAGAAATTTAACTCAACATTGAAGATATTAATATTTCATTGATTATTACTTCAAATTATTATGTTGTATGATACTGACTGCATGCATGTTAGTATCCTTCCATCCACATTGCAGAATATCTTAATGTCTTAAATATCCTTTAAATTATTTTATCTTGTAATGTGTATAGAATAGGTATATCTGTACACTGAAAACAATTTTTGTTGATGCATACAATGAATATATAGAATAAACCGAACAGATTTGTCCATTGGTAAGTAAATATCGACATTCTCTTGATTGCAAAATAATTGAATACGTATTGTTTAAAGTAATAATTCAACAAATAATAATAAAATGCAACAAAAGCATGTGTGACTTATACACTCAGACAAATTGTGCAACATGAAACATTTAGATACATAATTATTATGTTATGTCCAGAGCTTATTCACACAAAATAAAGTTTTTGTTCAAGTTCAAAAGCATTTTTGTTATGTTAGTTATATGAAGGTGTGAAACAGTTATACCTTATAAGATTTTGTATAGTTTGCGTTAATCCCCGGGGCACAAATATTACAATATGGACGTAAATTAAAGCGTGTTTTAATTTTTGCTTGTAAATAAAACGACGTGTTATTTTTACGACACCGTTTGTAAATAAAACGACGTGTTATTCTTACGACACCATTTGTAAAAACGACTTCGTGCTATTCTTATAACACCGTTTGCAAATAAAGACAAAGGTTTACATATTTACCGGTCAGTCATGGTCTTGAAAGCTTGAAATAATTTCTGGTCACATTTAACCAAAATGTTATACAATTGCTTAACCAAACTTTAACCCCTCAAAATCAATATTAAATCAAAATAAAATTTTAACCCAGTGATTTAAATTTAAATTAACCAATAATTAGACGCAGATAATTACACCAAACGTTTGTGAAAAAAGTTTATTTCTATAGTACACTCGACGAAACCTGTGATACTCGTTTTAATAAGTTGTATGTAATTTTACATGGGATTACCTCTACTAGACCAGTACCCTTCCCACTGGCTGTTATCGTCAAGGACGTAGCTTCTTCCGGAACCTATAACATAAAGGTGCATACTATTGGTATATAACATAACTTCCATGAACACATTGTCAAAACATTGTTCAACTGCGTTTCTGTTGCTTGTAAGTATCTTGCTTGTAGCTCTGTTACAACCTTTATTGTAATTAAAACTAGTTTTACAAAAGTAGTTTTCATTATAAGAATGGTTGCAACATAGATCGTGTCATACTGTCGTATATTTTTATTTGGTTTTGTGTATATACGCGAGTTTTGCAGAGACATTGCATACTTAATTGTAAGTGTTCTCTTACCAAAATTACAGAATGTAAAACTTACATGTAGTACAATGGAAGGCGCACCGTTAATGGGTACTTTCATGTGTAGTATGGTATGGAAACACGCCATTAAAATAGTGAAGATATGACTGGATATTACATCTTTCAGTTTTGGGTTACCATAGTATTCACTTACAAATGAGTATTTTAAATAATGAATGATAACATTACCCAGAACATAGTACCATAGACAATGTGCGTCACATGTTATTTCAAGAAAACAGATTTGGGGTTCAGATTCAGAAACTATGAACTAATTTAGCGTTATGTTAGAAAAGAAGTCATTCAAATATTAACACACGGTGATAATACAATAAAACATAACATACATCAATATATTGTAGAACATCCATGTTGTCAGACTTTATATTAACAGTATTGTTCTTTTCTCCTCCGTGTTCAACAACAATGTTCATGTTTATATCAGCATTGAATGTTTGTGTGGCGACCGCAGATAATGCTTGCAATGCAACAACCGTGTCCTGTACAAATAATAAAATAACGTTTTAGTTACTTCAGTGTGGTAATCTATCAGCGGTTTTTAGTGTCAGATACATTCATTGGCCATTTTGTCTTTTCATTTCGTCTAATTCAACATAGTGATCTCTTGCAATCGATTTACCTTCATTAGATGCACAAGATGTGGGGCAATACAAATCTAATCCATGATCAGTATGATATAAACTGCCCTATCGAATGAATAATTGTTCTTTAGAGATATCATTGTTCAATGTTATTACAGGTACACTATATACTATTTGATTGTTTGGTTTCACATTAAGCCCATCCATACTACATGCAGAACTGGTAAAGCAGACAAAACTGATATTTCACAGATTGACCTTATATATGATCATCTATGAATATTTCTAAGATTCGAATTTTCATTTTGTGTGGCGTATTGAATAAAAATCAGTTCGGAAATTAAACAGAATGCTAAGACTGTCCAGAATTGCTTCATAGATAGTCATTGAAACGGTCCTTATCGCCCTCGGAGTCAAATGACATTAGCACATTTCTGTACTGTATGTGTAAGACTAAGTCATGTAACATAATTTTAACCTGTGTAGAAACATAACCGCCGTATGATGTGCGTCTATCAACGAGCCATTCCAAAATTGGAAAGCCTTTGACATCATCATGTTTGTTTACATACACCATCAAAGCATAGGCTGCTATCTCCACTTCAGTACTTCTAGACTGATGTTGCCAATGTTTCATTGTGCCTGTTTAAGTAAATATCTTCAAATTATTTTCCGATTAAAGAATTGTCAATATAGCCAACAATATTATGTGAGTGTTGTTTAGGATGGTTTTGTTATTTTGAATTGTTGGTGTGTTGGTGAGTGCCGTGATGGTTGGCGTATGATTTGATTTCTATGGGGGAAGTTGGATAAATTGTTTTTCATTCGGCTCTTCCTTGGAAACCAGCTTTTTGTCATGTATCAACAATCAGAAAGATGCAGATAAATGTCCAATTTCTACCAGAAAGATAAAACTTTATGAAATTGTTCGCGAAGTATATTTTCTTGTAGTTGGAGCGAAACATTCCACGCTTTTCAAGTAAAGATGGAATCACTGCGTTTACAATATTTACCCCATAAAAACTGTTTTCTATAACAAATTATGAATATGAGACCTATTTTATTATATAACGAAAATTAGACTGCAACATTTCCCATTTTTAACGGTTGTTGCGGGGGGAACTGTTCTTAATTAATTTTATAAAGTAAAATAAACATCAGATGTTTGGATAATGCTATAAAACTTCTGGTCCTTACTGAAAGGTGGTATATATTCACATAACAAATAAAGCGGTCATTTCGTTACCTGTTGTTACAAATCGAGCGCTATTTTCAAGTCGTTTCATCATGACGTCGGCCAAAGTACTGTTTTTCAACATAGTGGAGGCGTATGCAGTGATTGCCAAATCATAGTCAGATGTGAGCTTAGATTTATTTTCGTCTAGGAAGTTCATAGCCGTAGACATGCTGGACAAAATGTCAGCATTAGTGAAATTGTCCTATAATATACAATATGCATTTATATTGTGGATGCTTTTGGCAACAAAGTACGTATACATATCTAAGAAAATAAAATGCAAATCAGGATTGACTGATCAGTTAATCTATTTATATTGGCAAAAAGGTAGGAGTATCCATGCCAATAGTAAGTAGTTCATAAGAGCTTGCCGTAAAGTGCAAATAATTTTATAGCTTGAAATGAAATAAATAACTAAAACTTGATATAATACATTTTGTAGATACATGTATAAGACTGTTGCACAAAAAAACTGCAATGTTATAACTCAAAGAAACAGCAATGTAATATTTGTATCGGATTTGGTGTAGTCAAAGTTATACCCGAGCTTAACATGACATAGTGACGATATATAATCTAACCAAAGTATTAACAGGTAGAATTGTTTAACGAAGTAGTGTATAGTCAAATAAAGAATTGCATGGAAGTTATCACTTTGGTGAGCCACGCAGTTAAAAGATGAAATATCATAATATAAAATTAAGAGTCTATGTACTGTGTTTAGGTATTCAAATAGCAGATAAAAGTCAAACAACGGGTTAAACACCAATGTCATTTGACATTATCAGTTCTCTATCAAAGCCTAATTTTGAAATACAATGTACGCATTACAAAACACAAATTAAACTAAGACCCATAACAATTACTAACAGTTCTAGACGTATATATATTTAATCACAAAAAATATTCGACAATTTTTGCAACGCAAGGGAATTGTAGAAAAGGTTTTCAAGTAATTTGGTTCAAATTTTCCTCGGTGCAATTATATTACTAGTAGGAAAGTATGTTTGTATGATTTGAGCATCATGATTTAAGTTTGGTAACAAACACATTTGATTTATAATTACTTACAAGGATGTCTTTAGATAGAACTTTTTGCAGAGCTGTAACTATGTAGGCAGCTAATGATGCTCTAGATCCTGTGGTAGCGCCCTACAAAAAAGTTGTAAACAGAGCCAAGCTTGAGTTACTAGTAGTTAGCGACCAGGCGTGAATAAATACCCACAGCGGGTTACAGCCACTCTTGGCGCAAATTAATAAGTGTGTAATATACTAGTACTAACTAGACCTCCAAATAACGGTATTCGTTTGGATCTGTGTAATACAGTAGAGCGCTTTTCTACGCCAACAATGTTGACATTATTTAGCCGTCCAGCATGGTGTCATGATTTGGCGTCAGTTATTCTGAACGTTACATTTGGCTAGTTTGAGTATAGGTACGATGAAAGAACTAATCGACAGAATCAATCATCAATGGTTTCATGTATTGGACTTTTGAACAAGTGAATAAGTAGATTGGGTTGTATTGTCATACCTGCATGGCTTTGTTGTGAACAAAGCCAGTATTGTTGTAACTTCCATCTGTGTTTTGTTGTCTAAGAATATAGTATGCACCTTTTTTAACTATTTCTGGCTCTATATACGTAAATTCACTGGCTTGTGCGAACGTTTGCAAAACAAATGCAGTCAACCTGAAAAAGGACAAAGCCAAAGTATTGAACAAAAGTAAACAAAAAAAAAGTCATGAACATTTTGAAATACTGTGCAACCTCTCCAAAGCAACACCCAAAGTAGCAAAACTATTTTGTTGTTGTGTGGATGTTGCTCGAGAGAGGTTAAATCAATGCATGTAGTTAAATCGTGCAGTGGGGAAAATTATGATGTTGTTGAGGGGAGGTTGTTGCTCACGAGATGGTTGCACTTGAGAATTTGTGTTTCTTTGAGGCACAATATTCAAAATACAAAATTCTAACATAAACCACCAATATCACTCACCACACACTTCCTTCTTTATCGCGTTGTCCAAATGTACTGAACGAGTCGTCGTTTCTTAAGTACGTCAACTCCCTCTGGTACCCTTAAATGATAGCAAAAGTCAGATTTTATGTATAGTAACGGTAGTGAACCTTAGATACTTGCCGGTATATGATAAGTTGCGGTTTTACTAACTACTGTTATGATGCATATCGTCATGTAAAGGAACACGTCTTCCATACACTTTGTTGTCTTTGGAACTCGTGACCCGGTAGCGTTGTATAATCTCTCCGACGGTATAGTTTAAGACATTAAGTCCAACGTTAGTCATTCGTATTCGCTGATCATTCGTGTGGAAAAGGGTACAGTTATTTGCTATGATAGTACTGGTACAGAACTAAGGAAAACATGTTATGTTAACTGTCCCGGTGGCTAATTTTATAACTCAGTACTTTAATTGCCAATAACACAAACAGTATGTATTGTATTTAATATTCTATCATTGATATAAAATGCTAAGGCATGTTGAATTGATAAATCGATCACAATCATTAAAAAATTAAATGAAACATTAATACATATTGTTTGTATAAAATAATTCCATTTTAAATGTATTACCTGTTTCTAGGGCTTGTTTTATTTTACGGTCAAGTTTGCCATCTAGTTTCTTGTTGACCTTTCTAAGATACTGAGCCGCATACACAGCCGGAGCAAAGCGTACCATGTTCTGTTCTCCACAACCGTACGGCATCTTGATTAACTGATCTATGTTGTTCATTGAGGGTCCAAATATGTCACCTTGATGAAATATGTAAAATTATTTTATAATATTTTCAAACTATTATAACAAATTCAGAGGCTGATGCTAAAAGAGTTCTTAATAAAAATTGAGCTGTTTTACAACACCTTAAATGTATTACTAAATGCTCCCTTGCAACAGTTGCACTCGCTTAAAGTCATGATTTCGCTTCTCATAGAGACGACACTTTTAATTTTGCATTTCATGTTTTAAATTTCTTTAAGTAAAACTTGCCAGTCATATTAAAGCATCGGAACGTTTTGTTCTATTTTATTTCCAGAAAGTCATAACTGTTAGTAACAAATCGTACATTTTTGGCATTGGTCAATTCCAAGTTATCCGATATTTTTATTTGATGGCTGAACATACTCGCTACTCTGTTTACCTGTTACTGTGACTTGGATGCGCTGAGAACCAGGAACCACACGTACAGGATATACAATAGGCATTATTACTTCATCCACCTGTGGTTCAGCCGCCGTCAACATTACTGGTTGGTTCCCCTCTTCTTCGATTCCTGGAGGCTATAATGTGATAACACGAAACCATTGATGACATCTTCGAATAATATTCACAATATATATCAGAACATATGTAAAAGACAAAATTTGACATAGATAGCTTTCGATTATGATGACATATTCATCAGTAAGTGTTCACTTTAAAATCGATAAGTTTAATGAAAATATCCTTAATAAATGCTTTTGCAATTTGTTGTTCGTGACAGCTAGTTCAGCTCCAAAGTAGTTGACGTTTCCACTTTAGTCCTAGGTTCAACATAGTGGATACATCTACGCAGGTCAAACCCAGTAAGCCCTCACAGTAGTCATAAACTCACCTTAACAATCAATTGTCGTTTAATACTGTCTTTGCCTCGTGAAGACAATGCTTCCACTTCAATGTCAATCGTCCCTGTCTTCAATGGCATGACGGGAAGATAGGCGGACTCCACATCATTAGCTTTAACCTAGATGACAAAATTTGTTTCGTTATTTCTGAAACTAATCACAATTATTTTCATGCGAAAGGAGGCAACCCAATGCAGACTGACAAATTTAAGAATGTCAAAACAATGAAAACTTAAAAACAATCTTATGGATAAGTTGTATTGATGAATGGTTTGTTCTTGTGAAGTTTTACCTTTTTTAAACTAAAGCTGGCAACTATAAATAACAACAAAATTAAAAGCAACTGCAAAATCTTGCTGTCAATGCATAAAGATTTTGTAAATATCTCAATAGTATGTGTACTTACTAGAATACATTTTTGAAGGATGTCACCATTTTCCCTCTCTTTGCCATATCTATCAACTTCTAAAGATACAAATTCTTTCGACGAATTTTTCAAAGTAACAGTGACCTAAAGCAAAGAAGAGGAACAAGCTGTTCGGAATTGCAATGACATTTGATAAAAGGAACTTTTTAGTGTAGCTGGTAAGACAGACTACACGATTGTAGATCAAGATGCCGATCTCTCAAAGCAAAGATGCATCGTATGCATGTTTCTACGTGATGTTTTACTTAAATATATTACAACCAATACATCCAATCATTAGTCTCTCTCTATTCGAGGAGAACCCTATTGCACTGGTTAGTCCGATTTTGGAATATCAGAAAGTCTAATTACTTAAAATGAAAAAAAACTTTTTATCAACTGCGTGTACAAGATGCCGGGTTTGAATCACGTTTAGAGATTTAAACAGAATCAAACATAAAGCGCTCATTGTTACGTATAATCTGTGTTTGTACGCTGAAGTTAAGCCACGGTATATTGGTGCAGATACATAAGTTTAAAGAAAAGTCAAATTACTCTGTTTTCCCAAGTTATAAAATAGTGCGGAAATGGTTTTGAAACAATATTCACCGATTATTTTAAAAATAGTCCACACGATAATGGGAATGAGATTGAGTATAATCATATAACTCAAATTCTGACACGATAGCATTATATTGGGGTTAATAAGTTTCCCGAAAGCAAAGATCCAATAGAGTATCACTATAAGTAACTATACTTACATATAGATCATGAGAATGATAGTTGAAAACAAGCGCTTGGACGACGGCAATCTCGTTCTTCACAATGGAGGTAGGTAAATGAAGATTTACGAAGAAAGGGAGATAGGCTGTCAACTGGAAAAAAATATCAACAAGAAAGTTGGTCAAAATAAATCAAATCAATTTACAAAGGTCAGTAGAGAAATAGAACAACACAAGCTCTGTAGAGCTGTATGTGCAGTCTTACAACATTATAACAAATAATATTGAAACATACTGTCTTTATAAACTTACCATTTTGAAATTACAGTTCAATTTTATGCCATCATTCCATTTTATTTATCTGTTTACGAGTTTGCCAGTAGTTCTAGATACAGAAGAATTAAAACAGTCATGTTTCTTCCATTACTCTCCCATACTGTCGTACACAAGTACGTCATTTGCGGTCTTTTGCAATATGTGTCGCACAGACCATAAACAACATTGACTTAGAGATAACACATAATGGAATCAGATCGCACACAATTCAAACCTGTGACTTACATTTGCTGATTCTGTAGCGATACCCAGTCCACTATTTCTATTCAGCGCGTATCCAGTAGCAACCCAGTCGGTGATAGTGTCCGGTACAGTGACTGACATGGCAGCATTACCACTTGGTCTAAAGAAAACAATTTATGCAAAATAATTTTACTCTCACATTTATGGCGATCAGACTAGATGTTTTACAACATATTTGCTTATATTTTGATGGCTTATTTCGTAGGCGGACATTTTCAAGGCATCCTCTGTGTAGAGCGAACCCTGACCAGTGTTATAACTTGATATTGTGCCCTGAGTTCGAACTCAAAGCCTGAAGTCCGTAATCCAAACGCTTCCAGTTCAACTCAGCATGCGGACCAAAGATATGTTTATCGTACTATGTTACATTATTCTGTCTCCTCCTTACCCGATCGACGTATTTGACCAGATCCACGTCTCCGGGAAATCTTTTCGAGTTTGTCGCTCCTGTCCAATAAAACCACCGTTACCAGCTCCCATAGACCAGTGTCCCGATTCTACTTGATCGTAAGCTACTGCAGATCTACCCGGCATCACTGAAAGTAACACTATTAATAAATACATTAATCAACAGTATTCCAAACCTCACGATTTAGAATCGATCTTCACTAAATTTTGTTTGTTTGATTCATTGGCTTTTACGCCCCTTTTCAAGAGTCAGATTAATAAAAGTCGAACAGTTTACTTAACCATCGTTCCTGGAAAGAACCAGTACTAGACACCCACCCTTCTACTTGCTCACATAAAGACACATGGTCGGTAGCGGAACTCGAACCCACAACATTATCAGTGGGAGTTGATAATGAATTGAAGTCAGCGAACTTAACCACTCGACCACAGAGGCGGGCCAAATCATGATTTGCTACCTTTTGTCTAAACCTCAAGAAGGTATTTCAAATGGCCATGCAAGAAAAGTATTCATATATGTACTATATATAGACTCATGTACACCTGCTCACGTGCCTGAAGATTCTCCCACCAACAACAAGAAGGGGTACAGAACGACAACTCTGTATTGAGGGATTATGATCTATTACATACAAAGAAAAGAAACTTAAACTTACCGGACCAGAGGTTGAAGTCATTTACCAAGGCGTCAGTAGCGACTGTCATACAACTTTGCTGAAATAGATAAAATATTATTATGAATTAGTTACGGATTCCAGAAACAAATTCACTTACAAAAAAATGCAACCAAATTGCTACTTTCCCGAGCCCCACCCCACAACCCGATGTAATTACAGGCTCATAAAAAAGAGGGCAAAGTCTTCCGAAGGGTAACGCATTAAAACGGTATGTAGCAAAGATATATGGGGTTAAATCTAATTTATGGCCCTACCGATCACTTGCATTAAAGAAATAAAAAAAATACTTGTATAGATAATAGACGAACATCACTTAGCGAACACGTATATTCAATGCCAGGCCTATTTGAGAGAGTGAACGATAATTCAGCTTTTCATATATTATGATGATTCAAGGACCATTACCATGACGTTCTTAAAGTGAACTGGCTTGTTATCTAACTTGAACAAGACATTGCACGCCTAAATATTATATTGAAACAAACTGATATATGACATTACTACGTAATAAACTGTTCTTATCAGAAAGTGGTTAACTTTTGTGGTAGCTGACCGCTTTGTGAAATAAAATCAGGCAATAAATATGGTATAACAGCCCTTAGCAATCAATATTAATACATCTCTTTATAATGAAGTCCGGGTTTACAACCGGTTATAAATATTGACAATATTTCTTAATTCGATAAGACATCCTTTTTATTTAAACTAGTTTTATGGGTCTCAAAGCGAGTTATTGGTGTACGAGATGTTATACCGTAAATACTTCCATTGGACTATTTGCGTGAAGTCTTTTGTATAAAAATGAATCCCTGTATTTCCATTCTGGTTTATCTGAGACTCCAAGACGTTGGTATACCTGAAAATAGTGTTCCGAATGTAAATTACCACTTCAACCACTTTTTGTTTAAAGCATATGACAAAAAAGTTATGATATTTAGTATGTTATTGCTTCTTACAGACTATTCTGAAGCAATTTAATTGGAACAATTACTACATTGTAGAAAAGAGGCAAACGAAAGTCAACCATAATGTATTGTAGCGTAAATCTTCTTGTTTGTAATAAGCTCCTTTTCTTCACCAAGAACACTACAATCATATACTTAATAAGTACTGTTAACTATCGAAAGCACTGTTATGTTTACTTTTTCTTTTGTGATATCATTTCCCGATTTCTGCAAAAGGACACTCTTATCAACTGCTAGAACATACACTTGGGATTCGGGGTCAGCTCTTATATTAAGAGTCACATTACTACCTGGCTCCACTTGACTTCTGTCAAACCTCAGACTGACCTGTTTATAGAAATATCGACAAAATGAATGAAAGTAAAGTAAAGAAGCACAATATTCAAAAGTAGTATTGGTAGCGCAATGTAACAAATGTTAGTATGTAATGGATACCATAGGATCGATTTGTCGAATCTCTGTCTTATACCGGAATTCGACAACGATAAACAAAACAAACTTACAAAAACATAATCGTTAAATCTTATTAAATTGCATTGAATGAAAAAAACAACAGAATTTAGGGTCAACGACTCGTGGGCTAAAACTAATGATATGTATTGTTAATTAAATATCATTTATTACTTCACAAAGAATCAATTAAAAACATAAAATTAATGTAAACCTAGTATTATGTCTAAAGGGTATGAAATATACTTGAATTCAAATGAACACATACGCATAGGCCTCTGACAGGCCTCTGGTCTGGTCATTTCTTAGATCTTATAATTGTTCAAAAACGAGGCTGACAATTTCACTTACATCATTCTTAAATGTCGTTTGAACCTCATAAGAGATTGCATCAGCTATGATCTCTCCGTGTTCTTCATCGAAATAATAGGCTAGAATCTGACTCTCTGGAATCATTTCTGATGTCATTTTAATGTAGAAAACATTCTTCTGATATGGAGAAGTAATATAAGTGAAGTGGGTCTCTAAAATCCTACACCCATTGATTATCTATACAAAAAATAAAGGGTTTTGTTTTTAAAATTGAAAACTTATTTTGAAATTATTCTGTTTCACTTTTCCGTTTTTATTTGCCTTCTATTTGTCAAACATCCAAAATATATTTGAAATGCTTAAAACGATCGAGTTCAAAGAATATATAGTTTAGCTTACGGCAAAATCATTGTGGGTATTGGATAAACTATAATGTCTCACAAAGTATGAAATATTCAGATCTTCTCAAAACTTTACTAAATCATTATCCGTACTTACATGAGAGGTAAATTTCTATTTTGGTCTGTCATTGACTAATGGCTAAAAACATGGATATATTGGATAAATCATTATGTTTTTAAACGATATAGAAATCTATAATATATTACGAATTTCTAAGTATTGTGTATCAGAATAGTGTACACTTACATGATAGGTTATTTTCCCATTTGGTCTGACATTACTACGAATAGAAAACTCAGCCTGCTTCCCGACCTGTTACATAGTAAAACAATAACATAAATTACAAATATTGAATGCATACTTTGCATCAGGCCCGTAGGATTAAGCCAATTTCAGATTAGGGGACTGATTTTAATTTGGCGGACAACGAGAGGATGCAGGACAAATACAGCCCATAATTATAAACTCTAACCGTTTCCTACCGTCATGTGTATTACAGTCGTCCTAAAACTCATACTGATTATAGACGAATTTGAATTTAATAACGTACTCGTACTTACAGCCACTTGGGATATGAATCTTCAGATTTGTCCAATCTACACAAACGGCATAATTAATGATGAGTGAAGAATTTTGAGAAAATCTAATTAAAAAAAAACACATAATTATCAATGTTGAATTTTGTCGTTAAGTCTAGTTTGTTGTTTATACCAGATAATCACTGGGGCATACCTGAACAAAGGAAGATTTCATTTCCAGGTGAATGTATGCCTTACTGACAGTGCGGAACCGTTCAATATTCTTGGAGATTTTGACGTCATTCAACTTTACCTGGAAATTAATAGCAGAATCCAGGAAATTAATCACATAAAATATGTAATTTCTGAAACGATGCCTTAATAGAATTTTTTACATGGTCAACTAGACATTATTCCGTTAATTGGGTTTATTTGCATACATGAATAAAATCGAGTAGATTTTGTTTTTATAGCTATTGTATAGAAATCGATGTCAACGTTATTTGTTATCATCTTACACTAAGGCTGGAATATATGTTATACAACTCGTTTAAACCTTAGATATTGGTTTTGAACCATCTGAAGTAGATAATTCCAATTTTGCAACTTCTTAGTGAACATGAGCATTTGTTCAAGTTTATTCAACCACGTTTTTTTAGCAATACTCACACAATACGATGAAGAAGTGGACAGTTTAAAACACTTGCGGTTGTGAAAATATGTCAGTAAAAAAATTACTAAGAGACATTGAGTTGATTTAAAATTCCCCTTGACTTACATCGATATGACCTGTCGCAACATTGTCAGGAATATCCAAGTCTAGCTTAATCATACCATCTTGTGGGATAGGTAGAAACATGTTTGGCATAAATATGACGTCACCTCCAGGGAAGGGCGATACGAATTTCATCAAATTTGAAGCTGGGTGCTGGGGAACTCTAAATGTGGATGCTGCAGATGATTTCTTATCAGACAGGTAGGTAACTGCAACCTGTAACCTATCACCAACCGAGGAGAGTGGACGACCGTCTGGTTGAGTAACCTTAATCTATAAAAAAGGAGAAGAAAATAATACAAAGGTTGTTTCTGATTTCTGCTAATAATGCTGCGAAAAAAATGTACTCAAGTATATTAAAATATAGCTAAAGCTATTACATCTTATGTTAATTTGTTCTTCACCTCTGAATTGTGTGGGGTAGGTAGGTAGTACATGTAGCTTTAGTATAGAATGTGGTTAGTACTGGTTAAGGCCTAAATGGAGTCCAGGGAAGCTGGTTAGGATAACTTCCCGCCACGATATGACTGAAATAAAATTGGAAATGGCGTTAAATTCGAATAAATAAATAAACCATTTCAGTTTAATATTTGCAATGATATCGACAATCGAACTTGTTGCTCTTTGTCATAGGTAATTATCTGCTATTTTCATCAATCAACCAAAAAGAACAAATAATGAATTATATCGTTCACTTGTAATTACATTTTCTGACTTTGATAGCTTAACAGGTAGTATAATATTAGATCGTTGCACATGAAGCTGATACTCCAGAAGCAAATTACCTTTTTAGAACGTGTTTAAAATGCATGCCATGAAAAACATTATTAGGGTACTTTGTCCTTTTTTTTATCCAAGAATAATTCACTTACGTAAGTCGTGTATGTGAAGCCTGGTTTGAAGACACTGTTGTCAGTATGGAACTCGAGTTTTATTGGTCTCTCGTGGTACTCGATCTCACTTTCACCAGCTCTTGTTTCACCAGTTTCTTCTTCTTTGACTTCCGCTGTCACTGTCAATGTGTCGTATTTCAGATTTGGGTCAAATTTAAGCAGAGTGTCAGTTGCAATGTTGAAGTCAGCCTCGCCGTCAATCTGATTCAGGTAGATGTTTCTTATATTATACAAGTTGTGTTTCATTTGAAATGAGTGCGCTATTTGTTGCTTTTATGGTTTAGCCATGATCACTAGAACACCCCGAGATTTAAAACAATATATTGGCTCAATGAATTATATACTATATAGTACTGTTCATTTGGATCACATACTTCAATTTATTTTACATCTATCCAGCTTACAACTTCTATATTTATTGACGGGCGGAAACATTGGGATCCAATTCTTCAGTCAGATACAATGCTGTAGCACATGTGTTATCCTTGTCAAAAAGCTGCAAAAATGCATGAACATTCAAGCTTTGCGATGTTTGGTTATTCATTAACCCAATCTGTAATCGGTGCATGCTTTTTATTATCATTTTTTCACTTCTTTTTTATGCAAGCCCATGAAAAGGCTTAAGCATTGATCAATACTTTGAATGACAGCCTTTGAGAGCATACACAAGCCTGATAAAATCATTCTCTTCCTTATTATATCAAATATCACCACTATGGTATAATACGCACCTCAAATTCTGTTTGTATCGCCTTTGGTTCGTAAAACCACCAATACCGGGAGGATTTTGAGACACTCAGAGTAACCCGCCCTTTAACTGGCTTGCCATATGTGTATCTGATGAATACAAAATACTAATCACTAAACAGAACAGAGGAAAACCTTATTCTAGACGTGTACATGGTACATAGTACAATATACATATTATAAATTATAAGGTAAAGGTTTTGTTTATTATAGTGTCACCCCTATTGAAAGGGCCAGCCAAGTTGGCTTATGAGACACTTATCTTATGTTCACGCAGTACCTCCCGAATCCCTTCTCCTTTGATATTTATAAACATGAAGGTCTGTAATAATAAAAGGAAGAAGAAAGAAATCTATAGCCATTGTGCATACATGAGAATGAAATAGTCATAAATTCATTCATGTATAACATTTATATAAAACCACTAGTATATTCAGCAAACAGGACGTAAAAACAATTATCTAACAATTTATTCATATCATCTCCAGTTGTTCATTACAATAAAACATTAAATTACTTATACAATTATAGATAGCAGATCTATAAATTATTCGTTGTTGTTGTTGTAATTGCAATTATCATTATTCACTCGATAAATGCAGTCGTCTAAATGCTAGTTCGTTGTTAATGGCAATAATGATAATAATAACAATATTCTATAATTGATGTCATTTTGACAAGACAATCACTGTATTTGTTTTCGTCTATGTGCTGTTGTAAACAACAACAAAGTAGGTTGATGAATCACATTAGCCAGTTTTATTTTGTTGATTA
Organism: Lutraria lutraria; assembly: GCA_964023205.1. NCBI lineage: Eukaryota > Metazoa > Mollusca > Bivalvia > Venerida > Mactridae > Lutraria > Lutraria lutraria. Next base: position 33,839,078 of record OZ026833.1, read on the forward strand.
TAATCAACTTCGCCTTAATTGTAAATACAACCAGCCCTCGTGGCAATGTTGTTTCAATGTAAAAACACATCAAATGTTTACCTTCAGTGTAAAACACTCACATTTAATGATGATAATTCAAGGTTCTATAATGAGAGCTAGTATCATTACACAGTCAAACATGTGAACAAAGGCCATTCTTGTGAAAGATATACAGTGGTCTTTATTGACATGTGGTTTTTATTCAGAGGTCATTTCGTTCTGAATAAGCCCAATCTATGACGGTTTTAAAAGAATGACCTTTATTCACGGGGTGACCTTTATTCTTGTGTGGTCGCAAACACAGGTCTGACTGCTATGCTGAAATTTAAACACATAATGGAAATCGGTCAGAAAAAGAGTGGTCGATATATTGAGGTTGTGCTCGTACATGAATGTGGTTGCTAAGTGAGGTGTTTCTGTACCAACCCTATCCGTTAATGCGTTGACAAATTATATTAAGTGATGTGTTAATGGTGCAATTACTACTAATTAGTTGTAATGTAGGCATACTTTGTGTTGTCTTATATATACGTGACCAGAGGGTTGATGTTGCTGTCTGATATCAGTATAATATAATGTAACAATCATGTACGAGGTGTCAGTTTACCGGACACGCAAATTACCAGAAAACAAAAATAAACTACATAGCTAGGTTACTGCATTGTTTACGGGTTGACTTTTCTGTTACAGGTACATTTCAGGGCTCCAGATAAATATTTGGGGAAGGGATATTTTACTCTCTGCTTTCTTTTAGCAGGGGTTATCAATTTTTGAAGGGTATTGGCAGTCATGGGAACTACTCTTGATGTTATTCACTTATAAACACCAATATACTAAAGCATACCTTCTAAAATACTTAGTTGTAATGTGTTCTATATTTAACAAGTACACTGTTTTCATAAACTTATTTTGCATCCAAGGTAGAATGTAACTTATATCATTATGCAATACCTTTGCCTTATTCACTATGTTTAATTAAATCACTTAAATAGTTACGCATTCTAATCCAGTAAAACGTGTACCCTGGAATTTAAATACGTACTGGTACGCTCTAGAAATATTGTTTATGCGTAATTGGGAAAACTAATAGGTATGTACGCAAATACTGCAGCCCTGTATGTACAGTAATTGTAGGATGTTTTAGCGTATTATTTGATTATACACTTTTTTATATAAATCACTTGTTTTATGGCACGTGATTCGATGCTTATACTTGGTTTTAACGTCTCACAAATAACCAGAGTCATTTAGGGACTACCAAAGTTTAATGGTTGAGAAAGACATCAGACATACCAGCTGTGTCTAAACACGAATTATTCGCAATTAATATGGACAGCTTCCTCAATAATTGTCACCTGTGTGAGGGAGTAGTGATTATAAGTTATACTCGATAACCCGACCGCAGATGGCCCTAAAGGATTTGATACAGATATTTAACAAATTATATATAATGTATATCTATTTATCTATTTACTAACATACATTAAGTGAAAATTTGAATGATACTTAGCATGGTGTAAAATGTAACTGATTTGTACATTAAATATGACTGGAACCGATTATTTAACCGATTAATCGCATTATGCTGACGAGCTGATTCAAATCCCGATTATCGATTGCAGATTTTCAACCGATCACCACTGACTAATATTTTCAATCAGACAATGATTTCTTGAGTACTATGAAATTACTAGAATTCTAAAATATTAACTTACTTAGCTGTTACTTTTCCCTTTAACTGCGGGTTATCTACTGTACCAAAGGGTGGAAGTTCAACTTTCACTTCGAACAATGGTAGTACTGAAATATACATTATTATATGCTAATACAGGGTTTTGCCGTGTTGCCAGAACGAATCTGTGTTAAAAAAAATAGTATTACTGCAATTTTATGTTAATACCATGTTAATTGGTAAATTAATTTATTCGCCTACTATATTATCTGTTTACATTGTTGACGTCTTGTTGGTGTAAAAAGTTTAAGGTGGAATGTTACAAGTTTTTTTTATGTCATTCGTGATATAGATCTAAGTTCTGAAGACGAAGCAGTCCAATTCTACCATAAATGCAAACAGCCTTACCATAGTTTTTAACTTCAAAATGGAGAGATTCCGTTTCGTTGTTTTCCTATAAATATATAGTAATCACCTTCAATAATTACACCAGCAACAATAATAATTATAACAATATTAACTACCAACAACAACAACAACAAAAATTTGAACGTTAATTAAAATTACACATACCATTATGTGATTATTAATTCTATCTATGTATTCACATAATATTTTATTGTAAGAGTATATACATGTAGCTCGCATATCATTTTTCTTAAAATAAAACCTTCGAGACTTAAGACATTGTTATAATTATCATTGCCATGATTATCATTCGTATAATTATCAGTCATATAAATATTAACATTTTAATGATCAATATTACATGTATAAGATTCTTTCCAGTCTGATCTTTGGAGTCATCAAGTATGCCTGTATGCATCCATCGTAAAGATCGTATTCTTTTCCACATCATGTTACTACGAGAATTAATGACTATGAAACTACACACAGGCTTGTACAAATAACCAACACCGTTTACATCCACCAGGGAGGGTATGATAGTGTGTGTGTCTATCTGAATGTCTCACCTTGTTCGTGGCTTTAACTGTCCACCTTCCGAGAACTGGTTGATCTGACAATTGTAATTCTCCTGACATCCCAAACAAATTATTCTCTCCTTTCTCCACTTTGATTGTGTTGTCTTTAGGATCCTACAATGTTAGATTACAAGCTTATATTTATGTTTGGCATTATTCAAACGCTTAACCCCCTCCGTAGTCGAGTGGTTAAGGTCGCTGACTTCAAAACACTGTAACCTCTCACTGATAGAGGGCTTGGCTTCGAGCCCGGCTACCGACTATATCTCTTTATCTGAGAAGAGAAAGTAGGCAGTTGCTTATGGAGGATAGGTGTCTAGTACTGGTTCTTCCCAGGGACGATGATTGGGTTAACTGTCCACATCATATGACTGTAACTGCTTAAAGGGGGCGTAAAACTCGATGAAACCAACAAACAACGCTTAACAGTCTATTAAACATTTGGACAGGTTTAGTTTGGCTGAAACAACATGGTGTTATTTATTATCTAATAATTTTGTTTTCGAAATATCTGGACGAGGTTGGGGTTGACGGTGGTCTAGTGCTAACGCGCATGACAACCAATAAAAAGGTCATGGGTTCGAAATTTTGGATCCGTTTCTCGATATTTCAGGGACGTTTTTTAAGTGTCCTTATCCCAACCACCGAACCGAGTACTGTGTCTAGAAAAACGTACGGCGGAGTCTTGTATCGGTGCTTTACACCGGTCACGATAAATAATTCGGACAACAATTCGAACAAAGAGTATGGATAAAAATGCCTGGTTCCTCTGTGTCCTCTCACCAAATATGGAGAAACTCTGAAATTACCGTAGCTGTCGAATGAGTCGTTGAAAAACAATCAAACAAACTAGAAAAGTTAACCGACAGTTGAAGCAGCCAAAAAAACATGTTCATGTTTTGTTTCCTTCCATTTTAAGAAGCGGAAGCGAAATGATACACCCAATTGTCTACTTACAACCACCTGTCGCCTCATTATTTGGTAAAAGCTATACATAGCTAATGTGTATTGTTATATTATGAGCCGACTATATAAATAAATAGTTGTATCTTGTATCTCTTATTCATACATTCGCGTTGAAAAAAGTACCACAGATGGTATAAGTTTACCGATTGAAGTTTTGATAACTATATGTGTGCGTCGTGGCAAAATCTCAAAACCGCTATTATTTGAGTGTGCTTTTGTTACACGTTCGTTGTTTTTCTCGAACTCATGTAATGAAAATGTTGGTCTCGCATAAAAATATTATAAGTGTACGTTCTGTCGCGCGTGCGTATGGCGTAATTCATACATGCAAGAAAGTATACTTTTATAACGAACTACATTCTACTCTTCTATCACAGATTCTGATAGTGATTATAATAATTAAAGTATTGTAATATTAAAGTTGATATAGTATTAAAAGATATAAAACAAATATTTACATATATCTTCACATCAAATGATCCTTCCTTTGGTTTCATGTCTTTGTCGACGAGAAACACTCGGTATCGCACTGTAAAATAGAAAGATACATAATAATATTTACGTCACATATTGTTCTTGGAATCGCAATATCTTGTAGTTAAGCTGGCATATAAAGACTCACCAGTCTTATATGCCAATTGAATTATCAGTTCAGTTCAGTTTATTACAAAATATCGGCACATACATGCCTATGGTGAAATTACTAGTAACAAACATAAATACAGTATGTCTAGATAGTTAAATACATAAAATGGTGCAAATACATTGTATAAAATTAAATAATTGAGACATATGGCATGATACAAGTTTATCACTGCACGATTTAACTAACACGTCATGGTACTAAGTTGTAGGTCTAGTCAGTGAACTACAAACAAAGGAAAGATATGTGATATGTAAATGATCAGACTACTGTTGAGCTCATTGTAAACAGACAATACATAACTTAAAATGCATTATAATATCCTGTATGTCAAATAAAACTTATACGTAAGCTCAACAGAAAAGTTCAATCGTATTTCAAAGATACTATGTTGTTAGTTCTTTGTTTCATTGTTAACAAGCCGACTCTACCAAACGTTTCATCGACTATTTCGAAGGATAAGATCAGGGAAGTTACACGTGCGAACCATTGGGGGGGGGGTCAAAGTTTATTTATTTCTTGAAGGTAACATATAAAGTATAAAACTTATTTACAATTAACCTTAGTTTGTTCAGAGTATTAAAAAACTCAAATTGAATGCATACAGTTTTCTGTCTTTAACACGGGTCTGATATTAAAACTTCGTATAATTTGAATGTTTTACACCATATGAATCCATGTGTTATAATATTTTATATAATGCGATGCATCTACTTCTATATATGTATAAGTCAATAAGAAAATTTACCTTATAATGTATCAGTTTACAATGAACAAATGATAAACATTGTATCGTCCTTTTCTTACCTAATTGGCCCGTCTTATACATCGCTTTGTCTGATTGTATAAAGATATGTCCATCGTTGTTTCTACTGAACGCGTATCCTCTTGATGCAGAACAATGTATTGGCTTATACGTAGAAAATGGTATGGAACCACTTCCATTGATATTCAGAACAAAATTGTGATAGTAATAATTGACAGTTACATTGATATCTTTCACTGCCTATAAATAAAATACAGAATTTGTAAAAATCTAGTATAAGAAGTATTAAAGATAAGATCATCTTTGTTGAAAATGTTGGGTAAGCGGTTACGGTACACTAAATTATAGCAGCGGGTATGTGGGTAGGTATGCGTTTATTTGTTTAACACTAAAGTACAACCTCTCCAAAACGACCCTTTCTTGAGCAGCAACCTCCCTTGAACAACAGCAAGTTGTTTCCCACTACATGATTTATCTATTAATTAAACATCTCCTCTTAAAAAAAATCTCAACAGCCATATAATTTCGCTATTCCCAAAGGGTAATGCTTTTGAGTCCATTTTTATTACATTGCTTTTTTCATTTAACTTTAAAAATGTATATTTTCTATTCTTAGATAGTCATAACATATTTGTCATAACATTGTTGATGATAATATGTAACTGCTATGTTTTATTATACATGTTGAGGCACTTACATTTAATTCCAGCATTCCTTCAAGTGCATCTATAAATATGAATGGAATGAGAATAAATCAAATACCATGTAAATAGTTCATGAACTATTCCCATGAGCTACATACTGGCATGAAGTGTAGTACATGTACAAACAGTAAGAAAAAATAATATTGAACTGTCATTAGTTCGCGCACTTATAAGTCCTGTCAAAAAGGCATCTTGGATTTAGATTTTCTATATCCAATAACATGAGAATACCACAAGTTCCTTCGATCGTTACAATAAGTAGCACATATTTTAAACCTTCTATTTGTGATTTTAGTGTACAGTACAACCTCTCTAGAACGGCCCTCTGTATAGCAACAATCTTTCTATAACAATACCTTTAAAATTTCCCTTAACTGATATTAACTATAAATTTAACATCTGAACAACGGCCAGTATTTGCAGCTCCCACAGGGTGTTGCTCCACAGAGGTTGTAATGTATTTACCATGACTTTCTATAAAAGCATCGTGCATTTATAAATAATTTCAATTTTAAATGACCTGTATTTCATTACTAGTATATTCCGATACTTCAGCATATCTTCACGAGTTCACGTTTACCGTCTTTAACTGTATATTAAATGAACTATCATGACATTGTATACTTACCCGAGGGTAGGGATAGACTACCTGACGCCATTGTGTCATTTACATATATCTTGTTATCCATTGAAAAAACTTGACGTACAATATTCGCAGTCACTGTCTGATAAGCCACTGGCCGTAGTAGTTTGAAATATATTGTGTATTTGCTTCCTAAGTGACATTTTTCTGGAATCAACGCTACATAACTCCCTGCTTTTGTTACCCTGTTAAAGAAACACACGAATATGGAATGAACCCTGCACATTGTATGGGTAAAAATCTTGAGAAACTGCAATAAACCATACTGACCCCCCCCCGCATAGTACCGGTAAGTATAGACCCGCCTACGTAAATCATTCTAACCTCTTACTGATACAGGGTCGTGAGTTCCAGCCAAGCAACCGGTCATATCTCTTTATGTGAGAAAGTAGACAATTGCTTACGGAGGATGGGAGTCTAGTACTGGATCTGGTCAGGAACGATGGTTAGGTTAACTGTCCGCCTCATATGACTTTGACTGTTGAATAGGGGCGTAAAATCCGATGAAACAAACAAACCGGTATATTATCTTAGGGCATATACTGTAATAGATTCACGTCTGGACGGTCAAACATAATTCTAGTACAACATTTGACATTTTCAAAGTCTGTTCATCAGCTTTTATTGCCATATTTTTATGATGCCATTCTGTATTTCTATTCCTTGAAGCATATATATATTCCTATACAAAAATGCCCTCAGTGACATAGAATTAGAGGTAGTCATTATTGGGTCAGTCTTTTTAACAAAGATAGAATAAACTTCTTGTTAATGACGGAAATAAGACCAGTAAACAGAAAGCTATGTTTATTCATCGAAGTTGTTTGGTCTTATTGCACAATACGGTAAGTACTTTCCTCTTATGTGTGTGTTTGAGAGATTGCTTTACCCTAAGGGATCTGAGTTTAACACATATACTATGTCCGACTTTAGTAATAACAAATAATGTGGTCCTAATGACGAAATCATACACGTATGACGTCATATTATACTGACAAGTTCATTTCTTCATTATGGAATCATATGAGCGTTATTGCGCAAATACCAATGCAATCTTGAATTATTTTGCCAAAGAAGTAGTTAAAAACAATTAAATATAATTGTAGGTTTTCTGAACACATGCAAAGGTCAGGTCTTGCATTTTTGTTCATTAATTGAATAAGAATGTATACTCTCCATGACACTAATAGGATTCCACAGCTTTATGTAATTATTGCGTAAATTCGGTTAAGAAAATACAGAATATAATATGTTACCGGGGAGGGATTATTAAAACGGGGGGGGGGGGGAGTTTCAAACGTTTTTATGTTACCGGGGCCGGTACTTTGAAAACGTTTTTAAGTTACCGGGGGTAACCTGAAAAAGGGAGAGCTTGAAAACGTTACACCGGTACAAAAGCAACCAGCTGCAGCGAACGTACTCAAAACTAGCAGCAGACCGCGATACAGTGTTTAGGTACGGACAGAAATCGTAAGTTGGTGAGCAAAATGATAGGTTTCAATTAAACGGAAACAACATTTGTTATATGAGTATACTTAGTCCAGTGATAATGTATTTTAACTAAAAAATCAACCCACGAAATCTTCTGGTGTGAAAACAATTCATATAAAAAACTAATCAAATGATACTTTTTGAATATACAGCATAATCTCTTCAGAGCGGTTCCCTCTAGAGCAACAACCTCTCAACAACAACATAATTGTGTTTCTCCCAAATGATGTGGCTTTGGACAGGTTGCATTGTAATTGGTTTATCATGAATTAAAAAGACATATTTAATTACTTACTGTGAATACCCCTCATTCAACCAAACGATTAATACACCAATTAGCAAAAGCCGCATCTAAAACAAGGTAAAATGGTTTAAAATTTCAATATTAGAAACCGAATAATTAAGATTGCAACACATTTTTTCTCCAAAATGGGCCGACAGATTTTGGAAACCTTTAAATGTTTTATAGGTTTCCATAATAGAAAATGATTTACCGTGAGATTTTTCAAATGTTCCTTTTAGATTTGCATTATAATCTACGAGAGTAACCCATTTTTCAAAGACTAATGAAAAAAGAACATCAATTTTAACAAAACGTCATGGTAAAAAAATACAAAGCACAGTATCAATCTAATTTGATAAAGAAAATATTATATTACTACATTAGTATTTTCTAATTGTTTGTAACAATTGTAGCATTTCATTTCAACTTAAACACATTTGTAAAAGATGAGCAAGAAACAAAATCTAATACAATTACTTGTAATTACACTGTTACATGAGCATACTTTCGGTACCTAGGACTCAAATTAATTTTAGGAAATTTGACCGATTAAAAAAAGAAATTAGCCGTTTAAAAAGTACAAATGCAGTATATATCACCATCCAATAAGGAAATCTTACCTTGGCGTTTGTAACGAACTTTCCTTTCAAATTTTAGTAAAGTTTTCCGTTCTTTCAAAAGCAACTTATTACTCCGTGAGACAATGCTCAAATTCATTATTTAATGAGTCGTAATCTGGTTTTAAACACTACCGTGCGGCCTTGACCCTAAGGTCAACAAGCCGTCCACCCTGTGAAATGTTCGCAAACCTGTCGGGATTTATTACAATTGTCAAAAGCATGTATGTCTCGCCTACTTTGCCATGTGTACATTGCCTAGAAGGGACACCGAATCATGGCATACACTTAAACATCAAATAAGTAAGATTGGATGCACAAATAAAGGTGTGAATGCATGTTTACAAACTACTTAAGTGTAGTGGACGAGCCTTCAAATGTACGTCAATCTGGTAAAGCTAAAACACAAACAATATTTTTAAAGCACTTACGTAAGTTGCAGGAACACATAAACAATGTGGTTGAATTAGTTATAGTAACTTCAAACGTGACAAATGCACAAGGTCTATGAAAATGCAAAACATTGTAATAATAGATTAGGCAATAAAAAAGATATGTAACGATATAATATTATGGAAACAAGTGATAAATAAGTTGCATGTCTCGTAGCTTGTATATAATCACCTTTTTCTAAATATTCCATATACCTAGCAAATTTTTCATAACCTCATTGCGTGCAGGTAGGTCAAGTTAAAATGTTTTTATTAATTGTCCGAACATTATAACTTGATACAATTTGACCTTCTGGTCCTTCGGGGTAGCCCTGGGAAACACAACAGAAAAGTGCGCTTCATCATCAACATTAAGTTCACAAACAAAGGTCAGCCATTAATGGACTTGCCTTACATCTCTGACAAATGAACGTTTACGTTGTTTAATCATATAAAAGGCAAATAAAGTCGTCTAATTTCCGTGTACTTAACTCAAGCACACGTGATTCATGTGTAATTAACATCTGAAAGCTCATTAATAAGTTACATCGAATGTGACCAATTGATTCTTTTTATTGATGCTTCTTAAACGACAGTATACTGGTCATACGAAATACCGCGAGTCTAACTCTTTACTTAGCTTAAAATTTACGACAGTGCTAGTATGCAACCATTAAACCGTTTAATTCATATAAACAATTCTTTTTCGAGTCAAAAAACATAAAAATACTCTAAAAATCAATATAAACATACGTCAACTGCTTCCATTCCTTGACACACTGACGGCCCTGATGTATACAAATAAAAGCACTGAGAGCACTGTCAGGAGTGAAAATGTTATTGATAATACGAGAGGAAATAATACGTGATAATGATACGTATTTGGAAGATATGCATTAGATAACTAATGATACCAAAAATTCAACCAACTCTAGGTCACAATGTTACAAACCCAAATGTATATATTATTTGGACTAATATTTTCCTCAAAAGGAAGAGTCTGTTTTGGCCCAGTGTAATGAAGACGTTTTGGTACAGGTGCACTTGTTATTCTCCCAATGCTGTTGAAGTTGATAGTAAACCCATACCTCCACTTCCTGTTATATAGTAGCGATGCGCACTATTTATTGTCTTTATGAATGAAACTTTTGTGCGGATGAATACTGATTTACAAAATTTTATGTATTAAATTTAATAGTTTTACAGTTTGAAATGTCAAAACAATGTAATAATTCAAAATGAACATAATCCTGCAATATATCCAACGTGTATCATAACTGCAATCGGTAGAGTTATACAACCCGTGGTACTATTTTCAACGCGAATGTATGGATTAGAGGCATCACGTTTTTGTTATGATACAAAACTGAGATTATCACTTTTGCTTCTGCAATCTTTTGCTTCTGCTAATCGGCCAATCAAATGCGAGATACGAAATCACGCGGGAAATTTCTGCGACAGTACTAAACTCGAACCAATGTTCGAACCATCTATCATTTGCAGAATAATAAAAGAAGTGTTTTAAGAGATAAAATGCATTAAATCCGATACAGTTATATAGCAGTATTAACTTGAATAGAATTCAAATTACTGTATGAACGATAAACTGACTTGACTGTAGAAATGACATAAATCATCGATGAAAAATGTTCTAAAGTCGCGGCATGCAATGTAAACAATAGTTTGGTTCCCTGCCAACAAATGTCAGGCGGAAACGGAAATGGAGGCGGTGCGCATGTGTCAGTTATTGTTATTACTCGGGCATCGCGGTTTAGTGTATATCGCGGTTTTAAGTGTACAAGGGATACATTTTGAGAATGTATCGTATCCAAAGTATTCATTCGTCAGCTATGATTTATATGCCATCTCTTGTTTAAAAATCACATCAATAGATACATCATTGCCGTGTTTAGACGCAAAAAAATCATTTCTTGAATTTTTGATTTTGTTATATAACACTCACAAATGATCATATTATACGACCTCCCATCGATCTGAACGATATCCATAAATCAACATTTTTAAATCGATGCACATTTCAAAATATGGATAAAATTTAAAATATCAATGTTTTGGCAGACACTTATCGATAAAACTAAAAAGTAATTGCATGTAATTAGAAATTAGAAAACAAACTTGATTTCGAACGATGTAATATATATACATCAGTCGAAAACTGTCAAATAGGTAAAATATTGGCTTGCACGAGGCGAATGGCTTCGAAAGAAATTCACTATTCTACTTTTTGGACAGTTACCGTTGTTGGCATAAAAGTTTGTACTTAAAATTCAATTGTTTGCAAAACAATGAAATTATAGTAAGATGTAATATTGCAAAATTGTATCAAAATAACGTTCAAACTTGCACAAACACCTGGGGTAGACGGTTTCTTGTGCTGTGATATGCTGATTGACCGTAACAAGCCTTTGTAAACGCTTACTTTCGGACTGAAACATTAATATAGGACATGCATTGGGTATATGATGTACGAAGTCTAGAAAGTGCACTTCTAAATCTTGATTCTATAATTATGTCAAGGTATATTTCTGGTATATATACTGGTAGTTGTTGCGACGTTAACCTCTGGGAAAATATTCCTCCAGCTCTGATCATTTCAAATTTTTATCCGAATGTCACTGGGACTTAAATGCCGACCTGTTGGTGGACTTGAGATTAATCCCAATGACTAAATATCGATCTTCAAACATTATTGATTCATGTTTCTCACAGAGTTTTATGAGATACAATGATCTATACCATGCGATAATTGAGTGTCGCTAAATGAATTAAATATCGAAAGTTCGTTCACGTGCGTTGATTATAAACCGTTTTAGCACACTGATATGATTTTAATAGTTCGATTTTCTAACACTCACTAACCCATCAATGTTGATTGATTTGACTTTCCCAAGCACGATCGGCATCCGAATTACTCACAGGAGGGTCATACAACCAGGATAAAGGCAACGTGGGCATTACAAGCCATCTAATGATTCCATTAATTGATATTTAGATATTGAAATTATTGACATTGAGTGATATGTGGCTTCGTACTTTTTTAATATTGTAATGTGAGATCAGAAAGTAGGTTTTTTGTTACGAACAAGATTTTCATGACTTTTACAGACTGCCAATAGAAACTTAAACAGTTAAAATTGGAATAAATTGATTCTGTCTGGATCTGCTGTTGCCAGTGTTAGAAGTTCGAACATTCAAACACCGTGTTATAAGTCAGGTTATTTTATTCGATAACCGTAATATTCTAGTTGAATTATTCATACACCGTATTGTTCAAACTGAATTATTCACACACCATATAATTCAAAGTATATCATTCGTAAACCGTATAGAATTAAAGTTAAATTATTTGCATACCGTATTATACGAGATGAAATATTCACATACTGTATGATTCAAGTTGATTTATTTAAACATCTTATACATGTAACACAAGCTATATAGTTCAAACACCGCGCAATTCAATAAATTTAATTCAAAGACCCTTTCATTTAAGAGGTATCATTTGAATAACGTAAAATGCAATTTGTATTTATCTATTCAATCACCTTGTCACTAAATTTACATTGATTAAACGTCTTGCATGAACGTAATACAAGTTATATCACAGACATATACATTGAATAACATGAAGACACTAGTTAAATGTGTTTCGTATTTATCAACTTTTGTTATAATCACTTTGATATAGATACTTAACCAAACTACCGGAACTGGAAGTAGATGAACACCCTGGGACCCTTATTTAGGGACCACGCTATTAATATTTCCTCTGTAGTTAATCTTTTATGACGATGAGCTGTGCTGGCAAAAGTCTAAATAAAGTAGCTGTTCTGTTTTGTTCTGTATTATGGTCTTTAAATGCTTTTAAGTTAATTGTGATCAGACAATGATGATATTTACCATTCATTAGTCTGACAGCACATTTGATCTCAATAAACATGCATCAGTCCTATATATTAACCCTGATAGTCTTTGCGAATGGATTTGACGCTTAGCGATGTTCTAATGTTGTTTTACTTTCTAAACTTATTCATTTTACATCGATTGTAGAGCAAGTTCTTACAACTTATATAAACTCCCCTTGGTAACTGCTTCCTGGATACTAACCAGTATAGAATCGCCGAAAGGAGAAGTTATTAAGGTTCCGTTCAAATTCTGGCACTGACTTAAGACGTTTACTACAGTTTCCAGTTTTTTTCGCATAGGAAAATGAAAACTCTTCCATGTTTTTTTTTTACTTTGCATGATCATAATATATGATAACAGAAACGTTTTAAGCGAAGAAAATTTGGAGTTTTTTAAGTTATCTGCCCTTGAATTTGTATTTTTTGCTGATTTTGGGTCAATACAAGGGCAGATAATCCATAGCGAAGATAAACAAGGCCACATTTATTTTCCTTTTTATGTAGCTTACTTCTTTTTATGTTATTGTCAAAATGTCAAGAATTTGGAATGTGTGATTTTGCAATTGTTTTCTTCTTTACCTTAATCATTAAGCGTAATCGTGAAAAATTATGAAAAAATGCACATTATGAGAAGAAACAACAACATCCATTTTAGTATCAAGTGGAAACTATATATATAAGGCTCGGCAACGTGTTTTTAACAAAATTTCTGGCATTGACAGAAATGTACGTGAATGATAACGCGTGACAACTCTGGATAGAAATAGAGAAAAATAGACATGTTATTCTGTCGACAATGCTTTAAGTCTGAAGACAAATCCTTTGTTATTTGTTTATTTCATCGGCTTTTTCAACTTTATTGTGGTCATATCATGGCGGACAGTTATCCTAACCAGCTTTCCTGGACTTCGACTATAGCTTAACCAGTACTAACCACATTCTATCCATAAGTCTCGGCCAAGCTACCCAACATGATTTAGAGATGGAGAATAATTTAACATAGGATGTAATATATTCAGTCACATCTGTCACGGACAGTGTGAACATCGCCAGAGGTTTGAACTTACAACCTCTCAATCATCAGACACACACTCTAACCACCGAGCAAGCCGGGCGGGCAAATTCCTTGGTGACGCATATCTTTAGTATCTCAAATTGGCAAATCTTTGCATTTGATGCCAACTACAGTAAAAAAACGGTTACAGAGAATTCTTAGGTCGCGAATAATCTCCTTAACTAGTGCTGTAATGTATTTTCATAAATTATCACAATATAACATTTACATATGCCCCATCTACACTCTCTTCTACAACTGTTTTTATTAAATCAAGTGTTGTTTTATGTCAATTTAGAGTCGTGTCCTCTTCAACAGTTGACTAATTTTCTGTTCCAGCTTGTAAATGGGACATTAGCGAGACTGGATGTCTTATAAATAATCAGAAACCAGATCACGAGTCAGAGCATTATGGGATATACAGAACACCACGTGTGTAGCAACGTTAAATGTCGCACCGACGCTAAATATCGCATTTGACGTTATATGTCGCAAGGCTGACGCTAAATGTCGCAACCAACGCTAAATGTCGTAAAACCGATTGACGCTATATGTCGCATCTGTAACGCCAAAAGTCGCAACAAATAGTACTGACGCTATTTGTCGCAACGTCAATGCTAAATGTCGCACTCCTTTATCAATCTCTATAATGTTGAGTTATCGTTCCCGCTACGCTCCCAAATGACTGTTCATTCGTTCATGCTAATGTTTACCTCTACCCCCCAAGTAAATATGTCCGTGAAGTTAGCAGCCCAGCAGCCTAGCAGCGTGAAGATGGCAGCCCAGCAGCCTAGCAGCCCAGCAGCGTGAAGTTGGCAGCCCAGCAGCGTAATAGCATAATACATATTTCTACAGATCAACGTCACAACAAATCAAGATAAATACTTCAGAATGCATAAAATAATGTCAGTCTGTTGTTTAAACATTAATGTCCGTGAAGTTGGCAGCCCAGCAGCCTAGCAGCGTGAAGTTGGCAGCCCAGCAGCGTAACAGCGTAATATATATTTCTACAGATAAACTTCACAACAAATCGAACTCGGTATATTCTGTCGTGGAGTAAATGGGTTTGAATTTAGTCAATGTAATTGAGTTTGGAACATACAATGACGTTAAATGAACATCATTTGTCGCCTTTCACTGACACACACTTTTCACATGTCGAAGGTGTCAAATAATAATAGTGAAAATAAATGACAACGTCGGTTGTCATAAACAAACAACAAATAGCATTCGTGCAAGCCAATTTTAACCATAAGAGGATCGCTATATTTTGATAAGAGTATATGTTACATCATTTCTAAAATGGGCGATTTTCAGCTACTTGAACGCTTTTGCAAGTTAATTGTAATAAAAATGCAAACCAAAACTATTGACAAATACATAAAATTACTGCAAGGTGGAAACTAATACACTTGCTAAAAGCTATTATTGAAATGTCGAAACGCAAGTTCAAATTACAGACACACGTCATGCATCCCTAGAAATCGCGTGATAAAGCAATGTTTTGGTTTACTGTCAGTTGTTTACGTGTAATTAGAGATTTCACAAAATGAATAAGCTGTTTATCAAATTGTATCTAAATTGTCACTATAAGGAAAATATAGATATTCAGTCCTGGATGAGAAAGACGTTTTTCTTTATCTGTACGACCGCGTTCATGTAATAGCAAAGAAAAACTTATTTAAACATTTCCTTAAAATTCAGAGTTTATTATTACAAGGTTTGAATAGTTTTATAGTAAAAATGTTCATATGTTCAACAGATATAAATTGGATATACCTTGCATATTTCATGGATATCATTACTTCTATGCTTGACTAATAACAATGTTTAAGGTATTAGGATCCGAACACTGTACCTTTCTGATGTATCTGTCCAATGCTGCACAAAATGTTAATATTACAAAAACTGAATTTCCCAATTATCATTATTTCTTTGGTAGTTATCTCGGATACTTCAATCCATTTTACGACACATTTTTAATTTTTTGTAAGAGTTGGTGCACTTCTTGAAAAACATTAATTTCTTTTGATATTGCATGGTCATCTATATTTTTCTTTATCAAATTATATTGATGCTGTGTTACTGCATCTTTTTACCATGAGTTTTCATTGAAATTTTTCTTATATCTTTTAAAAATGGGTAACTCTCACAGAATTCAAGGGCTATATAAATATGGTATAATAATAATAACAAGAATTGAAAGAACGCCAGTTTTTTTAATGTCACTCCTTTTTCAAATAAATAGTCATTGCTGTTTTTTGTACTTTACTTTGTACTAAAAGTAATTAAAAATCTAGCCTCTTACATTTATAATGCGTTTGAAATAATATCATGTCCAATAATTGATATCGTATAAAATGTTTGAATTGTCTATATTTATGCGAATATATATATATGTATTATGTATTACTGTTTCAATTGCTATCTCATCATAGATATTTGTATGTTTCACTTTTTTAAGAAATATTGTACTCTAAACACATGTATGATTTAATTAATGAGTGTATAGTCAAAACTGTAAGTTCAATAATTGAGTTGAATCTATCTATGCACAATGCAGCTAACAGTAACCCTATGGTAAGAAAATGTTCACATTTCTAGCATTCTTTTGGCCAATAAAAAGGGTTTTAGTGATTTGTTCTCTTTTTGTGTGTGACAAAGTATACGACATTGAACTTATCTTGACTATTTTTACCTTATATTTATGTAGAAACATATCGTTACGTACATGTAACTATAAGTTCTGAGGTTTAGTAGAAATAAAATGATTCGCTTTTCACTTGTTGTTTATTGCTGACTTTCTCTGTCTTAACTCTTTACCGTTTCATAAAAGTGCCTTTAAGACAATTGAAAACAGTCCCTTAATGTGGCAATTGTTCAGACTGAGTGACACGTAAGTCGATGTATGTGTTGGACGTAAGTCCTTTAAGCTTGGAATAAGAATACGAGTATACATTATAACTAAGCCAGATTGTTTTACGAGATCCTGCAGTAGGTATGACATTTTGTATATAATAGATATATCGGCGTTCCTTTAAACTTTGAACAAAGATGTCCGTCAATAAACTGGTAGGATTCGAACCATACACCTTCCTTTCTAAAGGTGAATAGTCTACCACCGGCAATCACTCCGCGTTAGTCTACCTCTTGGCCATCACATCCCGTTCTGTCAACACACACACACACATGCACACACCGGCAACGGCGACATATAATAAATGCCAATATAAGAAATAAGATCCCCAATCAAGACGAGCAAATGTGATTAACTTGGGGGGATATACTATACACTAACATGAACGAATGAACAGTCATTTGGGGGCGTAGCGGTAACGATAACTCAACATTATAGAGATTGATAAAGGAGTGCGACATTTTGCATTGACGTTGCGACAAATAGCGTCAGTACTATTTGTTGCGACTTTTGGCGTTACAGATGCGACATATAGCGTCAATCGGTTTTACGACATTTAGCGTTGGTTGCGACATTTAGCGTCAGCCTTGCGACATATAACGTCAAATGCGACATTTAGCGTCGATGCGACATTTAACGTTGCTACAACGTGGCATATGGTTAACTAGTGATGGATATTTTAACATCAGACTATTTTGTCCCCGTAAATTGAGCTACCGCTGTAGCAGGATAATTTCATGATTTAATTATCAGGGTAGGACAATGATATGTTATTAATATGACCAGATGTTCACATGCAGTGAGCTGTCAATTTCGAAGCTGATGCTTCTTTCAATGCTTGAACCAATGGTACATGATCAAAATGAGACACTGTTTAAGTATCAAAGTGAAATCAAAGTACTGAAAGTACTTTCGGAATTTGATTTTGTTCATATGAGACATGTCACTGGTGTTGCTGGCAACACAACAATGACTGTTAGGAGAAATCCTAAATTAGGAACTGTACAGCTGATGGATACTCATGCTTAGGAATTAACATACACCATCTCAATATTCTGATATTCATGTGCTAAATTCCATCAACCTAGCATGATGGTTATCTAAGTTATCAGATGTTTCGAGTTTTTTATGTAGCCCATTATCCAGCCTATATTTTTCGAATCCATCGGTACCAAAATAAGCATTGTTGCTGTCGTATTTACTGATTTAATACATACCGAAAAGCTCTTCAAAACGCTCCATTTTAATAATATATCTTGATTATGACCACATATCAATTTAAATGCACACTACAGTGTTAGAAACGAATTAAAATCGACCTATATAATTCTTTTAGTGATAATTTGGTTTTGAAGAGTTTTTCGATTTTACATGTTTTTACAGTTCCAAACTTGGAACAAAACTGACATAAACCACTATCGATTGATTAATCGTGGTTTAAGATTTTTTTTCAGAAAATATATGCAATTGGTATGTGAATTATATTCAAACTTAATATCATGATGTTGGACTATATGTTTATTGTAAAAATATATAGCTATTCGGAAACGATGCCGATCTCGCTACGGAATATACCGACATCGCACGATTTCATCAGTTCCATTATGATCCTTCTGTCTTAACATCAAAATACCCTTCACACACTGTGAACCAACATAATAATTGCAAACTTCACAATAACTGTTATTTCTTCGCAAATGTATGTATACTCTGCACTTCGACGGGAAAACCCCACATTCTATTTTTAGAATTTATCCAACTATATATAGCTCTAGCCGATAGTATCGATCGATACGCGTTGTGGATATAAACCTTAACACTGATTTACATATCATGTCAAAAAGTCACATATAAGACATACATCAATAGTAGATTAATGTAATTACATGCATACTTCTGTAGAGAAATTACTGACCTACTGAACGAAAGCCGAAAGTAGAACTATTTTATACTAAACTAGTTGGTTTCCGTCCCGAATCTTACAGCACACAATAGAGTGAGAGTGGGAACGGAAACCATGACAGTTATGGAGCTCATGGCATTTTTGTAAGTCAATGATAGCAAAGGAATTATCAAATTCCAAAAAACCCTGAGACCAGACTCATAACTCAAATCTCGTTTTCATGAATTTATTTCAAATTAATAAGTAGTTGTGTCATCTTGTTGATGTTGTTATCTTTATCATTTATCTTGCTTACAGAATAATGTTATGTTTAAATAGTTATCTTACCTTATCACAAGTCATGTTACTTTAGAATATTAAGAACTCAAAAATGAGATCTAAGCTGAGAGATCATCCTATATGGCCCACAGACGCTTGTTTAGAAAAAATTACCCCACCCACCACGTTCGCTCTTATGACTACCAATGTACATACATACATAGTAATTTTTTCTAAACAAGCGTCTGTGATATGGCCCAGAAAAAGAACTGATTTATCACTGTATTTTCATTTATTTTGGTTGGGCTCAATTTTCGTGGTTTTTACTAAAGTGGCTATTTCGTGAGGACATAAAATTCGTGGATTTTGATTTTTGAAAGGAGTATGCCTTATCTCTGTATTTGATTTTTTGAATGAGCCGAAACACGAATTTCACGAATTTAAATCCCCAACGAAAACTAATGATTCCACAGTATTAATATAATATAGTTATGTGTGTCCGAAAAGAATTGCATCACGAAATGTTGAATTCTATTAGAACTTAATGTAAGTCAGAGGTCAAGCCTAAATTTGAGAATGACAGGGGTATCCGTGCTCGGGTGATTATGGTTCCCGACTTCCAGCCCCTCATCGCTGTGAGTTCGAAACCCATCCGGGACCAACATTCACCTGAGATGAAACTCTCCAGCTAGTTTATGGAAGATGAGTTGTTTTGCCCAGATGTAAACGTGGGGTGATAATGCTGAAAAGTCGTCAAAATGACTCTGTCTGTTGATGCGACGTTATACTCTAGTGAGGACAGCATTTTACTTGTAGGTAAGGGAAGAGGTATCGCTTGACTATGTGTTTTGAACTTTTGAGCCATGACAGAATAATACACTAAATCAAATTGGGGATGTGGATATTCGGATCATAATTATGCTATTGAATAAATAGCATTCACGGATACAGTACAAACTCTCCAGAGCGACCCTCTCTAGAGCAACAACCTCCCTTCAACAACCGCATGATTGTTCCCAATGTACGATTTGACTATTATCGTAACGTCTCTAAAGCAACCACTACTCAACAGCAACATAATTTTGCTTCTCCCAAAGGGTGTATGTTGCTTTGGAGAGGGTGCACTGTAATTGATAAGAATAATTTAGCACAACGGTATTTTAAGTGTCTGTGGCGCGGTGAGTAGAACATTATCTCAATGAACCAACAGGCATGAGTTCAATTAAAGACTGGTTCTGAATACCCATATCCCCTATTCGACTTAGTAAATCATTCTGAATAATTTCGTCACGGATCAAAACACTTAATCAAGCTATGGTGTCTGTCGAGGAACTGTTTAAATCCAAGATTCTTGATATTAATCGTCTCATCAAACATGTAAATATATGTATACTCTTAGATCAGCGTCAGAGTTGCATCCTATATACCAGGTATTTATATGTATTGATAGTAAGACCGTGGTGGGTGGGGTATTTTTTCTGAACAAGGTCTGTTGTAATTTGGAAGAGAAAAGACCATTGAAACAAATATATTTATTTAATACTAGCTGCACGGTTTAGTCGAGTAAGAGACATAGTTGTGCACAAATTTACATTGTATGTGACTAAAGGCACTCGGTAATTGTGAAAACATATACTAGTATATAGGTGTTGGCACACCGTCACTTTACTATCTTATAACAACAACTGTACAAGAGAAATGAAATGTAAATTGTAAGGCATTGAAACATTGGTTCTAATGCCTCCCTTTAAATATGATAATAATACTACGCCACACATATTAAATGAGACATTGGCCTGTAAAGGTCAGATATTTGATATACATATGAACAAGACAACACATAAAATTAAGATAAGTTAAGCAAATCATCAATGAATCAACATTCAACATGGAGTATTATGCGAGAGTATCGTATCAATAACATGTTCTCCAAATATTCATTGGAACAACGATTTATTGTAATCGAACAATTCAAAGTCATATTTATAGACTTCGGATATTGCTGCTAACAAGTTTCCAGGAATCTTCATGTACTCTTCAAGCATCATTGTCCGTTTCTGTGATTTCGTGTCTAAGCCTTTCTTCGTTTGATCCCTAATAGTACTAAATACCATGTCTACAAATACTTCCTTAGGTTTAGATAGGAAATCTAGTTTTTCGAGTATATCTTGAGGGAATTCAGTGTCTCGATGTATATATCCGTTGTACTGGAATGTTTTCCAAAGCCTTTTAGCCACATCCATCTTCTCAAAACACCCTTTCCGTATGGCATTTTCTAGATTAAAATTGTATGTTGTAAGTGTGCGAACTTCTTCTGCTACCATATCTATTTTCGTTGTATTTTCCCGAACCTTTTCTAAATCATTTTTTGTTAGAATGTAATCTGAGTCTGTGGCAAAGGTTTCCAGTTTGCCGATGACGTCAAACTGTACGTGGCATGGGCTACATAACCGATGGACTCTTTCCCAATGTTCGTTCATAGATCCTTTTGAAGTCCTGTTCACGAACATAAGAAATTCATGAAACGTTAGATTATTTGCGCAATGAAGCTCATACTCGCTGGCGTTTTTTCGGATATTCTTCATAATAGACAGAGCATCGGTCCTCCAAAAGTCAGGCAGAAAGAATTTATCAATAAAGGCTGACCATAGTCTAGTATATGGGTCGCGCGAAAACATGAAGGCTTTGTTACTGATCAATGATCGAATAATAGGATTCTGTGCCGGTTTCTGTGTGATTTTAGATACTGCTCCATAATGAACAAAAGATCGGTCTATGTCAGACGGCTTATCAGTCTTTTTACCAGTTGGGTAGTCCTTGCTTACAAATCGCATGATCCTCTTCCAAAACGTACAGCCTACTTTCGGAACGATGCAGTAATTCAAATTTCTATAGCTCCAAATTCGTCCTCCGAGATTTAGATTTTTCCAGTACGGTTCATCAATATAACTTTTACATTTTTCCGTCACCCTGTTTAACGTGCCTTGCATACGTCGCATTTGCGTGCTCTGGTAATCCGACACTTTGGGGTTAAGATATTGTTCATTATTAATGCTTACTTTAGACGCATTAGTGATGTCGTTCAGCGATGTAACAGTACAGTCGCATCTTGCTTGAGTTCTAACCTGTAATACACGAAGCATAATCATTTTCATTTGGAAATAGAAAGAAAGAAAGAAAGAAAGAATCGAATTACAAAATAATCGTAGCCTGAGATGGTCACCGTAACATATATGAAGTTAACTCGTTCTTTAGATTTCAAAAAAATAAGCAAGATAAATAATTTATGATAACTAGTGTTTACTCCGTAATATTAATATGCATACTACATGTACATTATTATATAACTATTGGGTAAATCATCGTCGACAATACCGTGAATCTTATTACATTTTGAGCAAAGAATAATATCTAATTCGATGACTCAGTTAGAATCACACTCGCATCGCAAATGCGACTGAACCAAGCAGTCATACATTCAACCACATATGTATTTAGCTGTAACACTCCCCACCTGTCCACGCGAAAACTGAAGGTTTTGTTAATATCCCGGATGAATTGATTGTCATTGTATTAAAGACAATTACTGAATACTTAAGGAAAATGTCTGCGGTCAGTTTTTTTAAAAATTACATGTACTTACTAAATCACTCCCAATAATGCTGTTTCTTAAAGTCCATCTGGTTTGATCTGTGAATTCTGAAAGTACACACAGTATTATTTATTATGTATTATGTTAAATGCATGTGGAAATAATGTGCTCAATGTGGCTGGAAGCATACATAGGAACACGGTCAAAGTGAAAGGTCCTATTATTACTCACTGTACACACATCTAATCACAGTACAACCTCTCCAGAGCGGCCATTTCTAATGCAACAACCTCCCTTCAACAAAAGCAAGATTTACGATTTGACTAGTTTACCTCGCTAGAGCAACAACTTCTCGACAACAACAACATTGTATTGCTACTCCTAAAGGATGTTGCTTTGGAGAAGATACACTGTATGTTCAGTATAAGGATGGGCACATTACAGATTCTGAAGCATAATGAAGTTTACAACAAGCACATACATGATAGTTTTGGAAAAGTTTATGCTTTACAATTGTCACATTTACATTTGAAGTTGTCCAAAAATTCAAAATTGAACAATATATTTATAGGCAAGAGAGTTCAGAAGCTATACTGAACCCCCAAAGCATATTATCCAACACTATGCACATGTGAGTTCTTTAGCCATATTTGATATATCTGTTCCACTTGGATACACCAGAATGAACAACTTGTAATTTAGCAATTTCACAATCTGTATTTCATAAACATTTATTTATGTTGATTTTGTTCATTTAAGCATGACTGTGTCGATAAATCGCATTTTATATTGTGGGGGTTATACATTTTGTTCAGTGTAATTTACCTGAATAAATAATTTATCCTGAAATAAGAACAAGAGTGCCGCAAGCGGTGTCACCGCTCGTCTGTTCACCGTCTCCATGATATCTACCCGCCTATGGAGTTTCATGTTGCTAGGTATAGTACCTCTTATGGTTTCTGAGTAAAGTTTTTTTTGCACATACGCTGACGCAGACGACGCAGTAATCATAATAGCTCGACTTTTCTTCGGAAACAGACGAGCTAAAATGTTCATTTTGAGATCAACATAAATTGTGTGTGTTTGGGAAAAACAATTATTTATACAAAGTAGGAAGAAGCGTATACGGGACATGATCGTAACAATTAATGCATTTGTATTTATATTCGAAAGATGAAATTATGATGTATAGAAAGAACGAGATAATTATTATGTGTGACAGAATTGCTTGCTGCTCAAGAGAGGGCTGCTCTCGAGTGATTGTACTGTATGTATGCATATACATGATAAGTGGGTTTTGGTCCGTGTTGTCATTTTAAGCCTTAATCCCTATATTGTGTGAGACCCGTATGTTCTCAACATGCTATATGTGTCAATAGTCATACGTGTATGTTTTCTGTATCAATCACCTTTGGTTTTATATGTTATTATAATGTAAGTCATACAATTACTTGCTCTGTTCGATAAACGTAAACATAAAACAAGTAATACGTATTATAATACCTTTCCCTAGTATTCTATATGCTTTGTTTGTTCTTAGTAAACATGCAATAGGACTATAAACGTTTACATGATTTATATGTAAAAAAGTCATATGAGTGTTGCATATTTTTTCGACAAACGAGGAGGTATCCTCATGAAAGCTTAAATTAGAAAACAATACTCCAGCATGTAGGGGAACATTGGAGTGTGTGCTTATAAGTGTAGAAACATTGTGACAATACTATTCATTACCACTTACAGTGTGGACAACCCACGTGACTTTTGCCGTTACAAATGGGTATTGCGGGAAGCATTTCTGTCGGTTAGCAGGAGAAAAATAAGCTGTACGTATTCTATTCCAAAACCGATTTTCACGAAACATACTGCATGCTAAGCGGAAAATGTGCATGTTCAATGTATAGAATTCAATTCTTTGTATAGTGTACACTTTTCTGTAGCATTTGCACCAACTTCCGCGAAACAATTGTTTAACATTTGGGTATTGCGGGAATCCAGTGTATTTTTCAATAAAGTATACGGATTTTCAGCCATTCAAAGCTACCAACATATAAGCCGGGAGTTCCACACATTGTATTGCTATTATTTATGAAATGTTAAGCATTGTCGTGCCCTTTATCAGGCAGAAATTCTTAAAAAAGTATTTATGCTGATGCGGGAAGCTGATTTTGTAATGCTCTTGCGGGAAGTTTGAGAACTTTGACAATTCGAAACTTCCAACGCATGTTATAAACTTCCCATGTTATTGCAACGCAGTACAAAATGTTAACTCGTATAATTATATAGTGCAACGTGTGGGCAACTCAACACGCTAACAGAAAATGTATACTTTTACTACTTTTAAAGATATTTTAAACTCACTATTCATGATTTTTCAATCGAAAAATGGTCAAATTTTACAAAAAGACAAACAGTCGTAAAGCCGCAGCGTGTATGCCGTTATAGATGTACAGAATGGAACTGTTGAATTATTGACAAAACTTCCCAGAATGGGTCTTCGTATCTCGGAAAGCTCTTTTAGCGAAGAATTTGCGTGTTTGTTTATTTTTTGTTGTTTTGTTGTTTTTGTTTAATTAGCCGGCTTCTTGAGTTTACTTCCATGACAGGTCAAATGACAATCCCCTAACTCGTGATGAAAGCTCGATTCTGATTGCATGAGAGATACTTTGAGGCATGGTTCCCGATAGCGTAGTAAAAAGGTAAGAAAGCACAGGGTAAAAGTAAATAGTAAACATAACTTACATTATGTACTGAACCGCATTAACTTGAAACACTATCCACTGCATTTCAAAAAGTATATATAATAAGTTGTTTTCATTCCCATTTGATCGTTATTCAATCGATTTGTAACAAAAGGTGTCTCTGTTCTTATAAACACAGGTTATATACTAGTAGATTTTTTTTTTCTCAGCTATACTTATTGTTAAGAAGTGGATTATCATCAATAGATATATGTAAATGTATGATGACGCATTTAAAAAAAAAATGAAATGTATAAAAATTCAAGAATGGCCATTATCAATTTTAGCTATACGTAGTACAATATTTTTGGTATACTTTTTTAATCAAAATGTCCGAATAAACAGAATGTAAAACAGTTAAATGTTTAATTTATTTCTCCATTTCCTTGCTGTAGTATAAATATCTTTAGTTCTTTTTTTTGAGAATTTTTAATGAATGATCTACAATGTTTAATGCAGTGATTTATACAAACTTTATTTTTTCATTTTACAATATTTTAAATAAGTCATTTTACCATCCAAGAATGATGAGGAGTGAAGTTTAAGGATAATATAATCAGGTGTGATGATATTTGTGTACTGGCTCGTACATGTGAGGTTATGTGAAATGAATGAAATTAAAAGTTGTGTTCATGTTATCAACATTTATAAGTTTAAAGTTATAAAGTTTTATTGAAGCAATTAAGTCCGCAATACATTAAAAAAATTTGCCATTGGCTACATACATACATACATGTACATGAAAATGACAACACATATAATTATAGCATACAAACATACAGTTTACACAAAAATCACTAAGGAACAGTTTCATTATTAGTAAGGACATCTTTGCGTGAATAAAATACATGTTTTAAATATTTACACAATAATTTCAGTATTTTTGTTTGTTTTCAGTGGACATAATATACACAAATTTGTTTAATGACAGCCATGAGATATGACCCAAAAAGGTATCACGGATATCAATATAATTATTGCACCAAAGTAAGAACTGATACTCCGACTCAACAACTCTATCATTACATATTCTCTGATCTCTACTTCAACCGGCATAACGCCCAGATTCAATTTCCAATGAATGTGAACACAATCTAAAACAAGAGGGCCATGATGGCCCTATATCGCTCACATGACAATCACTGATCACTCATTAAAACTTTGTTTTGAACCTGTGACCTGGTTTTTAACCCCAGATGACCCATGTTAGAACTTGTCCTACATATAAATAAGACAAACATTCCGACAAAATTTGGTGAAGATCCTATCAAAACCATGAAAACTACAGCATAGACAAGGTTTTTCTAAGATTTGACCTCGTGACCTAGTTTTTGACCCCAGATGACCTATGTTCGAATTTGTCTTACATATCATTAAGACAAACATTCTGACAAGGTTTGGTAAAGATACAATCAAAATTTGACATCTACAGAATTAATAAGGTTTTCCTAAGATTTGACCTCGTGACCTAGTTTTTGACCCTAGATAAGCCATATTTCAACTTATCCTTAATATCATTGAGACAAACAACCAGAAAAGGTTTGGCCAAGATTCAATCAAAACCATGCAATTTAGAGCTTTTACAAGATTTTTACCTAAGAGTTGACCTGGTGACGCAGTTTTTGACCCTGGCTGACCCATATTCAACCTTGACCCACATATCTTTGAGGCAAACATTTTGACAGGTTTGGTGAAGATCTAATCAAAACTGTGACATCTACAGTGTTTACAAAGTTTTCCTAATATTTGACCTGGTGACCTAGACATTGACCCAAGATGACCCATATTTATACTTATACCGTTATATCATTAAAACAAACGATTTGACAAAGTTTGGTGAAGGTCCAATAATAACTGTGAAATCTACAGTGTTAACATAGTTTTTCATAAGATTTGACCTAGCGACCTAGTTTTTGACCCAAGATGACCCATGTTCAAACTTGTCCAAGATATTATGAAGACAACCATTTTGACAAGGTTTCATGACCATCCAATCTAAACAGTGACTTCTAGAGTGTTCACAAGGTTTTCCACAATTTGCCCTAGTGACCTAGTTTTTCACCTGAAATGACCCATTATCAAACTTGACCTACATATTATTAAAATAAACATTCTGACAAAGTTTCATGAAGATCCAGTCAAAACAGTGATTTCTAAAGTGTTCACAAGATTTTCCCTTATTTGGCCCTGGTGACCTAGTTTTTTACCCAAAATGGCCCAATATCGAACTCGTCCGAGATTTTGTCGATATTAACGTTCTGACCCAATTTTGCTAAAATTGAGCTTAAAATGTGGCCCCTAGTGTGGTCACAACATAAAGTTTGACGACGCACGACGCCGGACGCCGGACACAGACTGATTCTAATAGCTCACTTTGTCACTTTGTGACATTTGAGCTAACAAGTTAAACATTTGACACCAAGTCTATATATGCTTCATATTTAAATGAACATTTATACTTTCTATAGTATTCTAACTTAGACATATTGTTTACAGTGACTGATCACTCTTGAATATATTGATCATATAAACGCATTTTAAGCATAGGCATATAGTTAACATTGGGATTTAAAAAACATTTAAAATATACGTATATCCTAGTTTATCTCCACAACTACTGGTTATACATAGATATATATCGCATGTCTTATATCAAGCCGTTGACATAGCTCGTTCTGAATGTACACAGGTTGAAATAATTTGACAAAGATCCAAGTAGTTGATGGAATTGTCATTTATTTTAAACATAATAAATGACGCATAATACATCACAACTTTACAACATACATATGAACTGCTTGGATAACATATAACAAAATTTCATCTATATATAAAACAACATATGAACTGTACATGAAGAAGGTGGTGCAACAATAATAGCCATAACAATAATAGCTGAACACAATAGTCGCAACAACATAGTTAAGCACTACCGAACTACTGTAACTGTAAGAACAAAGGTGGCTGGAGGGGTGGTGGCGGGTAATAAAAAGTTCAATTAACGAAGAGCTCGTTTTTGCGTAATTAAATCCTTTCAAAGGGTGAAGCGTGATAACTACACCGTTATGAAAGTTACTTGTTAAAGGTTAATCCCCGTTTAAAATATACGTATATCCTAGTTTATCAACAGAAATATTCATGCGTGATGCCCAGGAGTTTATAATATTTTGACTCTCTAGATCATTGGACATAGTATTAATAGGAGATGCAATGTTTTTCTTAATTTTAACAGATGGTTTAGTGATCGTGCTTTACTTAATATAGAGAATGGAAAGCATCCAAGCTCACCATATACAGCAACATTAGGAGTTTGTTTACGAACACCTAGAACATATTTGGAAAAGTTGATATGTAGCTGTTCGATTACTTTATAATCATATGCACCTCATACTTCGGTTCCATACAACAATACAGGAGCAAGCAAAGAGTCAAACATGTACAATTTTGTTTTTATATCTAATTTAACTCTATCAAAAATAGACAACAAACTGTGATATGCACGGAGAGCTTGATCTGATAAAGCTTTGAGTGATTTCAATAAATACAAGAAGCCGACAAACTGAAGAAAAACGTAAAATCTTAATTAAGTGTGCAACCCAAGATGGGAAATCATTCGCAGATAGTAAATCATACCATAATATAATATGAAAATAATATTTTCATATTATTATACTGTTTGTTTATGAATTATGCCCCATTCCATGAAGTTTTACCTGTAATTTATCAGTTTCGCTATAGACTTGTACACGATGCAGTTTTATGACTGTGTGTCTTTTTGTAAAATTTGACCATTTTTCGATTGAAAAAATCATAAATAGCGAGATCAAAATATCTAAATATTTTGTACTGCGTTGCAAAAACATAGAAGTTTATAACATGCGTTGGAAAATTCGAATTGTTGAAGTTCTTTCCTATATAATATTATATAGGTTACACGCAAATTTTTTAGGATCTTTTTTTTTTTCGTGACAAACCCCTTTGGTGGAAAGTAGCCCGTGAACAACAACAACAAAAAAGGCGACCTGTCTATTACATCTTAGGCACTTTCTTCAGATAAACGCCAAGGAGTTCAAATTGCTTATCTGTGTGGCCTAATGGGAAAATTTATGTGTGGATAATTCAAGGAGAGAAATTAAGGGAGAATGCATTGAGGGTTTCCATATTTTAAATTTTCATTATTAAATGTTTTTCCATGTTTATTTTCAATTCTAAACACAGTCCTCAATATTCACATTTTACAAAAATCCTCCACACACGTGTTTACACTATGTACTACACAGTAGCCTAAACACACATGGAAGAAAATTCACTGTGTGAAAGTTGAGGACTGTGTTAAGAATTGAAAATAAACATGGAAAAACATTTAATAATGAAAATTTAAAATATGGAAACCCTCAATGACATATTGAAGTTATTGTTGGACATTGTAGTTTAAATTAATTTTGATATTATGATACATTATTTTGGCAAATGGAATTAGCATAAGTTCAGGTGAGAATTATAGATACAGGTTAGTCATCAAATATTATTTTACTGGTGCAAAAATGTACATTGAATCATTAGCTATTGATAAAATCTTATTTCAGTTATGTACTTTCAGTAATTATTGAACAATGCCACTTTTTAGGATGCATAGCAAAAATGTCAGGTGGCTATTTTTTTCACAAATTTGTGCTGTGACGATTCACCTTAATGGTCACAAATCAAGGGTGAACAGTCTCTCCGGCTATGATAAGCTGAGACAACCGACCGTGGCATTTATTAAATTTAGTCCACTTACCTTGTGTTCCAAAATATGCAAGTATTAACAGAATGAAAAACACTTTCACTAGACAGTTGTTTTTTATCCTCATTTTCAGTTTATGACATATTACTTTCATTCGTGATATCATATCAGTAACCGTGTAATAACAACTGAGTGTACAATGTTACCCACGAATGATAAATACAACACACGATTTAGCGCACTTGTTTCATGCTTTAATGGTTAATTACACGATATCGAATACCACAATGAACCTGAGACTGTATGTAATAAATACAGTATAGATAGAAATCGAGCAGTGAGTCGTGACGAAAGGTCGATGATTGTTTCATTCTTTAAAATAGGCCGGGATAAATGATTCAATGACAAAGCACATTACTTAACATGACCTTACATTAAAATTGTGTAGGTCATTGTTCTAAGAGGCATTCTTAGTTCTGAAATCAGTGCACCGCACTAGGAACATTATTTAACTGAACTGTATTGGTTCGTATCCTTAATCGTGCCACTATTTTTTCAAATTATGCATTGCTCGTGATTTCGATGCATTTATTTTAAGACGGGTATATATTTGCAATCAAAATCAAATTCTGTCCATATGACATTCCTAAGTATGCAGACGATGTCATGTTATTACGAAGCAAAATATAAGATTCTGACAGTGGTTCCAGTACAGATACTGCTAAGGAAAAGGAGTAAATGAAATTACATGAAATAAAATTAAATGAAATACATATGAAATTCAGTCCAAGTATTGAAATAAAAATGTGCAATAACAAAATGCCAAAATAATAATGATTAAAAATGTAAATGAAAAAGCGTTCATTTGGGGTTCGAACTCGTAACATATTGACCAACAGTCTGCATAAGCAAACATGTTGGAGCTTTTACCATTTGTGCTACGCTTTAAATCCCAACTAAAACGGACAAACATTTGATATTTATATATTAGGAAACCACCGAAACATTCCGAAATGCCACTCACCCTACAGAATGGACTAAGCTGGTATTTGATCATGCACAGGTCGTTGTCAGACTATACGAGTTTTTCTTCAAAAGTGTCTTCTTAAACAATCGCTTAAATCGAGCAGTTTTCTTGTTTTCTTAATTACACAAGTGTTTGATACGGAAACGGGTCTTGAAATGTTTGTTTAACTAAGAGTTACCATTATGTGTCACCTTAGAATAAAAAAGGGCCTATCTGACAAGTATTAATGAGGCAGATAGACCCTTTTTATTCTAAGGTGACGATTTTAAAGCACTGTATAGGAAAACATAAATGATTAAAGGGCCACCAACACTCTCTCGGTAAAAACCTATATAATTTTATATCTCGACAATCTTGCACGGTGCCACTTCAAGTTCACAAAACCTAAAAGTTATCATGGAGGAGCTGCATTTCAATAATGTGAAAGAAATTAAGGCACGCTTTTATACTATCTGTGGACTTCTATAGGAAGGTTATTAGGTGTTTGCAAAAGGGGTTCATTTATTGCCATGGTGATTATATGGATTTAAAAATACAGTCATGTGTATACATTTGAATTTTATCTTAGCAATATAAATGTACATCAGTCACGTGTCTATCTTAGACACAGAACTCTGTGTAGTTCCCATAGTGTCACATAGAAAAATGCTTTTTCATCTCAATTGAAATAATTATATAGACATACATATGTGGTTTTGTCCACTCGGATTTAACGTCGCACCAACAACCAACGTCATTCGCTAAATTTCTAGCTTAAACGGAGGGTAAGAATCCATGAATAGTTCTGTCGTCCTTCAAAAATCAAATGTTTAGGTTATCCGACTAGAAATCACTAAGTTTCTAACCGCTGAGTTTGATTCTCGACCGGGACAAAATGTCACCTGTATGGAAGTCTGTCACCTGTATGGAAGCCTGTCACCTGTATGGAAGCCTGTCACCTGTATGGAAGCCTGTCACCTGTATGGAAGCCTGTCACCTGTATGGAAGTCTGTCACCTGTATGGAAGTCTGTCACCTGTATGGAAGCCTGTCACCTGTATGGAAGTCTGTCACCTGTATGGAAGCCTGTCACCTGTATGGAAGCCTGTCACCTGTATGGAAGCCTGTCACCTGTATGGAAGCATGTCACCTGTATGGAAGTCTGTCACCTGTACGGAAGTCTGTCACCTGTATGGAAGCCTGTCACCTGTATGGAAGCCTGTCACCTGTATGGAAGTCTGTCACCTGTATGGAAGCCTGTCACCTGTATGGAAGCCTGTCACCTGTATGGAAGTCTGTCACCTGTATGGAAGTCTGTCACCTGTATGGAAGTCTGTCACCTGTATGGAAGCCTGTCACCTGTATGGAAGCCTGTCACCTGTATGGAAGCCTGTCACCTGTATGGAAGCATGTCACCTGTATGGAAGTCTGTCACCTGTACGGAAGTCTGTCACCTGTATGGAAGCCTGTCACCTGTATGGAAGCCTGTCACCTGTATGGAAGTCTGTCACCTGTATGGAAGCCTGTCACCTGTATGGAAGCCTGTCACCTGTATGGAAGTCTGTCACCTGTATGGAAGTCTGTCACCTGTATGGAAGTCTGTCACCTGTATGGAAGCCTGTCACCTGTATGGAAGCCTGTCACCTGTATGGAAGTCTGTCACCTGTATGGAAGTCTGTCACCTGTATGGAAGCCTGTCACCTGTACGGAAGCCTGTCACCTGTATGGAAGCCTGTCACCTGTATGGAAGTCTGTCACCTGTATGGAAGCCTGTCACCTGTATTGAAGCCTGTCACCTGTATGGAAGTCTGTCACCTGTATGGAAGCCTGTCACCTGTATGGAAGCCTGTCACCTGTATGGAAGTCTGTCACCTGTATGGAAGTCTGTCACCTGTATGGAAGTCTGTCACCTGTATGGAAGCCTGTCACCTGTATGGAAGCCTGTCACCTGTATGGAAGCCTGTCACCTGTATGGAAGCATGTCACCTGTATGGAAGTCTGTCACCTGTACGGAAGTCTGTCACCTGTATGGAAGCCTGTCACCTGTATGGAAGCCTGTCACCTGTATGGAAGTCTGTCACCTGTATGGAAGCCTGTCACCTGTATGGAAGCCTGTCACCTGTATGGAAGTCTGTCACCTGTATGGAAGTCTGTCACCTGTATGGAAGTCTGTCACCTGTATGGAAGCCTGTCACCTGTATGGAAGCCTGTCACCTGTATGGAAGTCTGTCACCTGTATGGAAGTCTGTCACCTGTATGGAAGCCTGTCACCTGTACGGAAGCCTGTCACCTGTATGGAAGCCTGTCACCTGTATGGAAGTCTGTCACCTGTATGGAAGCCTGTCACCTGTATTGAAGCCTGTCACCTGTATGGAAGTCTGTCACCTGTATGGAAGCCTGTCACCTGTATGGAAGCCTGTCACCTGTATGGAAGTCTGTCACCTGTATGGAAGTCTGTCACCTGTATGGAAGCCTGTCACCTGTATGGAAGCCTGTCACCTGTATGGAAGCCTGTCACCTGTATGGAAGCCTGTCACCTGTATGGAAGCCTGTCACCTGTATGGCAGCCTATCACCTGTATGGAAGCCGGGTAACAAATCCAGCGCCTCTGCAGCAACTAGTATATTGACCTACTGCAGACTGCATAAGTCTATGTTTGTGGATACCAGGTATTCATTTAGTTTGCCTAAATAACAAATAGATCCGGCACACATCTCTACGACTGTAATTGATAACAGTATTGGAATATTAGGACGATTTGTGATACATGCTGCCGAACTAGATTATTTTTCCCAATATTTAATTATTGCCACAATCTACATTTATTGGCTATTTCATTTCATTATGCGGGTTAATGTGACTAATTTCGCTGATGGCGATTCATCATTCGTACAGAACAGAACACATATAGAGAGAGTGGCCTGATAGTTTTTTCATGCTTTTAGAAGCAAAGGCAAAGCGAGTGCTTCTATAGTGATACACCCAGTTTTGTTTTGACAAAAACGTGACGCCATACATTCGCGTTGAAAAATAGTACCATCGGTTGTATAACTCTACCGATTGCAGTTATGATAAAAGTTGGATATATTGCAGGATTATGTTCATTTTGAATATTTACATTGTAATGGCATTTCCAACTTTAAAACTATTGAGTTTAATAGTATTCAGTATTCATTCGCACAACAGTTTCATTCATAGTACGCTTCGCTACTATATACATGGGAATCGCTAAAAGACACTAGCAGGGCGAGGACACCAGTTAACCGTAACTCCGCCTACCGGATAGATATAAAGTACGGAATGCACTCGATCTTGCGGAATGAATTTCTTATTTGCCAGATGGGTTTGTATAATACATCTTTAATAAAAACATCTTCAACATAAAACTTAAAATAAATGAACACTCAACCACATCTCTAAAGAGTTAACCTTAATGAAGGAAAAACTAACTCTATTATTACATATAATTACGAAGTTTTAAGAGTCAGGCGAACAGGAAGTGAAGGTATGAGTCTACTATCAACTTTAACAGAATTGGGAACATGACAAGTGAACCTCTACCAAAACGTCTTCATTTCACTGAGCCAAAAAAGACTATTTTGAGGAAATTATTAGTCCAAACAATATATACATTTGAGTTTGAAAAATGGTGCCTAGAGTTGGTTGAGCTTTTTGGTATTATCTATTATTGCCTAATGGTCTTTGTTGGAAATTGAACGACAGTTTAGCTTTCCACGGCCGTCAATCGCTCGATGCGGATGACTTTTGATGCGGACCAAAATACTACGTTTTACTACATCCGCCATGCAATTGTTCAACTAGTCCCCGTTCCATATTGCAGTCTATACAATAATAATGTCCATGATTACTTTCAGTACTTTGATCTAACACTAGTTATCACGAGGTCATGGGTCAATGGTTCAACCCAAATGTACACCTGGGGTCTTAAAACTGGAAACTTGCCACCTGACCTGACATTGTCTGATGATGTGACAAAATAATTAATAGAAGCCATGTAATAAACTGAACATTCTAGAACAAATGAGGTGTCTCAGAATAGCATTTACCTACCGGTATTTTAATGAAACGGGTGGAAAACAAATACATTTACCAAACCAACAAAAACGCACCAAAAATACAATAAATCAGTGTTATTGTAAATGACATGCTATCATCCCAAGTTGAATGAGTTTAAATCACATTTACATCTTTTTTTGTCCAATAATAAAGATATGTGATGTGTTCTATAAACCATACAGAAAACCCCTTAAAACCGGACTCCCTGAAAACCAGAATTCTCAGTATATCGGACTTTTGGCCAAGTCCGGAAGGGGTCCGGTTTTCCGGGGTTGAACTGTGTTTGTTTTATCTTGACATGATTTGTTGATGATGTTCAGGATGATACCATTCACACATGTTCATAATCAAAATGAAATATACGTTCTGTTCTGTTCTGTTCTGAGGAGGGAAATATGTGACAGTGTGATATTTTATACCTTTTTATTCAGTCAATACATTATAATAACAAGTTTAACTGGAATGATATTTAATTATATCCTATGTTCATGATTATATACATGTTTGCTATATATCATCACATTCCTTACATTTGCTGTGTCCATCTAAACTTCACACATAATATATTGAAACACGATTGACAAGTTTTAGATACACAAGTTTGTGTTGGCCACTACATTCAGTATACTTTAGGGGGATGGGTAAAAAATTACATGAGTGTAATCATTATTGTACGTGTATGCTTTACTTTTGTGATGATAAGTTATAGATACAGTACGAGTTTTTCCTCAAAAGTGTCTTCTTACAGACGTAAGAAGACAGTTCGCTTAGATAAACAACCAATTTGTCCGAGGCGAAGCCGAGGATTAAATGGTTGTTTGTCTAAGGGAACCGTCTTCTTAGCGTCTGTAAGAAGACATTTTTGAAGAAAATACGAGTACGTGTATCTGACTTATACGACGATAAAGGATTATGTCCACGTGAAAGTTGAGTTATTGAAAAGTGTCTTCTTACAAACGTAAGAAGACTCTTTTTTAATAGCTCTGCTGGGGGTATAGTCGTATAATCCTATATATGGTGGCTCATTTCTGTCATTTCATATCTTCGTGTGTTCGCTCCTAAAGGTCGAAGCACGACGACACGAACACACGACAATTGTTCATTTGTTCATGCGTATATCGTGTAATAGTTTTGCAATTCAATAATATGTGTAATGTCTACTACGAAACATTGCACAATATCGTGTCTTCGTGTCGTCGTCCTTCGGGGCGAAGCACGACGGCACGACGATACGAAAATTAGCCAATTGTCGTGTCTTCGCCTTTCGCCTTTTGAGGCGAAGACACGAACACACGACAAATATAGGCCGCCGATACAAAGATTTCATAACCGCCGATACGAAACTATACAAGAGAAGATTTCGTGTGTTCGCTTATCAAAATATCGTTATTTCGCCTTCAATATTTCGTGTGTTCGTGTATTCGCCCTCTAAGGTCGAAGGCGAATGCGATAAATTATCAATTTGTCGTGTGTTCGTGTCGTCGTGCTTCGAGTTTTGGGGGCGAACACACGAATATATGAAATGGCAGAATTCAGCCACAATACCTATATTTTAGTAATAGCCCGATCTGAGTTTACACGAGCCACAGGCATATGAGGCCAAATGCTAAGGTACTGTGCCCAGTTATAGTCTAAAGAAAGGTACGTTCATACCTAATTAATACTCTTGCTTTCTATATAAGATCTATAAACTGTAACAATATTTTACTGACACATTTATCTAATTCATAACTGAATTAAAGAGAACTTGGGGAATAACAGTTTTTCTTATTTATTTTATTTTTGAAATTAAGTTAGAAAACTGGGAACCTGTTACACAAGTAGCAATCAAGATAATCCGTATTATAGTATCACCATTCTTTCGGGAACATAATAGGAATAATAAAAAGTTCATGTTTTTCAGCGAGCAAAAATCACCAGTCTTAAATAAACTAATCAACACTAAGTATAGTCGACTTAAAGTTGCATGCTAATGAAGGATTAGTGTCATTTCGATATTTAGGTGTAACAGGCAAACCCGGTACCCTTTATAGATAAGATAGAGAAAACATAATTACGATTGCCTCAATAGCGTAAAGGTTAGTGCTGATGAGATATACATTATGTACATCATTTTAACCATTGGTTCGAACATAGTTAATGTCATTTTATAACTATATATTTGTGTGTTTGTTTTTCTTTTTATTATGTTGATCCTTTTATTTTGTATTGTTTATTTTTTTC
The DNA here is from genome assembly GCA_964023205.1 of Lutraria lutraria. Lineage (NCBI taxonomy): Eukaryota > Metazoa > Mollusca > Bivalvia > Venerida > Mactridae > Lutraria > Lutraria lutraria. The sequence continues at coordinate 33,876,720 of OZ026833.1, forward strand.
ATTATTTTATTATATCATTTCAAAACAATGGAAACATGTAAATTCAACACGAATCATCGCATTCACTAGCCGTGTCAGTCTCCTCGTCGCAAGAAGTGATTAATATCCGGAAGCAGTCCATCTCCTTCTCTACTGCATACTGCATGTATATGTTATAGTACACATTATTGTGTATATGAAACAATATATTAATTTTGATTTTCACAATTTGAAGGGTAATTCTTGAAAGTCGGAAAGAAATTGCAGTTTCGAATGCTATATATATGTTAATAAAAAGCATTTTGGCAGTTTTTAACTCGAGGCCGCTACGAATAAAAAAGAGTCTTTACCTCTGAGCCACGGCGCGTTACGATAGTGTTCTGTTTATGTATTACAATATAAAGTCATTTCAACCGGTAAATAACCTGATCTACCTCGGAAAAATATAAGTAATAGATACTGTACGAGTTTTTCTTCTAAAGTGTCTTCTTACAGACGTAAGAAGACAATTCGCTTAGATAAACAACCAATTTGTCCGAGGCGAAGCCGAGGATTAAATGGTTGTTTGTCTAAGGGAACCGTCTTCTTAGCGTCTGTAAGAAGACATTTTTAAAGAAAATACGAGTATGTGTATCTGACTTATACGACGATAAAAGATAATGTCCACGTGAAAGTTGAGTTATTCAAAAGAGTCTTCTTACAAACGTTAGAAGACACTTTTTGAATAGCTCTGCTGGGGGTATAGTCGTATAAATGTGTACAACGGTTCTCATTTAACTATAAATCGACTGTACTATGTTTTATGAGTCAGATGGTTTTTTGTTCACCTGAAGGCTGGTTATATCTATCATTAAAATATATTGAAAACATATTTACAGTTGTGTCATCTTCCACCCTTATTATTCTTGTTATTCTTAAATGATCTTGAAGAGTTTTTAACCTTCATAATTTTAACCATATATATACGTGGTATTCGTATTCCCGATCATAGGTATGAAATTCAATTATTTCAACATTTAAAAATATTTATTTTACTTTACACTGATGATACAGTGATTTTGTCGGAAACAGAGCTAGGACTATAAAACAGCTTTAGAATTATATGCTAAATATTGTGACCAGTGGAGATTAACTGTCAATGTCAAAATCTAAAATAATTGTCTTTCAAAATGTCAACAGTCAGTTTATCGATTTAAATACTTAGAAATTGTAAATGAGTATAAATTTTAGGTGTGTATTTGAGTAAAAATGGTTCTTTTACATTTTGTAAAACTAATCTCGCAAATCAAGCCTCGGAAAAATATAAATGTGTACAACGGTTCAACTAAGATAAAAAATTATCTAAGAATACTGAAATTATCTTAGTTTTCACCAAGTTTTGCTAACATTGTAAGATTTGTCTTAACTTTTGTCTAAGAGTGAAAAATATCTTAGAAAAATTCGTAGATCGACGATTTTTATCTTAAAAGTTTAGTCAAGGTACGATGTGTCTTAACTTTAAGAAATTTTCTTAGATCAAAACAAATTGAAAATGGATGCTACGTCGAACTCATTATTTATCCATATGTATGAAGAATAAAGTTAATTTCTTGGATTATGAACTTTTAAACATTTTTCTGTCGTTATTTTGACTTGATCTTGGGCGGAGCAGTTGTCAAAATAACGTGTCGATTTCACTTATAAATATTGTGAAAAGATACATTAAATTTTGCCATCACAAGGTAAGCAAAGATCCAGCAGAATGTAGACCTTTGGTGCTTAACTTGAAATTCATTGCCAGTGATCCAAGATGCTTTTCACTGGACTTTATGATAGAACAATACCAATCGTATCCGTAAAATTGAGAAAGTGTATTACAGGTTAAACTAATCGCCAATCGTAAGTTATGACGTATGGGAATTCCGTGGAAAAAACCCTGACAACTGTAAATTTTCAAAACTAAGATTTCTTTTCAAACTAAGAATAATTCCGTCTTAGTTTACGCTTACAATAAATCTAAGATGAAGACTAAGAAATTTCTTATGTTTTAGTCAAAATTTAAGATAAAGAAAATTCTCAACTCGGAAAACTAAGAACGTTAGTGAATACGGGCCCAGGGCTATGTACAGCCTGATTCGAAATTCAAATCGCTTGTACTTACCTCCTGAGCTACAATTAGATCTTTTCGATAAAACAATAAAACCTATCCTTTTATACTGAGCTGAAATCTGGGGATTTAGTAATAATAAAGTAATTGATAATGTCCAACTTAAATTTCTGAAATACGTACTTCAACTGAATTGATCTACTCCAAACTGTATGGTTTACGGTGAAACTGGCATTACACCATTTTCACTCGACATTGATGAAACAATGATCTTATTCTGGATACAAATATTAAACGGTTACAATTCAGTCCCATCAAAATTATCTTCCATTCTCTATTTATTTCTGCAAGATTCATTCAACGACATAGACGATAATACCAACAGAAAACATTTTCCATGGTTTCATAAGATTAAATCAATATCGATTAAATGTGGTTTCCCTGATATTTGGCAAAATTAGAACGTGCTGAATCCAAAATGGCTTAAGCTTATCATTAAACAAAAACTTAAAGATTTATAAATCAATGACTGGTTTTCTGCCATGGAAAAATCTAAAAAAATACATTTTACAAAATTGTCAAAACTTCATTTGGCTGTGAAAATTACTTATCAGCCTCCCCAATAAATGTACAATCCTTTATTATAAATTTTAGAACAAGAAATCATAAACTCCCGATTGAAACAGGTAACTGGAATAAAACACCATTAACGTTTCTGCATAAATTGTTCGAAATTAGGTGATGAATATCATTATTTATTTGATTGCAACCTTTATATTGACGAAATAAAGCAGCTTTTATAATCGTATTATTGTAGAAACCCAAGTACATTTAAACTAACTCAACTCTTCAACAACGTCTAAAGCTGAATACGTGAAGTTATGTAAGTTCATTAAAATAGTTTTGAAAACTGTCCACTAATTTAAATAAACCTCTTTTCGCTTGTTTTCGTTTTGTGTGACTCTCCGGTGTCCATATTGGACATCATCTTTTTCTCTTCTCGTGTAAAGAATCTCAATCCAATGTACTACTACCTTATCATGTTTTTATATTTGTTTATCTGTTTATGTTCATTTTCTGCATGTTAGTATGACTATTTTCCTTCAATGTCAACGAGCCTCAACTAAAATGTTAATTGTTTACCTCACTTATTCATGTATCATGAAATGAGTGAATAAAAGTATTTTGACTTGCCCATACCTTACTGGCAAACATTGGGAAGCCATACAAACATAATAATAGTTTATCACATCCGGTAACATTCATATACAATTTTATTGTCCAATTGCATTTAACCACTGACTGTATTGTACTAATGTTTTGTATTTTGTATTGTATTTATATGCATTTTCTATATTTCTGTCATGTTTGTATTGCTTTTGTACTGTTTTGTGTACCATAGGCAAGTATTTGCCGATCTGTAAATAAAGTACAGTATATTTATTTATTTATTTATGATTCACTTCATATGATTTCACAAGGACTGTGCATTGCTGTTATATTTTCCTCGTAATGTTATACCCTTTTCATAACCTACGTGTTATTGGATATAAATAACACATAAATCCTGTAATTGATATCATAGAATGGTTAAAACATCGGTATGTACTACACACAGATTTCCCCCTAGTTTATCTACATGAATACTGTCTCATTACGCAATAAACGGGTTCGCTCGCTTGTTCATACACGAAATCATAAAATTTAATACAAGCGTACAGCTTCAATTCGAATTTAAGTTAAAATTTAGTTCACGAATAGACGCAAATACAATATCTATTTACATAAGCATACTTTCTTTTCACACAAAAGTTTAATGGTTGAGATAGATAAGGTAAAAAATCAGTGTTACACTTAATATTAATTGCTGAAGACCGCTACCCGGTAGAATGAGAAAATATACGTAAGTCGTGTGTAGATTTCTTTGAAAACATCATAGGGGAAAATAACTTACAGTCTTAAAACTTATCATACTAGTGTTATAGTAATGTGTGAAATAGAAATATACTAAATATAAACAGTTAAACTAAAAACTATTACAATAAACTCTTATCTTTTATACTTTAAATTTTATAAGTTCACCACGATGGGACCAACTTGGAACAAATATCAGGTCTAACAACACAGAGCCGGGTTCAATTCCCGGTCACAGCGGGTGTGTCATACTTTTACATGAACATTTGACAAAAGGAAAACTCTCCTTCATTTTGGAGAAGTTGCCGGTTCCTTGTAGAATGGTAGAATAATATTGATTCGAATACCGTCAAGGAACACTGGTTAGGTGAACCGACCGACGTATATAAATGAACAACTGTGTGAAAAGGCGTTACATTTAAATAAATACAAATCGAACAACGCTCAAATGAGGTCAAGAGAAAATTCACAGCTTTAAGTGGATTCATTTACTCGATCGTATTCCTCCAACGTATGAGAACATAATGTTTGCACGTGTATATATTTGTATCATACTATAGTGATGAATGTGATATTCGTAAAGTACAACACTTGCTTTTTCATTTAATATAGAAGTAGGATGCCGGCAGATATTCCATAGAAACTTCAAGAAAAATACGAATAGTTAAAATCAATATTGGTACAGAATTATGGAAAACCCAGACTTTTTAATGATTAAGTTAATGCATGCTACAAATGTTAATATTATATTATATAATTCATGGGCATTATATGTGAATAATGTGTTAGCCAACCTAGGATTTAATTTTTTTGTGGAGTAACTGGAAGGTTGCTTCTTCACAAATTAACTACATGTATGTTATACAACGTATTATTGATCAATATTTACAATGCTGGTTTGGTGAACTAAATGTAGTATCTAAATTGAATGTATATACAAGCTTTAAAGTTGATTTTGTAAAAGAAAAATATATCAATTGTATGTTCATTGATTCGCATAGAATATCATTAACTATACTTGTGTTCAGCTCATAAACTTGCAACTGGAGAAGGTAGAATCAGAAATATTGACAAAACCTGAGATTATGTAAATAGTGTGGAATGCAACAAATAGAAACTGACTATCATTTCCTTTTAATATGTCTTTTTTATACATAAATTTGAAAAAAACACCAATCGTTATTTCTATATATACACTTGACCAAATTTGAATAAATTCCGTAATCTGATGAATGTACAAAATACTTTAACTACGAAATTAGCAGCGTTTGTTTATTCAGCTACAAAAATAAGGAATACATATTTATCAAATCATAACTTATTTGTATTACATGTATTTTGTTACTACTGTAGTAGTGTTACTATCATAGTGATATAATTGTCTTACACGAAAGTCAATTAATTAATTACCATGTATGTCTTGTTTCACGCATTTGCATGTACTGTCCAGTTAGGATAATGTGATAGTGACGTTTCATTTTATGTGTACACAAACGTTTACATCGATTGTCTGAACAGGTAAAATGGGTTTATAAGAAACAAATATAGTATTATAGTTTAGCAATGATATTGTAGATGTCTGGTTGGCGCATTTGGTAAAGCCTTTAGAATTGATCAGGGGCTAAACTTTTATCGCGAGTTCAAACCTCACCGGTTGTCTCCGAGTTTTGTTCGTTTTCTTTTTCAACTTTTTGCAAATGAATTGTAGTTTTGTTATAATATTTAGTGGTAAATTGTAAAGAAAAAGAATGCATAATATATAATTGTCCTGTGTAACGCAAAGTGTGTAGTGCAGAAGTACATGAAGTATTAGTACCGCGCGCAGGTATTTCGTGCAAACTTATCTGAATGCCAACTAGCTAAATATGACTGAAAATATGTGGACTTTTAATGGCGAACCAATCGTAATTACCAGAATTACAACGAAATGTCTAAGACTATTTTTCATCATGTTTATTACATGTAAAAAGATATTCAAAAAAGATATGTCAAACGATAAAAATGATGATAATAATATAAACACTAGATCTAGTATATTCCTTACAAAAACAAAAAAAAACGACAAAAAAATGATGATTTTTTAAAAAAGATATACATTTGTATAGCAACAGAAAATAATTTGAGAAAAAGTACCATGTCAGCCTATATGTCCAATGATAATTCGACAACGGTTTTACACCGTAAAAATGGACTCGACCACAGCGTCACTATACAATTATCCTAACTGAGCAGTACATGTATATATAATTTATATTTTTCTACCGCCAATTTATGTTTTGTTTATATGATTACTTGGCGATGGACTTACATGTTTATGCCAATACATAATTTGACTTGACTTCACTTGATTTGATAAATAATCAAACACAGGTAATATATTGTAAAAAACAGTTGAACCACAAAAAAGTATGCAATTCTGACTTTAAAGTTAGAATAAAGAGCAAATAATGAAAACCGTATAAATCCAGATCTAAACCTCTCACAAAAAATACGAGGTTATCTATGCATACACGAGATGATCATTTAACTTAATTATTGTACATTGTATTTTGGTTTATCTTATTACGAGCTGGTCGCCTGAAGCATGGATAAATGTTGTGTGTTTTTTGCTGTTATTGTCATAGCCGAAAATCGGTGCGTGAATATCTGGCAGTTATAACGAGGAGACATTAAAGGCTGATTTGGGGAAGGCTCATTAGCTTTTTGAATTTAGTAATACAGTACCGAACATAGATAAAATGATAGTAATATAACAAATATATCTTATTTGCTCTTAAACAATATATACATGTACATAAATGTTGCCATGTGATTTTTCTAATTTTTTGCAATTTTTAAAAAAAAAGACTGGGCTACATTTCTAGATATACTTCGTTATTAAAAACGTAAATCCAGAATGTTTTTAATGCAAATAAAAGTCAGTTTCACTTATAAGACATCTTTCTAGGTAAAACAATGTCTACTTTAGATTTAACATCTAAAATGCTAATTGGGCTTTAATGTGTAAGTGGAGTTTTTATTGTAAAAAACGTGTATACAATTATTTCAACCAAATGACATCTGACAGACACATACATGGAGATAAATGGAGATAGAGGAAACCTAAGGGATTTGTGACAAAAAAAAACACTAAAAATATTTTCCATGTAACCCATTCATATAAAGAAGATATATATGGGTTACATGGAAAACAATGTTTTAGGATTTTTTTTCGACTAACATCACAATACGTAAACAATACACATAAGAAATGATTACAGAAGTGTTTAGACTTTTAAAATCAATAATTCAATTAAATGTGTTTCAGATTTGGTCAAAAATACATTTTTTTCACATTATTTTACTTAGATTTGAGTAAGTATTAAAGTTTGGAATCTTTGGCTTGGCATAAATGTTAAGCAATGTTTGTCACGTGATGTGACGTATGTCCCCGAAGCATAAACTTGTCAGAGATAAGGATGGCAAATCAACATAATTTTTCAAAAGAAACTAGGGTTCTCATTATAGGCAACAATACGCTGCGTTCAAAAAACGCATATGCCCCTCGTAGCATACTTGTGAACAAGGTCAATGTCAAAGTGGGTGTTTGACATCTATGGGTGGATTGAGAATGGTCATAAGCAACGACTGTATACATGTTAGTATTCAAGTGTTCTACTAAGCGGTGTTCCTTAAGATATACTTAATCTAGTACTGAGTCATTCTAAGTCCTAATTAAGTCAAGGTCAAAGTCAAAGTGAGGTTGGATGATATGGTTGGATTGAGAATGGTCACAGGCAACAACTATATACGTATCAAAGTGTTCTAGTAGGCGGTGTTGGTGCTAGACGAAACTGTAAAATCTAATTAAGTGGGATATTTTGGTACGTGTGAATTAAGAATGATCATAAGCAACAACTGTATAACTATCAAAGTGTTCAAGCTAGCGGTATTGGTGCTAGACAAAACGGTAAAATCTACTCAACCTCGTACGGAAGGACGGACAGGACACTCACTATATGCCCCGACATCAAAGATGCTGATGGTATAATTACCGAATATTGGAGGTAGTTGTTCATTGTAATATTTCCTGTGAGAAGAGATCTAGAGAGTTGCGAGTGAAGTGCTTAAAGTCCCATAAGCATATACATTTATCGGTCGTAATTGTTTCTGTTTGTTCTATAACAGAGGAATCCGGTGTGTTTCCCTCCCGTGCGTACTTTATAGCAAGAAAAAATGTTACCAAAACCACTATCGTATTTTTTTCAATATCATTGGAAAAAAATACTATTTATAGAACAGCTATGTTTTCCCACAGTCATAATTTATTATGCACACGGCATGAAGTGACGTCACGCGCTCTATATATTTCAAGTTTACAAAAGCGAAATGAGTGTTTTTAGAAGAAAAAGAGCTTGTTTCGTCGGTAATAATTATCCTGGGATAATATCAGCAATTGTTTGGGGTTTTTTGCATATATTTTTTATAGCAAAAAGCTAATAGGGCTTTAACTGTTTTTGTAAATGTATGCATAAAGGAAAAAGAAACAATGTAGCGCTATCAAGATATAAATTCATTTCCTTAGAAATCAAAATGGAAATAAATAAATATCATTGTATTTCAGCAAATACTCTGAAACCAGTGGATGTGATATGAGTTTTGACATTTTACCTCCAAGTGTGAACTTGACCTTAGAGGAACGTAAATACAGACACCAGTACATTTTACTTCTAAGTTTGACCTTGACCTTGGAGGTACGGATCTGTGTCTATCGCGACATATCGTCGCATGGCTATGAACATTTCTGCTAAGTAAATTTGAAATCCACGAATGAGTGATAAAGTTACAGAGCGAAAATGAAACTCCAGCCGGACGTTTTTACGAGAGCTACATTATATTTTTCCCTTCTATATTTCCTTACTATTTTTCAACCCCACAAGAGTATTTTATTAACACCACAAGAGAAATTTTAACCCCACAACGGTGGTTTGTACGTACTGTAACCCCATAATGTCGATTTGTACTAACCCCAACCCTAACATCACGACCTACCTCTGGTATGTACGGACGGACAGATGGACGGACAAACGTTGCTACTACTATTTGTCCCTCCTTCGGGGGCATAAAAATACCATAGTTTGCTTATTTCAACATAAGTCATGCCATTGTAGAGGCTACGTTTTCATATTCATTGTCATATAACGGTATTGACACTTTGAATGCAAACATTTAAAAGCAGTTTTAAGCTTTTAAAGAATCGTCTTAACCATACAAAGATGTGAACGAGCTGATTTTATCTGATGACGGGGAAAACATCCATTAGGCCAGTCAATTGACCAACATAATCCCATATGTAATAAAAATACGATTTGTTGAAAAACAATAAAATAATTTTAAAATAATCTTACCAAAAAGGTACAACAGCGTGCACAAAAATAGCAAAATAACTAATCCTACAAGTCTGTGTTGTTTTTGGCGCAAGCAAGCCATCTCAGCGGCTTTCAATCAAACGCTTGTTTTCCCATTCAACTACCCGTCTTTAGAGGTTATAGAATAAACACCGAATATCAAGCCCGTTACAGATAAATGCATATTCCGAATTGTAATCTGAGTCGATGTGCTGCTTGGTTGCTCTTAAATGTACGACGAATTCATCGTGTTTTCGATCTCTGTGTATCGGTTGTTTACCAAACAATTCAAGCGCACAACTGTTCAACAACCATGTTACACTATTAGTTTATGATATTCATGCCCATCTCAGATTCTATGACACTTGAATAGATTGTCCGTTGCTAAAACGACGAACACACGGTAAGGAACACATTAAAGGATCACATTGCTGATTATATCCATATTTGGGATTCGAGTAGATTTACGCAGTAAGAATTTTCTATTGCAAATACACAGCTTCTAGTATCGATACACAAAACAAGCTGAGATTCCGCTTTATTCCATTAATATCTCTGAATGACAAGCGAACTTTAATACTAAATATATCATGCACTGACATAATGAACGAGTGAAATATTAAATATTTACCATCGAATAACTTTAATTGTAGTATATTTTATACTGCGTTAATAAATTTAATTATAGCTGCTGCATTATTTGTGGTTTGCATAATTGATTAAGAACATCTTTAATTGTGTAAATGTATATATATATTGCCATAAATGATTTAACGCCTTCACTACAAATTGTCAGTCAAATATTGTATAGATAGATCTATGACACTGATTAAAGCAGTTTAAAACATTTGAATCATGTAAGAGATGTATAGTTCAGTATACCCAAATATCATGTTTATACATAAATTATGTGTTTTTATACGTAATTTAAGGAAACAAATATTTCTACCTATGTATATTAGTACTATGATAATACATGTATCATCACGTCGTACGTCAATACAATTGTCCGATATTCTTCATAAACAATTTCATTCTTGTTGTCAAATCATGTATGTTGCTGATGACGCTGTTGTTGCGGCTGACGCTGTTGTTATTATCATTATTATAATGTTGCTGTTGCTGCTACCACTACTACTGTTGTCCCTGTTGTTGTGCCTTTTGTTGTTGTGGAATTTTCTACTTAAATATTACTTAGCATAAAATGTTCTTTGAAATCTGACAAACCTTTGAATTTCAAGCATGATGTCACCTTTGCGGCAGCATTGAGTTAAACTTAAGATGTTGATACTAGTATCATGAACTCCGGTGTCGTTTACCAAAGATCACGAGATGTCTATCGTTTACATCCCTTATCGCCACATACCTTGGAAATTTAATCAAAACCATACAATGTGTTATTTCAATTTGAATAATGAATGTTACAATAAAGATGTGTATGAATACTCGTTCATGTATGACTGTTGATGTTAAATTTTTCATGATATATATGGTATAGCTATAGATTTTCTTTTCGTATTATTATCGTAAGTCAACCGTAAATCGTACAAATACATGTACATCGCATATATAAATAGTTATATTAAAACTGGATGAGTGAACATGGTAATGAGTTTTGTAAGTACAGTGCAACCTCTCCAAAGCAACACCCTTTGGGAGTAGTCAGAACATGTTGTTGCTGAGAGGTGGTTTCTCTAGAGAGGGTAAATTAATGCATGTAGTTAAAATGTACGTACATTACAACCTCTCCAGAGCGGTCCTCTCTTGAGCATCAACCTCTCTTCAACAGTCACAGTCATACAAAGGTCATTTAGTTTTCATACAACAAATAGTATGATAAATGTGAAAATAAAAACATAAATATCATCAACAACATAGTAGGATAAAATTATGCTCATATTACATGGCTATCCCTTTAACGACAGCATCATTCTTTCACATTGCACGATCTTACTATTAATTTCACCTCTCTAGAGCGAGCAACCACCTCTCATCAACAACATAATGTGCTACTCCCAAAGGGTGTTGCTTTGGTTCGTGGGTATATTTTTGTATAATTAAATATTTGTTTTCTATTAAACTCACGGTGGGTGTCTTTCTTTATTTAGACATCTGTGAAAGCAAAGAATCAAAGTGAGTCCCTTACTTAGATAAGTTATAAAAATGTAAAAATATATACATGTATGTAAAGTAACTTGGCACTTTTTGTTAAGTGTTGCTATGTTTACAAAATGATAATGTGTAGTGGCCGTAATATGATTGTACTCATACATCCATGAAGTAACACTTCAGACGTGTCAATAGGCAATAAACAAGCACACTAAACTATTTACAACTTTCAATAATGTTAATGTCACAGTCATACAAAGGTCATTTAGTTTTCATACAACAAATAGTATGATAAATGTGAAAATAAAAACATAAATTCATCATCTATTGTGTATGGAAATGTTCTGGTTTATTACTGTAACAAAGATAAAACAATATGGAAATCTTTGTCTAAAAAATCCACAATCTTGATTGGTTCAATGTAGGACCTTTATGACTTCATACATGTATTTATTTAAATTGTAGTATAATTCTATGAGTGTAAACTGGTCGTTTTATGGTACTAGTACGGATGTCTTACTATCGGGGGATGATTTACAAATATTTGAGTTACTTGTTTGATAGTTTCAATGACCACGTCCTTCATTATGGTACCGTGTTGAGTACAGTTTTTTGAGAATAGCTAAACTTGAAGCTTACGTATTATATTCAACTCTCTCTAAGACTCAGCACTCAAATAATTTCAGCCATAATACTTTGAGAATAGAACTGAGATCTAAGCTCTGAGACTGATCTCTTAAGTTTTATTACGCGTATTACGGCTGAAAGATCGAGCTAATTCGTGTTTAAATATTTATTCAGATAAATGATGCTTTCCGGATATTTTAACAATACTATCATCATGTTATTGTCTGGTCATAATTAACTTACTAGGAACATTAAAAGACAAAATATGATATTTGAACTAGAAGACCGATCCCAAGTTGTATAACCTCGGTGACTTGCCATAACAGTTGTTCTCAAACAGTAAATGCACCCTATGTCCTGAATTCGATAGATTAAGACAGAATATTGAGCAGTTGAAACACACTTGATGTAAGATGTAATATTTCTTGCGATGTACCTTTATTGCAAAATTGAGTCTCGTCTAGGTCTCAAACCAACGTATACCTGTTTAGCAGTTCGGTACTTAGTCAATATTCATTTTATTCGGATGTGTTTGTTTGTTTGAGTTTTACGCTCGTTTTCAACATTATGAGGCGGACAGTTCACCTAACCATCGTCCCAGTGAAGAACTAGTACTAGACTGATAGTAGACTCCCCTCCATAAGCCGTGCACTGCCTAGTTTCTCACATAAAGAGACACGGTCGGTAGCTGGGCTCGAACCTATGACCCTCTATCATTGAGAGATTACATTGAGTTAGTATCTGCAAACTGAGTAACCACTCGACCACGGAGTCGGATCTTATTCAGTCATATGTGCTTGAACAGCAATATCGTATATAAATAGTCTATAAAATGATGTTTTTTAACTCCAACTTGGTGTCCGCTTTCAATCCAATCAATATATAATATTCTAAACGTTCTGTAGACTTTAAAATTGTCTCACGCTGCATATGTCGCTATTGAAAGACAGTAAAAGGAGACTTACGGCATACTTAGGTTGATATGTAATATTTGTAATGCTGTCATGACTGTGGTCTTATTTTTAAGTAAATTCTATTTATATTACCCCTTACTTACTTAAGCTTACTTAATATGTAGTAACAAAAGAAATCGATAGGTAAGATGTTAAACTGGTGCATAGAATTTTTGAAGTCCTTGATTTTTCACAATTTTTTTAATATTCGTTTTACAAACATTGAGGTAATTCTATGGTTCATTCGCCATACCGTCTCTATTCTATCGTGAAAAGAAATAGTTTTCTATAGCACTATAAGCCTCACGCGGACCATTATTGTTGAGTTTATAATGTTTGCTTTGAAGAGCGTATTACTAATTAATTGCAAATACCTCTCAGAGTTATACAACACATCGATTTTAAAAGTAAATACATACATGTACAATACGTTCGTACATTATTTGATTAATATATTTGCGTTAATGTTCGTATTTGATCAGGTAACATAATATCCGCTTGAAAGTTGAATAAGAATTTATTTGAATTGGATAAAAAAGATCTGTTCTACACAATAAAACCTCGATATAAAATCCGTCTTCAGTACCAGACAAAACGGACTTAATATTCAGGTGGTTGTATTATAAAGTTGAAAATCAGAGGGCATAGTGATTCGGACAGATTGATCGCTTTAATTAAGTGGTCGTGATATTGAGGGAGTTCATAAGTGTGGTTTTAATGTACAGTACAACCTCTCCAGAGTGGCCCTCATGATTTTTCCCAATGCACGATTTAACTATTAAATCAACCTCTCTAGAGCAACAAGCTCCCTTAAAAAACAGCACGATTATTTCCCAATGCACGATTTACTTATTAATTCAACCTCTCTAGAGCAACAACCTCCCTTAAAAAACAGCACGATTATTTCCCAATGCACGATTTACTTATTAATTCAACCTCTCTAGAGCAACAACCTCCCTTAAAAAACAGCACGATTATTTCCCAATGCACGATTTACTTATTAATTCAACCTCTCTAGAGCAACAACCTCCCTTAAAAAACAGCACGATTATTTCCCAATGCACGATTTACTTATTAATTCAACCTCTCTAGAGCAACAACCTCCCTTAAAAAACAGCACGATTATTTCCCAATGCACGATTTACTTATTAATTCAACCTCTCTAGAGCAACAACCTCCCTTAAAAAACAGCACGATTATTTCCCAATGCACGATTTACTTATTAATTCAACCTCTCTAGAGCAACAACCTCCCTTAAAAAACAGCACGATTATTTCCCAATGCACGATTTACTTATTAATTCAACCTCTCTAGAGCAACAACCTCCCTTAAAAAACAGCACGATTATTTCCCAATGCACGATTTACTTATTAATTCAACCTCTCTAGAGCAACAACCTCCCTTAAAAAACAGCACGATTATTTCCCAATGCACGATTTACTTATTAATTCAACCTCTCTAGAGCAACAACCTCCCTTAAAAAACAGCACGATTATTTCCCAATGCACGATTTACTTATTAATTCAACCTCTCTAGAGCAACAACCTCCCTTAAAAAACAGCACGATTATTTCCCAATGCACGATTTACTTATTAATTCAACCTCTCTAGAGCAACAACCTCCCTTAAAAAACAGCACGATTATTTCCCAATGCACGATTTACTTATTAATTCAACCTCTCTAGAGCAACAACCTCCCTTAAAAAACAGCACGATTATTTCCCAATGCACGATTTACTTATTAATTCAACCTCTCTAGAGCAACAACCTCCCTTAAAAAACAGCACGATTATTTCCCAATGCACGATTTACTTATTAATTCAACCTCTCTAGAGCAACAACCTCCCTTAAAAAACAGCACGATTATTTCCCAATGCACGATTTACTTATTAATTCAACCTCTCTAGAGCAACAACCTCCCTTAAAAAACAGCACGATTATTTCCCAATGCACGATTTACTTATTACTTCAACCTCTCTAGAGCAACAACCTCCCTTAAAAAACAGCACGATTATTTCCCAATGCACGATTTACTTATTAATTCAACCTCTCTAGAGCAACAACCTCCCTTAAAAAACAGCACGATTATTTCCCAATGCACGATTTACTTATTAATTCAACCTCTCTAGAGCAACAACCTCCCTTAAAAAACAGCACGATTATTTCCCAAATGCACGATTTACTTATTAATTCAACCTCTCTAGAGCAACAACCTCCCTTAAAAAACAGCACGATTATTTCCCAATGCACGATTTACTTATTAATTCAACCTCTCTAGAGCAACAACCTCCCTTAAAAAACAGCACGATTATTTCCCAATGCACGATTTACTTATTAATTCAACCTCTCTAGAGCAACAACCTCCCTTAAAAACAGCACGATTATTTCCCAATGCATGATTTAACTATAAATTCAACCTCTCTTGAGCAACAACCTCCCTTAAAAAAACAGCACGATTATTTCCCAATGCACGATTTACTTATTAATTCAACCTCCATAGAGCAACAACCTCTCTTCAAAAACAGCCCGATTATTTCCCACTGCACTATCTAACATTTATATTCACCCCTCTAAAGCAGCAACTTCTTAGCAAGAATAAAAAGTACAACTCCCAAAGTGTGTTGCTTTTGAGAGGTTGCACTGTATATGCAATGCGTGCACAGATATGCCTTAAGTAATCGCTATAAACGATGGTGAATGCTCAATTTGTGGACTTTGAAATTTTAATATCAGATGAATGATGACATCAAATATTTATGTAATGTATGACTGTAGTTCATTATATTACGTATGTTTTTATCAATTCATTCATCTCTGTTGCTTTGTGCTATTCTAAAGCTATGCTTAAAGCCCCATTATATTTTTGAATGTTCAAATGAAAGTAGATCTTATTTTACCTAAAAGATATCTTATCATTGAAACTGACTATTACTTGCGATAAAAACATTTCGAATTAAATGTTCTATTTTGCTCACGAAGAACGTGTAAAATTGTAGCCTAGTATTTTTTCAATGATATTGCAAAACAAATAAGAAAAGGCATTTGGCAACATATGTACGAGATGTAGCTAAATAAAGCTATAATGTAGAAATTGTTTACGAGCAAATAAATTATTTTTCTTATAGTTTACCATCATTGTATCTCATGTTATGTATTAATGAATTTAAAAAGCTAATGCACCTTTAACAAAAAGCGACATACACCACATGTGGACGTAAGTTATGTGAGGCGTACGTAATATAATATGATACAACCATAATATGCCAGCTGACACAGATGATCTATACAATCAGTTTATAAATGAATGGCGCAGCATCTGTATTGTTTCAGGATCGTACAGAAATAAAAACAAACTCACATAAAACAAATGAATACATGTCTTGTCGTCATACGATACTGTGTCTATTTACATGGAGGGAATAGAAATCCAATGCTACACAACTAATACGGTAAGGCACAAAATAATACAGAACGCAAGTAAACGTAAGGATTCTGTGTTGTGACGTGTCAAAGGTCTTTTGTAAATTTAAGTCGATTTAATTTGGAAGACTTAAAATGAGCTTAAAAATCATGTTACTAGCTGCTGGATCACTATCCACAGTGAATTAGTTAGCAAGATGAACCCTTACAGCACTAATGTGTGAAAAAATGGCCGCCTGACATCTTTTTTATTTTGTGCTCTGACGATTCACCTTAATTAGTTTCAATTGCTTAACATCTGGCAGAAACTTAATTAAATTATTTGTCATTGTCATTAAGGGTCACTGTCTCAAATCATAGCATCCATAACAAACTAGGGCTCTATTTACAGTTCAGGGGTATTGGGACGAAGTTCGTTTCCAAAAGTCGGCAAACAAGGGCCCTGTAAAGTTTATGTAAATTGGAGTAAGCCGACAGTGACGTTGTTTGTTACATGTATATGGAAGACACAGACATGTAATAAGTTCAACATTATCACCATAAAAACAATTCGATGTACATACAGTGCATCCTCTACAAAGCATCACATTTTGGGAGTAGCAAATTATGTTGTTGTTGAGAGGTTGTTGCTCTAGAGAGGTTAAATTACATGTAATACCTAATCGTGGAATGGGGGGGGGGGAATCATGCTGTAGTTGAAGGGAGTTTGTTGCTCAAGAGAGGGCCATTCTGGAGAGGTTGTACTGTACTATGTGTCCGTTCGTTTGTGAGTAATAATTCATTCAATTCACGTTTACCTAAATGTGTATTTAGGTGAGAGACAACCGACAAAGATGTTGATAAAATAATACAATCATGGCGAGATCTTGTTAACCTACTAGTAATTCTCGTTTTTCATTAACAACGATGATACTCGTCTTACATAATCCTGATATACACGTACTTCAAAATGTCTAACCCACATTTTCTAACCTCGCATTTAGTCCAGGAAACCTACACTTAGGTACCATATCAGTAAACAGACTAGACTATCTTGTTTTTAACCTCGCATTAAGTCCAGGAAACCTACACTTAGGTACCATATCAGTAAACAGACTAGACTATCTTGTTTTTAACCTCGCATTTAGTCCAGGAAACCTACACTTAGGTACCATATCAGTAAACAGACTAAATATCTTGTTTTTAACATAGCATTTCTCTGAACGTTTAATTCTTCCTCACGACACTGAGAATACTTCAATGGTAAGTCCATTTTTCTTTTGACTCAATTCACGAGGTCATAAAACATCACAAAGGCCTTTATTGTAGGTGAAAGACGTTGTTTTTAGCCTTCGACAATCGATTTAAGGTCATATTAGGGTTGTTTACAAAGGTGTGAGAAAAATAACTTACGACATAACTAAATATTGATTCCGTGGCATGGCAGTAGGTAACCATAGCTTCACTGACAATGATAATTGTATTATTTACCGCAGTGTAATTACAATATCTCAATTTACACCGACTCTATTTGTGAACCAGTATCGAATGAAAGTCTGCACTAAGACAGAGAAAAATTGTAACTATTAGCTGGCTTTATAACCTTCGTGTGACCCTTCCCGTTCTCAAATACTTACCAAACCATGCACACAATCCGGGGTGATCGGCGGTCAAGGGGTAACGCACTGGGCTACTACTATTGACACGTTGGTTCGATTCTCGACTCCGCCTTTCGATTTTTTTCAGGAACGCACTATGTCTGAAAAGTCACAGGAAAATGGACAAGGCGTGTACCGGTGCTTTACACCGAGTACGATAAAGAACCAAGAATAAAACTAATCGAAACTAAGAATAGGGATATAAATGCGCTGTTCTTCTGTATCTTTTCTCCCTCTATCTGGTGTGGCTTTGAATTGACCATAGCTGACAGATGGACCGTTAAACAAGAGATGAATAGAAAAAATAAATGCACAAAACAGAATAAAACCTCGATGATAAGAACATACTTGAGACCATAGTGTGGTGTGGTATTATACGGCACAGTACGGTATGGTATTATACGGCAGAGTACGGTATGGTATTAAACGGCACAGTACGGTATGGTATTAAACGGTACAGTACGGTATGGTATTATACGGCACAGTACGGTATGGTATTAAACGGCACAGTACGGTATGGTATTATACGGTACAGTACGGTATGGTATTAAACGGTACAGTACGGTATGGTATTATACGGTACAGTATGGTATGGTATTATACGGTACAGTATGGTATGGTATTATACGGTACAGTACGGTATGGTATTACACGGTACAGTACGGTATGGTATTATACGGTACAGTACGGTATGGTATTATACGGTACAGTACGGTATGGTATTGTACGGTACAGTATGGTATTGTATTATACGGTACAGTACGGTATGGTATTATACGGTACAGTACGGTATGGTATTATACGGTACAGTACGGTATGATATTATACGGTACAGTACGGTATGGTATTATATGGTACAGTACGGTATGGTATTATATGGTACAGTACGGTATGGTATTATATGGTACAGTACGGTATGGTATTATACGGTACAGTACGGTATGATATTATACGGTACAGTACGGTATGGTATTATACGGTACAGTACGGTATGATATTATACGGTACAGTACGGTATGGTATTATACGGTACAGTACGGTATGGTATTATACGGTACAGTACGGTATGGTATTATACGGTACAGTATGGTATTGTATTATACGGTACAATACGGTATGGTATTATACGGTACAGTACGGTATGGTATTATACGGTACAGTACGGTATGGTATTATACGGTACAGTACGGTATGATATTATACGGTACAGTACGGTATGGTATTATATGGTACAGTACGGTATGGTATTATATGGTACAGTACGGTATGGTATTATATGGTACAGTACGGTATGGTATTATACGGTACAGTACGGTATGATATTATACGGTACAGTACGGTATGGTATTATACGGTACAGTACGGTATGATATTATACGGTACAGTACTGTATGGTATTATATGGTACAGTACGGTATGGTATTATATGGTACAGTACGGTATGGTATTATATGGTACAGTACGGTATGGTATTATACGGTACAGTACGGTATGATATTATACGGTACAGTACGGTATGGTATTATACGGTACAGTACGGTATGATATTATACGGTACAGTACGGTATGGTATTATACGGTACAGTACGGTATGGTATTATACGGTACAGTATTATATGGTACAGTACGGTATGATATTATACGGTACAGTACGGTATGGTATTAAAAGGTACAGTATGGTATGGTATTATACGGTACAGTATGGTATTGTATTATACGGTACAATACGGTATGGTATTATACGGTACAGTACGGTATGATATTATATGGTACAGTACGGTATGGTATTATATGGTACAGTACGGTATGGTATTATACGGTACAGTACGGTATGGTATTAAACGGTACAGTACGGTATGGTATTATACGGTACAGTACGGTATGGTATTATATGGTACAGTACGGTATGGTATTATACGGTACAGTACGGTATGATATTATACGGTACAGTACGGTATGGTATTATACGGTACAGTACGGTATGATATTATACGGTACAGTACGGTATGGTATTATACGGTACAGTACGGTATGGTATTATACGGTACAGTATTATATGGTACAGTACGGTATGATATTATACGGTACAGTACGGTATGGTATTAAAAGGTACAGTACGGTATGGTATTATACGGTACAGTACGGTATGGTATTATACGGTACAGTACGGTATGGTATTATACGGTACAGTACGGTATGGTATTATATGGTACAGTACGGTATGGTATTATACGGTACAGTACGGTATGGTATTATATGGTACAGTACGGTATGGTATTATATGGTACAGTACGGTATGGTATTATACGATACAGTACGGTATGGTATTATATGGTACAGTACGGTATGGTATTA
The DNA here is from genome assembly GCA_964023205.1 of Lutraria lutraria. NCBI lineage: Eukaryota > Metazoa > Mollusca > Bivalvia > Venerida > Mactridae > Lutraria > Lutraria lutraria. Next base: position 33,897,186 of record OZ026833.1, read on the forward strand.
TACGGTACAGTACGGTATGGTATTATATGGTACAGTACGGTATGGTATTATATGGTACAGTACGGTATGGTATTATACGGTACAGTACGGTATGGTATTAAACGGTACAGTACGGTATGGTATTATACGGTACAGTACGGTATGGTATTATACGGTACAGTACGGTATGGTCTCATTACCAAGTGGAAACATCGGGGAACTATTTTCAAATAATGAAAGCTGGTCCTGAGATAAATGAAGTTGGCACGCAGTTTGCAGTTTGCGATTTACGAATCGCGAATTACAGACTGTTGACTGGAACGCAATTTGCCATTCGCTAGCAGCGATGGCTCTGCATTTAACTGTATGAAACCTGCTGAAGGAATGGTCTAAAAAAAAGAAGAAATCGCTTCATGGTATTAAGATGTATTTATTGACATGCGAGTAAGTCTTAAGTTTTTTTAATCATGGTATGTGAGCTAGAAAAGATTGTCTATATAAATAAGTCATTACGCATATAAATACGATGATAGAATTTCTGATAGCAATATCCTGATAATGATTAAAAAGCTAAAAATAATATATATCCATTCTCAATATAATTCTAACTGTCCATAGATCTTATTCTGTTATTAAATCAGACAGTCGCAGATGATGCCAACCTACGAAATGATATTTTGGTGAATTATCTCAATATTGTTGTTGTTGTTGTTTTATTGGCACTAATCTTGGTGAAAGTAATTTCATTTGCTTGAACATATTTAAAAGATTCAAAATAATAGCGATTATTTGCATTATGACACAAAATGTTAATCCTAATGATATCCGACACAACCGTGTGACTATTAAACTCCAGACAATGTCGTGCAGTAGTCTATAAGTATTGTGATGAATAGATAAATACAGTGCAACGTTTCCAGGGTGGCCCTCCCTTGAACAACAACCTCCCAACAGCAGCAGGTTTGTTCCCACCGTATGATTTAACCATCAATTTAACATCTCTAGAGCAACACCCTCTCAATAACAACATGATGTTGCCACTCCCGAGGGTGTTGCTTTGGAGAGGTTGCACTGTAGATTGTAGGAATATCATCACCATTCGTATTTATTCATATGTCGAGGATAATCAGTTTGGTGATATTAGTGGAGTGGCGTTTTTCTGTAAAATGGAAATATTAGATTTCAAATGGAAACAATCCTTTTACTGAAATCAATAATTTCTAATAGTTTCCGTCGGTTATATATGATACGATGACAACATTCGAAAACAAAACATAGGGAATTAAATTGTTTCCTGTAAAGCACAACGGAAATGATTTTTGTTTAGACAGCACGTCTCTAGAGTTTTGGCGACAAATACCAGTAAAAGTAGATTGATAATTTGTACAACCATTAAGATAAAAGGATGAGCAGAATAGATTACATTAAGCGTGAGATCAAATTGTGTAATATAAACAATAATAGTACTATCCTAGGAAAGGTATTCAACGTTTTATCTCTTAGAAAACGTGACTATGCAATCAGAACTCCTCGGGGATTGTCTAAAGGAAGTGCCTCGGACGTAATAGACCGACCGTCATTGTATTGTTGTACACAGACTGCTTACCATCATGACTGACCATGATCATTTTGACGTCGAAAACGACGTTATTTCAATTGTTTGGTTCCACCTTAATCAGTTGAAATGGAGCGTTTGCATTTTTTATAAAAAAGAAACATAGCACAATTATTCTGTCTCCAATGGATGCACTTGTTACGCCTAGTTGAACAACTTGTATCATGTGATGCTGAAATGCAATCATGTTCTGTTCCGTTCTGTTCTTTATTTCTTGTTTTACAAGGATCTTGTAGAAGCTGAGACGTTGACAGATATCATGTGTGGGGATAACGAACAACACCTCTTGATAGAAAGTAAGCATAAACGGACAGAGATTATATGAGACATTATATTGACTCGTGAAAAAGTCGACATACGAACCACAATGGCAGCTTACTAATAGTGCGTCCGTCTTTGTGTGCGTCAATGAGTGCGTAAGATTTATTTTTGCATTGAAAGACACGAGTGTATTGTTAATTTTGGTTGCAACTTAATAATTATCAAAGATGGGTATAATAATAATAGTATGATGCTGCACAGCATAGTAAGTCTACGGGGCTGGTAATGTCTGTATAATTCTGTGTTTGATGATTAGTAATTATGGGAACAAAGCACAGAAAGGACGGAGGCGTATCAGACTAAAAATGATAGATATGTTCAAGTTTTCTTGACCATAAACATTGTGTGGATCGGAAAAAATCATTTTATAGTTTTTTTTAAAACGCACCTTTAGAAAACACGAGAAGAAAATGGTCAACAAATATTTTCTTACTTTAGACTTTGCTGCAAAAAAACTTCATGTGTGTCGTCTAAAAGATACGGTCGGTCATGTGACCGGTTACCACGACTATTATCTTTCTGGCCTTAATGGCAAAACTCGAGCTCATTACACGTCGTATTAATAACTTAATTAGGCTAATGCTTTTCACATGTTTTTATAATGATTATGGTAAGAAATCAATACAAACGTAATTTACGTATTCATATTCGAAAACTCGAATGAACTACGGACATTCATCAACAGAATTAATTACAAATGTAAGTCCTTTGATGTTTATCGTCTTAAACACAAGCCGCCTAAGATTGACATCAGATAAGACAACTACATGTAATTGAAATTGTCCGTCTGTACGATGAATGTACTGAATGACGCTATTTATCGCATAACTTTTGTGTGTACAAAAACAATACATTAGTATTTTCAAAATTGCAAATTTGCTTCTAATATATTACTTGTTTTCAGAATATTTGCTAATTGAAAATAGCATGCACGGTATGTTTAATTGACAGCTCTAAAACAACATCTAAGCTCCTATTCTATTCCAAGACCACTATACAAGCCCCTCCCCCATAAATACTGATATAACCTAACCCCTAACAGAGGCAAAGGAAATCAACATCGTAGAAGTTGCCTCGGCGTGCCTCGGCTAATATTTGCACATGCAGCAATAACAAACAAAAAAACTTTGAAAATTAATTTACAGAAATGTTAGAGTAGGATAAGTTTCCGCATTATATTCTGAATATCAGGTTAATGATATAATCCCAAAATACCTGAATCTTGGACGTTATTATATTTTATTATACCTCACGTGACTTATTTACTCTATAGAGTTATGTGACGTCATAGGGTGACAATCCGTAATGTTACCCTCTGACATTACATTTCGGCCCGCTTGCCATAACGAAACTACCCTCACGCGCTGACGCGATATTACCGGGTGCCGTGTTTTATTCAATCTGTTCTATGTCCTAGACGCTTTAATGGGCGATTATCAAAATCCACTCATAAGTTGACACCCCGTTTAGCTAAAGATAATTTGACAGCGAAAATAACTGTGCTTCCGTTTTAATTTCTGATAAAGACAAATTGTTTTGACTCAACCAGTACGAAAAGACTGTATAATTGTTAGCATGTTTGTTGCATTCTTGTATTTCTTAATCATTGTTTTATTCGGTGTATTAAAATGAATATCATATCCCACATAGTGTGATAGAACGTAATGTTCACCCGAGACAAAGTAATGTAAACCTCGGCTAACGCCTCGGTCAACATTACTTGTCTCGGGTGAACATTACGTTCTGTCACCCTATGTGTGATGTGATATTTATATTATGGCAGTTTTGTAACAATAAAGTTATATTTTACCATACATCATGTATGAACATTCTAGCGATAGGATCGAGGAACCTGATGCTCAGAGTTTAAAACAAGCTTGATATACATTTTAATGCGTTCTATTCTATTCTTTACAACACAACCGAATGGATATTTGTAAGAATTGTATGAATTAATTGAACAAACTATTTTTATTGCTCTGCAAATTTAAGCCAAGGCAACTACCACGACGTGCCTCAGCGTGGCTACGACGTTGTAGGAAGTTAGCAGAATTTCTCTACAGCATGACTATTTACTACTTAGATAAAACTGCGAACAAAAATGCCACTACCAATCTGAACAAACTTAAAACATATGCTTTGTCAAGTTTATTCCTCGTTCTAAATAGACGTCTCCACAGCCAGACATATAAGCGTCAGATCGTCTGATAACTTTAGTGGACCAAAGGAGGTGTATTATTATTCTAATTCTAATATTATAATTCTTTTCAATACTTTTATTTGGATTATGGTAATACGGTCAATTCAAGAGCATATTTCGTCTGTTGTAGACAGGTTTCCGTTGTTCTTGGGTGTCTGCTTGCACTGGTAAAACTGTACATATTTTTGAGAGTAAAATTAGTAAATATATTTGGGGTTTATTTGAGATACGAGGGGCTATCCAAAAGTTTGTGGACATCCTCAATAATTTCTAAATTTGACGTTTAAATAGTCCAATACTTGCAACAGATAAACTATATTTCAATGTTTGCAAGTTGCACATTTCTTTTATCAATCCAAATAAAAGTGTGCGTATCGTAGTAACTATGGCAACACTGGTGTCCGTTTAGCGCGGCAGTTCAAAATTCTTCACTATTTTCTGTTGTTAAGCCCTAATAACAAACATTTGCAAATCAAAAACGTGCTAAAATGTAACCATGTTATTTTGACGTTATTGTCCATTAATGACGTCATTTCAAACCAATGTTTGGGTGTGTCAGCAGTGAATAACATGCCTTAATCCTAGCGTCATACTATACCAAAATGACGTCTGTAGACAAGATGAAACAACAAGCGATCATACAATTCTGTTTCAATTTCGGTAAAACACCAACGCAGGATATGGAATTGATGTCAGAAGCTTCTGGAAAGCTTCAGGTGACTTGCTCATTCGTGCACTAGTGGTATAAAAGGTTTAGCGAAGGACGTGAGATGGTTAGGGATGACACAACCACTGGATGACCCATCACCAAAAGCCGGAAAACTGACGTTGAACTCGTTCACGACGTTGTGAACAGGGACCGCCGCATAACATTAGATCGGATGGTTACCGTAGCAAGACGATATTTCACCATGAAAATGCACCAGCCTATGTGTCAGTGAGTTACAGACAACAATGGAGATTCAGATGGAAGCTAAGATTTTTCAACATTCCCATATCATCGCCTGATCTTATCCGTATGATTTCGCCTTATTTCCACAGTTGAAATCTGAGCTCAAAGGGACGGCGTTTCAACAGTTTTGATGAGCTACGTAAAACATCTCAGACATACTTGTACACCATTGAGAAAGATTGCTTTGATGCAGTTTTCTCTCATGGAGTAAAGCGCCACCGTAAATGCGTCGCTGTAGGTGGGCAGGACTTAGAAAAAGTGTGACACATTTTAGCGTTTATGACGTGACGTTATTGACAGTGGCCGCAGATCTGCAGACATGGTGTTCTTTGTTTGTTTATAGCATAGTAACTTTTCATTTTTTTCTGTATGAAATTTTGTATTCCAGCTCATATTGAACTAAAATTTGCATGTATTAAATATCAGAAAGATCTGTTGCGAAATATCCATTTTATAAACATTGTCCACGAACTTTTGGATAGCCCCTCGTACATAGTTATATATGCGATGAACACCTTGACCGAAGCGAGGTGTGAAACGCCTTCATAAAGGAGTTGGATTTGTGTAAAATACATCATGCCCCGGGGATACACGTATTGTCTACGTAAAGGTAAAACACGATCAAATATTGCAAAATTTAATATTCTTTACTATTACTTTAATAAACGTTTCAAGTATTAACAAACATCTCCAACATCTTATATATTACAATGCAAAGCGCCATTGAAAATTAGAATTAATTTGGTGTTACAGTGAAATTACTAGACATGCAAATACGTTCGAAGGTTGTTGTTATTCACATCTTGTAAACTTTGCCTGGTGTTATCGAGTTCGTATAAAAGGTGGATATTATGCATTAATGGATCATGTATGGCCTGTACTGGCCGTCATCATCAGAAGCATTGTGTCTGTTTTTCTTTCGTCCCTCGCGTGTATATGGTCGCACGGTCATGCAAAGCTCCCCTGTCTGTTTTCTCATGTAAGGCATCTACTACACCGCTCCGTTACTGAGAAAACGAATTTGTGTGTCTGTATTAATGTATTTAATTGTTCTTTTTACGACATACTGGTCAATTTCGCATACGATCGACTGAAATCTTGCATTAGTATGTGAAATTAGTCCATTTTGGTGTGGCCGCATTTTTTCCGACCCAACGAAATCGGGTCAAATTCTAGCGTTTCTTGTTCGATTTCGCAGTAACGGATTGGTCTAGGAATTTAGTTTTGGTCTTATGTTGTGCAAAAATATATACATGAAACCGCTGCAAACTTTGATTTGAAGAATTCGTCCGCATTGCTTTATAATTTTATGTTGTGTTAAAGGTGGTGTTCACTCACCGAAACGAAGAGATATACGCCTTCTTATAACTATATAATTATACCAGTTGAATGCCATGAATGGGGTCAACTTTTAGGACAATCTTATTTTTCATTTAAGGTTATAATGGTATAGGTTTTGTTTTAGGTAGAATTTATTACATTTTACCATCACAGGTCCATTGCTTCTGCATGTGACAATTATTGTACGAGAAACTGTCTCGGTTTCACATGATGAACCATCTGCTTCCATTTCAATAAGTTTACTGAATAATGCACGCATAACATCAGAAGCTATGTCACTCGATCATCTTGATTATTGTCATACACATAAAAAATACATATACAACATAATTATACTTCTCAGGTTATCCAAACACATGTGCACTGTCTATACAAACAGGTAATTCATCATGCATGATCAAAGAAATACTCATTTACTTGTATTAAAGCCGTAGATATTTAACGTACAATTCACGATACAAAACTTTTCTAGGTTTATTGGACTATACTTATAATTCTTTTTTATTTTTGGAAGCTGGACGCGCATGAATTTTGGTGCGGACCAAAGTATTACGTTTTTATTTTTGGAAGCTGGACGCGCATGAATTTTGGTGCGGACCAAAGTATTACGTTTTTATTTTTGGAAGCTGGACGCGCATGAATTTTGGTGCGGACCAAAGTATTACGTTTTTATTTTTGGAAGCTGGACGCGCATGAATGTTGGTGCAGACCAAAGTATTACGTTTTTATTTTTGGAAGCTGGACGCGCATGAATTTTGGTGCGGACCAAAGTATTACGTTTTTATTTTTGGAAGCTGGACGCGCATGAATTTTGGTGCGGACCAAAGTATTACGTTTTTATTTTTGGAAGCTGGACGCGCATGAATTTTGGTGCGGACCAAAGTATTACGTTTTTATTTTTGGAAGCTGGACGCGCATGAATTTTGGTGCGGACCAAAGTATTACGTTTTTATTTTTGGAAGCTGGACGCGCATGAATTTTGGTGCGGACCAAAGTATTACGTTTTTATTTTTGGAAGCTGGACGCGCATGAATTTTGGTGCGGACCAAAGTATTACGTTTTTATTTTTGGAAGCTGGACGCGCATGAATTTTGGTGCGGACCAAAGTATTACGTTTTTATTTTTGGAAGCTGGACGCGCATGAATTTTGGTGCGGACCAAAGTATTACGTTTTTATTTTTGGAAGCTGGACGCGCATGAATTTTGGTGCGGACCAAAGTATTACGTTTTTATTTTTGGAAGCTGGACGCGCATGAATTTTGGTGCGGACCAAAGTATTACGTTTTTGCACCCGCCATGTAAATGTTATACTGGTTCCAGTTCCATGTGATTTAAGGTTTCATACCCGCCTCCGTGATCGAGTGGTTATGGTCCCTGACTTCCAATCACTGTAACCTCTCACAGACAGATGGTTGTGTGTTCGAGTCCATCTACCGATACTGTCTCTTTATGTGAGATATTGTGGAATCGTTAATTTTCGTTGGGGATTTAATTTCGTGGATTTCGTGGGTCAGTTCATCCACGAAATCAAATCCCGCGCATTTAAGTGCAGAGATAAGGCATTTTTGTTTAAATAAAAAGAAATTATGTCCCCACGAAATAGACATTTTAGTAAAAACCACGAAAATTGAGCCCAACGAAAATAAATGAAAATACAGTAGAAGACAGTTGCTTACGGAGGATGGGGGTCTAGTACCGGTTCTTTACAAGAAAAAGATTAGGTGAACTCTTCGCTTCATATGACCCTGACTGTTGAAAAAGGACGTAAAATAATACTTTATGTAAGTTTTACCCCAATTTCTTCCTTCCTCCCTCATTCTTGCCATTACTTCTCTAATATTTTCTTCATTTCACGTATTTCGCTCTAATCTAGAGAGGTTTAATTTATAGCTAAATGGTACAGTAGGGAAAAGTCATGCTGTGGTTAAATGGAGGTTGTCGGTCAAGAGAGGGCGCTCTGTACATGTACATATCATAGCTATAAATTTAACCTCTCTAGAGCAACAACCTAGGCCGATGCTATCTTTATCGGTCAGATAAAATGATCATTTTAGATCTTAGAATAGAGCAGTTTTTAGTTTCACTTATGTTTCTGTCTTTGATTTCAACATGGTATGGTTAAATTAATACTTAAATAGTGCAATGGGAAAACTCATGCTCTTGTTGAAGCGAGGTTGTTGCATAAGAGAGGTTAAATCAATAGTTGAATCATGCAGTGGGATAAATAATGTTTGAGGTTGTTGCCCAAGAGAGGGCCGATCTATAGAGGTTGTACTGCATTATGATACATTATTGATTATGAAGAATTATGTGTTAGTCATAAGTTTTGACGGCAAAAACAAACTATCTATACTGGTCCTGTGTTATTTGGACTGGTCATTTTTTAAATTTTACATTAGGATTTGTTTTCATCTTACAGACGACCACTTTCATTTGTCTGGGCCACATTCGCCGTGTATAATCTAGTATGTAAATTTACGTTAATAGGTGTGTGTCTTCTCTATGAAGGTCATAGAGTCCATAAGACGTTCGTATGTAACTGTACAGTTCAAATAATGACATTATCATACCTGTGAACAAAGGCCACCTTAGGGAACGACATAGCATTACCTTTATTGTAAAGCTGCTATATAGGGGTCATCATTGAATTCATGTGCGATGCGATGAAAAATGTGAGTCAACCAGGTATCAAAAACAGTTGTTCATAGGGAAGTTATAATCGATTTATTTAAAGTAATTCTTATAACGTCTTCATGTATGAGATATATTACATTCTGTATCTATAAGTTATGTATACGAAGGGACAGGTAATGCAGCGAAGTAGTTTGGTCTGCATCTAAACTCAAAACTCAGGCAAATACCTTACTACAAAGAAATTCAACAACAGCAAAACCTTCAGAGCTTTGATTTCCTTAGTATTTGTCAATCGTACCCATCACCTATATTGGTGGATATACGGATCAATGTGTCACATGACATGCCTCGGACATGGTAGACTGGCCGCCACATTGCTGTTGGTGTTCAGTGGCTACTTTCCATCATGGCTGGCTGACCCTGAGAATCCGACGATGAACACAGCCTGTTTCTCTTTCAATGAGAACTTGCCACGGTGTCCGATTTGTCCTTCACAAACGGTGAACACGTTTGAAAGTCTCCTAGTCTAGGAAGGATTCGAGTGGCTAGTGTTGAAAAAGTAGCGTCCGGAAACCACATAACAAAATTCGTACGATACGAGAATGTCAGGGAATGCCCGAATAGTTACGATCGGTGTTTGTCGATGTGGTCAGGGGAAAGATACCCTCGGCGATCGTCGTCTGACTGTTTTGAAGTTCAAACACATAAATTACAATCCTATTATGTAAACACTATGAAATCACTTCACACCTGTCTACTAAACCACCACAACTAAATATAACTGCTTATCGTGGGCAACTATGATTCTATGTACGAGATGAACTTAATCACTCGACCACGGGGGCGGATCGAACTTAGTCTGAGAGAGGACACCTTTGACAAATAGACACATAAAAATACAAAATATATGATAGGACAACAATCACAGACATTTATGTTTAATGATTTGATTGAAGCTATCATTGTATCTGTTTATCTACACACAAAAAACTCCCACTTCTTACGGGTAATAACTTAAGTATAGTTTTATCTATATATTCATTTAATTATTTCTTCTATCTATTTCTTCAGACTTAATGCCATTTTCAACATTTCACTTATATCGTGGCGGACAGTTGTCCTTACCACGCAGCTTCCCATTTAGGCCTTAACCAATACTAATCCCATTCTATCCACACGTTTCTGCCAAGCTACTCCACATAATTCTAGGCGGGGGACAATTCGATATAATTATAATGTTATATCTTCAATCAAATTTTTCCCGGACAGTGTGAGCCTCGCCCGAGGCTCGAACTCGCAACCTCTTGATCAGTAGACCCAACTGAGTTAGTACTACTCTTCAAATAGGTCTATATTAAATAAAACAAACAATTATTGTTCGATGTCATGAGTCGTTTGCCAACAAAAAATAATACAAGTCGTTTTGAACCTCTCAGAAAACGTTCGTCCGTCCGTTCGTTCAATTCATGTGTTCGTTCTTTTATTAACTTAAACAGTAACCCTTGGTTACCAGAAGCACATAGTCTGAGCAATCCATGAGCAACGGGGCATTAGAAATTTAACCAGGACATGTATGTATGGGTTTGACACCAGCCAATATGATTATTTACTAGTATAATGAACTAGAAGTGATACAAGAAGTCATCAAAGAATGACGCTTAAACCAATGTCTGGACCACAAACCTATCTCAAAATAAAATAGCATTTACAAACAGCAAATTTTGTTCCGAAATTGGATGTTTTATGTTTTATTTCCGCGTTTCAAACTCATATAAATACCTTGTGTTGGTTGAAAGAGTGAAACGTAGATTTGATTATTTTGTGAAAGGTAAGGTTATATACTTAATTTTTTGGATATTACATACACTTTCAAATTCTGAAAGATCTATTAACACTTGTTGTATGGTTCAAACGTAAATTTTTAGTATTCCCCAGCTTTTCGTAATGTACTAGAAATGTAGATGTTAACATTTCTGTATTGCAATGGTACCCGGTGTTTCGCAATTTTCTGGCGTACTATCTTATAATTTTGTTTCATTAAACCATTATTCAAGTGCTCAATTTTCTATACAATGATATGGCCGTGTGTTTTACTCACCTAAACACGTATATCGTTTGAACATATTACATGTATGTACCATAATAAACAAATGTATGTTTATTTCAGTACCTGTATATTATTTTACAAGAGTGAGGGCATGCTTCATAATCGTCTTTTAAACGGTTTATCTTGTAACTTTTTCTACAATTCTTGTGCAGTCATGTTTATAAATTATATTTTTGACTGTAAACTTCTAATCAAACGATAAACATACGGTCTATATATATAACACTTAAATGTGTAAAAAGGTCAAGTTGAAGTGTTTCAAAAGGATATTTAAACGTTTTTGAAGTTTTTGGATTTTATGGAATCCTTTTTTCAAACCCTAATGGTATGAGCTTGGATTTCCGATCACTATGCTTCGGCAAGTATGCTAAACTGTTTGTGTATACGTTTGAAAATATAATTCAAATAAAGTTTAAACCCAACTTTATGTTATCGAATGCATTCAGATCAATACCTAAATCGAAGAGATGAAGCTGTCCGTCTTGGGAATGCTTGCTGTGAGCGCGGCGATGCTATCATGTACCGTTGTGTACGCTTATCCCGGGGTAGGCTATGGTGGATATGGGGGTATGTATAAACTCTAATACTATGGTGGATATGGGGGTATGTATAAACTCTAATACTATGGTGGATATGGGGGTATGTATAAACTCTAATACTATGGTGGATATGGGGGTATGTATAAACTCTAATACTAACATGATCTGCTACATGCGCGTACATTATGAACATAAGTAAATCAACTTATGAACTTATTCTACGACGAAACACGGTTGGTTCAACATGTTTACCCATTCGATTGTTACTCGGCTGTTATAATGGCCAAACGTCTCATGATCACGGTCTATTTTTTTATAAACATCAATCAAAATGCAGTTAAAGGTGCGAGTACTTTAAAGTTCTTTTATTTATCACATTTTGTGTGTATAGAAATAAAAGTATCATTATACATCACGACTATATGAACTGTGAAGGTTGTATGCATAACGAAAAGTATTAGTATTATAACCATATTTGTTCATAAAGGGATGGTACATGCACAAACACATTTTACAGTGATGATTTACGTAACTTTCTGAAGAAACTAAAACTCTCTATTATGTGTCTCTATTATTTCCAGGTGGTTATGGCGGGGGTTTTGGTGGCATCGGAGGAGTATTCCAAATGCTCATCTTCGGTAATTAACTTTTCGTCTTTCTGCAAATACCTTCTACATTCGTCCGTCCGTCCGTACATACCAGACGTAGGTCGTGGAGGTAGGGTTAGTACAAATCGACATTATGGGGTTACAGTACGTACAAACCATCGTTGTGGGGTTAAATTTTCTCTTATGGGGTTAATAAGATACTCTTGTGGGGTTGAAAAATTGTAAATAAATTTAGAAGGAAAAAAACATAATGTAGCTCTCGTTAGAACATCCGTCCGCCCGTCCGTCCGTTCGTCCGTTCGTTCGTTCAGCCTCGTGAATATTAGTCTGGAGTTCCTTCCTCTTACACTATGTTGTCGGGTCAGGCAAAGCGCAATAATGACGGCGTCATCTGTACATTCTAAAGTATGGGTATTTTCTTATATCAAGTGATCAAGTGCTTGTGAGGGTTGGTAATGGATCCTATTTATATAATACTAGTTTATATCATAGATGTCCATTTTTTAGATGACCACAAACGATTTTTTGGAAACTACAAAGACCCACATTCGAATTTATAGCTACTTCATGAAAGTATATATATCAACAAATAAGACTGGTCATTAAAATATCTCACCGCTGTTACAATATTAGTACATAAACAATTAAAATTAGGCATAACATCACAAATTGTCAGTCAAAATAAAAATATTCCGTTGCCTGTGCATTACCACTGAAGGCCGCCATTATTGAGCTTTGCCTGACGTAATTGTAGAGCACGTTCGGGAACCAGACTATGTGAATATGAAAATATTATAAGCAATTATTTTTGAACAAGTGTGTCTGCATTAATGGTCATAAAACAAATGAGAAAGAAAACACCTTTCTTCGAAAGACAACATATAATTAATTCAACAATTAGTCTAAGCAGTTTTTTAAAGTATGATATTTGAATAACCCTGGATTACAAGATAACTGCAACTCAACTTTTCAGTCATTGTGTTTATTCTAATAATCAACGTATTAACATCGACCATTGGCGGTGGGTTCGGCGGACGTATAGGATAAGGGCGATGGCTACGGAGGCCGCTACTAGTTACAGCTTACATTAAGTGAGTATAGTTTTATCACAGTTTGTCCCTACAATAAAACATGTACATGTATACACGCGTGTCGTCTATATTTCATGGAATAATTCCATCCACATACTTGTACTTAATTCATCTACTTCAGCATTGGTTAAATCATATAAATTGTTAACACGTTATTCTTCGTGTCTTTTACATAGAAATCAGCAAAATGTCAGTTTTGATTGCATGGCCTCTTGGTTCATCTCAAGTATTTTAACGACCTTTGGTACAGTTTTCAGTAACATGTTCGGCTTAATAAACTTCTCCAAACAAAGAAATGATCATATCTCGTTCGAAATGTAAATATGATGAACTTACATAGACGTGCACAGCAATATGGAACAGGAATTAATATTTAACTTTTATATGGCGGATGCTGAAAACGTAGCGTTTTGTACCGCATCAAAATGCATGCGTGCCGAGCGAGTGACAGCTATGGTTCAGTCAACATCTCTCCGCTTTTCTCATCTCTTTGTCTCTCTCGTGTGCTGCCCTGAAATGACGATAGCTGTCGAATGGACTGTAAAACAACAGATAAACATTAGCATACATAAATGTGTACCTTTACTTTGTATGATTTACTATTTGAACATATTATCCACTCTTTTACAGAGTGACATGCGACTTTCGACCCAGGAATAAAGAATTTTAGCAATAATACTTTCTGTTTCTTTTACTTTATACAGTTTCAATAAAGCTGTTCAGCTCATATGTCCAGCATGGGGCCCATCATACTACCAACCACTTTGGACCCCTCAACAAACCCCAAAAATACAAATAAAATTATACCATTGATTTCTATGAATACTGTAGAATCATTAATTTTCGTTCGGGATTTAATTTCGTGGATTTCGTGGGTCAGCTCATCGATGACATCAAATCCCCACGAATTTAAATGCAGAGATAAGGCATTTAGTTCAAAAATCAAAATCCACGAATTTATGTCCCCACGAAATAGTCTATTTAGTAAAAACCACAAAATTTGAGCCCAACGAAAATAAATGAAAATACAGTAAGTTATTATATTTGAATCAAATTTGGAGGCTATTTCATGTGAACATGCATTTTGATTAGGGGGTCCTAGAGGGGTCCAAGGGGGTTGGTACTATCATGGTCCCACGCTGTACAATGTGCCTTTCTGTGCATCTAATGAGTATGTTGTCTAAATGTATGAAATGCAACTACCAGACGAATTCAATACAGCCGTTACCACAACACGGTTTTTACATACTCACATTTACATAAATCAAACAGTACCGTGGAAACTAAGGTGTACTGCTGGGGTTTCAGTATTTTATTTAGTTACGATGTAAAGAGTGAATATTTTGATTATTAACTTCGCATTGACACACTAGTGACTAATACACCTAAAATGCGGAAGATACGTTACTAAAACCACAGAGATGTTTCAATGTACACACACTTATAAACTTAAATCATTTGCACACTGCTGCATTAATGTACAGTCAACCCTGTGTTAGAGGCCACCTTCAAATAAAGACCACCCTGTGAATAAAGACCACCCTGTGAATAAAGGACACCCTGTGAATAAAGACCACCCTGTGAATAAAGGCCACCCTGTGAATAAAGACCACCATGTGAATAGAGACCACCCTGTGAATAAAGGCCATTCTTTTATAAATCAACTTTGATTATTCGAACAAATTGATCTCCGATTAAAGGTCACTTGTCAATAAAGGTCACATTTGTGTTTCCAAAGGATGGCCTTTGTTCACGGGTTCGACTGTACATATTGAACACAAAAATTGAGAAAATAACGGAAACGAGAAATGTAGCAACAAACAACAACAAATAGTGTTTGTAATAGGAGGAGGAAAACAATGTATCCGATGAGGAGCTCGAGCCTGCGACCTCCTGCTCGCAATTCAGATGCATTATCAACTGAACTCATCGGGCTTTCATACTAAAGCCATTTCAAAAATACAAATGTTATATACTATACTGCTACATATTCAATGAAATGATTTACATTTACACAAATTAACAACGTTTTCAATTAACAAGGTTACATAATTCTCAAATATCTAGTTTCGAATACTCTACAGATTCTGGTATGAATTTACAGAAAAGTCCAAAATATCCACGTTCATATACAATTATTATATCGTTTAAGTCGTTTTAACTCCACACAGAAAAAGTAAAATAATAATATCCAAATAATTTCACTAGGTTTAAAGCTCAGATAATGAAGACACTTATTACAACAACAGAGTATCCCTTATATAATTATGACAAATATTCTGCAATGCCAGAATTTCTAAAAGCTTCCTGGCCCAGTAAACAAAAAAATAAATCAATAATATTCAAGTTCAAAAGATATGACTGACTAAGCGTCATAACAAGTAAACACCATGTATTGAGTTTATTAACATAATTACCTCTAATATAAATATATGATACCATACATGGACCGTAATGCTGTTTTGTTCTGTGCGTGAGTTACACCAAAACGTGAGCCTTGTCATGTATTGTTTTGCGCATAAATATTCATGTACATTTAAAGACAATCTTCACTTTGCTAGATCTCATGTCTATTGCAATATTACAAATTTGTAACGAATTACAGACTGTCTATATCTTACAACATATGATATTGCCAACATACTTAATTTGCAATGTACATTTGTATATAAATGATGATATACGTATACATTAAGGTAAAAATTGACCAACAATTCCAAGGATGACATTTTTCTACAAATCGTCAAAAGTATGTTCTTAACACTTTGGAGTTAACGGGAGTCCCGTAAATGGTCGTCCCGTGTCCCTGGTCGTTATAATCCGTATACCTGTATAGAACGCGCAACAACAACATCAAGAACACTGTCTATATGTGATAGAATGCTACCCAATAGCTTCTTATAAACAAATAACAAACAAAATCAACAAATGTAATACCAGCAAGACCGCTTGAGGATATAACTTTTGGCATGCCCAACACAAAACGCACAAGATATGTGGTCGTACAAATTTAGGTCTTGTCGTTTCTTGTAAGGAAATGTCATTATTCGAAATTTGTTCGGAACAAATAAACGGAATATAACCTGGAGATAGTGATTTAGCCAGTGATTAAAATTATCATTAATCTACCTTGTTCAAGAAGAACGAAGAATGAAGATAAACTGTGCGAGATCGATTGCCAAACGAAGGTATAATGAATCAATACCCATGCAATTGTTCATTATATTATCTGGCTTTTACATTTTAGATCAAATCAAATAATGATAATATATACAACACATCGCAAAAGAATGACACAAAGACATGTTAAAGTTTAGACATACAGTGTATAAAGTGACACTGTTGTGAATAAGTTATGAATCATTCAAAACAATACGTTTAAGTTCTTTTCTTGAATGTCTCCACAATATCAGAAATTCTCAGATCTACTGGTAAATTGTTCCATAATTTCGGGCACACAGTCTTAAAACTCATACCACCAAATGTTTTGTTTACTACAAGGTGCAATGCTTGTTTTGAACTTCAAAATGTAGCATACTAAGTCTTGCTCATTTTCAAGACAAGTATGGCAAACGTGTTTTGCATTCTTTGCAGTTTTTGAATTTTACATTTATAAACACCAAATGAATTGCATTACAAGACTCAATGTGTGAAAATAACTTGTGATAATGCATGTACAAGAATTTCCGTGCTGCTGAGATGGCCATCTGAGAATTCGATTGGGGAATGACTTGAAATAAGATTCCTGCATAAGTTAGATAGAGCCAGTTCCAGTTCACAGACACGCTGTAGCACTTTTAGTGCATAAGGAACTTTCGCTGCGTTTTCAGAAAACGTGAATAACGGATAAATTGCTCATTTATCGTGTCTTTGCCTTCGACCTTGGAGGGCGAATACACGAACACATGAAACATTGAAGGCGAAATAACGACATTTTGAACACACGAAATCTTCTCTTGTAGAGTTTCGTATCGGTGAGTATGAAATCTTCGTATCTGCGCCCTATATTGCAAAACTACTACACGATGGACAAGATTTATGGTTCTGCGCATGTCTACCTAGTCCCTCCTATGCATCTCGTTAATAAACATCCCCTCTGCATCTACATCACAATGTATCTATCCCGTCCTCACCGTTTTCTTCTTTAGTGAGTATATCTGCATGCATGTCTGAGAATAAGATATTTCGAAGAATAATCCTGGTGTGAAACTCCGGGATCTAAAATAGATGTACATCACGTGACCAGTTATAATGCACTAGTTAAAGCATATTTAACTCTCTTTTAACAAATGTCTATTCTCAATTCACGTCTGACACAAATCAAAAGACCATTTTCATTAGACTATAATAAACAGTGCAACCACTCCAAAGCAACACCCTATGGGATCAGCAAAATTATGTTGTTGTGGAGTCGTCATTGCTCTAGAAAGGTTAAATCAATAGTTAAATCGTGCAATGTGATAAAATCTTGCTGTTGGTGAAGGGAGGTTGTTGTTCAAGAGAGTGCCGTTATGGAGAGGCTGTACTGTAACTTCAAAAATCGTTGTAGTCCGTTTAACAAACAGGAATAAAACGATCACATGTATATAATAGCTTAGAGCTTGGCATGTAGTGTATTTGTTTTATGTATATGTCTAACTTAGCAATTCTAATAAAGTGACCTCATACTTATTACATTTCATGTACATAGACAGTATTAATTAAAATGATATTTTTATGTAATTAAGTAATAATAGATTAAAAAAATATTCTAAAATGTTTCTGAGAAGCGTTTAGATCTAATTTAATTTGACCGAATTAGATTATGCACGTGCATTTTTTTTTTTTTTGGTATCTATGTCAACTGTGTACTTGCACTTATTGTTATGTTAAACTTTTCATGTAGTGACAGTTGATTTATAATTAATAAATAGTTGCTAATATGTCTGCCTACATTCATCATCCGCACTTGACAAGACAAAAGCAATATGAAATTTAAAAAAGAGCGGTTTCGCAATATTGCGTTATTCAAAATTCTAATTTTTTTTCATTAGGTTGGAAAAAAATACGACCGACCCCTCTGTCACAAGTCCACAACATTCCTATTTTCGTGTGAGGGAGAGTTACATGAAAATAATCATAAATGAAGTCACGATAAAAGAGAAAGAAATGAATAAATATAGTAATGATTTTTAGTTCTATGAGTTACCAATGAATCAGTTTATATAATGTTTTAGACTTACTTAGAGAAACAATCGAGTTTGATGTTTTATTTTTGGTGGCGGAAAAATAGAAACATTGAAAAGCTAAGTAATCTTTTTATTTGTTTTGATGAAGCTATATATGTCGCGACGAACCGACTAGAACATGTTTCATTACTATAGACATGTACCTCATCACCGATCACCTTGGATTGTTCATTAGCCCAATCCTAACTATCCCCTAACATACCCAACTTTCGCGGACATGCTGATTTGGAAAATCAATCATATTTTTACATTAAACAAAGAAGGGAAATTTCACTATAATCGTCATAACTTTTATTCTGTTTAAATTACGAAATTTGTACTCATAACAAAAGTTTAATTAATCTTTTATCTTTATAATGATGTATTTTTCATTAGTTTGAATTAATGCTTTCTCCGACCCTTTTGCGTTTGAAAAAGACACATATAGATTCCTTCTATATTCAATGTAAAAAAGCGTAAAATTAGTAGATTTTCAATGAAAATTCAATGTTTTCAGCATCATAACTTTTTTGGTGGAAATGCTATCAAATTTGTACTAATTGCATTTGTTTTGAAAATTTAATTTCTTTTGCCATGTAAAATAGTATGGAGGTTTTGAACCATTGATTGTTTTAAAACCTCAACAGTCGGTAATAGAAGGTCAATGCTTGTGAAATGATCTGTCACTTAATTCGTGATTTAATCTTGTTATTTAAAAAGTCAATATCACTTTTCTTTTGTTTTCACGAAAAATGACATGTCACAACAACCGACATTGGTAGAACTTGGTCACATTTGAAGACCGGTTCACAAAATTATCATCAAATCGCACTAGTCGATAAGTGATGTAATTAATTCATTCTTTCTCTTTGAACAACTAAATTTTAAAAAAAGTACCAGTGTTTCTTTTTGTATTTCCTATAAATTGAGTTGGAATCAAAAACAAATGCATTATGTATTAGACTGATTATTTATTTCAGTTTTATTTCGCGATAATTGTTCACATAAACAGGTACGTGAAACATATGAACCATATCATACATATCAGAGACTCTATAATAGCTATGGCCAAATTTGTTAACAGATTGGTAACAGATATTGCGTAACTATAGAATCACTGGACATATTAAAAGCAGCATTCGTGTATAACAGGGCCTCCTTGTATTCGTATTCATATCTATAGTCAGTCCACTAACGGATTAAAGGGATGCGCTCCCCCACCCGCCCTAAAAGTCCCCGACAATTGATATTATTAGGTAGTTGTATTAACTAAATACAACTACCTGATATTATAGAAATGAAATATCATGCAATGAAACAGACTACTTCCCTTTCCTGAAATACACCCCCCCCCCCCCAATCTGGATCTGCAGTCTTAATTAAACATTTGTTTTAATTTTCTTTTGATGTTCTAGTTTCTTATGTGTTCAAAATATTCAAAATATAGCATCGCTGATGAAGTTCACTCAAAGAAGATAATTGTTGTCTAATTGGCCATTGTATCTAATGAAAATAGTATTGTGTTATATAAGGGAAGTAACTCAATAGAAAAATGATACTAATTTTTGGAGTTATTTCCCTTAACCTTTTTGTGCTGTTTTAACGTAGTAAGAAAGATAAATGTATAATTCGGTGTATAATGAAATAGCCTATAATTTTCTGAGTACATGTAGTTCTAGCACATTTTTTGGTCTATATATATTGCTAAAATAACAGAGAAAACAGCTTTTATCCTTTGTATGACTATGTATTATTATCACATGACTGTCACGTGGTAACAGAATGGATCAATCTGGAAGTATTCCAAATGCAACGCAATAATTAGAAAAACCCGGATGTGGACGTCATAGATTAGAAACAAAACTAAAAACATTTAACTTTTTTACCAACCTAACGTGGAAAATATCTTTATTCTGTGATATATTTTTTTAGACTTTTGTTCATTCTAAGTGTATAATGTCAACGCCAGCACGAAGAAGGTTAATGAGGGATTTTAAAAGGTAAAATATTCGTGACCTACGAAATCTATTATGAAGAAAATGGCTGCCGTCGATGATTCATTGATTTTATAACGCAAAACAATAACATGTACTTTATTTTGATTGTCTTTGTCTTTAATGATGTTAATTCTTCTTCAGATTACAAGAAGACCCACCCGCTGGTGTAAGTGGGGCTCCTACAGACAACAATATTATGTTATGGAATGCAGTTATATTTGGGTAAGGGCAATAAGCCAATTGATTGATCAATGTTTCTTCCTTTGTCAACTTTGATAGGAAACTAAAGTCTGTGCTCTACTTGGGATCTGTTTAACTTTTATACTCACCAATCTGGTCATTTGTTTTTATCTTTAACCATTGCATTGTATGACTTGGAGAGTGAACATGTATGTCTATCAGTGAGTCCATATGGTAACCCTATGTATTGATCAGTCTTTACAAATTTAACTTTGTAGCGGTGTGGTATATTGTATTCATAAATTGGCTGGAATATTCTTCAGCCTGATAAGTTCAGTTGGTAGAGCATCTGAGTGGCTTGCAAGCAGGTCATAGGTTCAAGTGACGCATCAGCTACATTAATAATGTCATTATTTTCCTCTTCCTGTCCTGTTACAACTTTTTCAACTTAAGCTTGTCTGGGGTTGCTACTTCAAGCATCAGACATTTGGTTTTGAAAAGCGTAAATTTTACCAGACCTAATACCTTTTAAGGTTACCAGACCGAATGCTAATCTGTCTGCATGATCAAATTTTGTATAGATCTACAAGTACAACATTTATCAAAGAATATTTTACACATGTATGTATGTGTTCTGTAGTGTATGATGATGTTATACAAATAATAATAATAATTGCATAGCAGTACTACTACTGTATATATATAATATATAGTACTTTTAAACTGATTGTAATATTAACAGCCCAATTCGCGACTTTCCAGTTAAGCGCCCCCTAGCGGTACACCGCTGTATGGGAAAACAAAATGGCAGCGTATGGGGTCATATTCTTATCATTACATGTGCTTGACATATTTTTCTTGTTTGTAGTTTACGGCGATTGATAGACATTGATATAATAACCGTTAGTCTCTGAAAGGATGTTGTATTTAAATAGATTACGCATCCCATTTTCTTTCAATTAAATATTGACCCATATGTCCGTTGTAACCATATTTTATGTACGTATTAGTAATATATACGGGCATTTGAAGTTAGAATGTCTGTCAGCATGTTTATGTATTTGTATATATACATCAAAAGTACACGCTTTTCGGTAAATAATTAATTTACATGTATATTATATGTTATCAAAAACTTGTTGAATGTGATGATTGAATAAATATTTTGACAAAACTTTGACTTGTTCATGAGATTTAACTATTGTTTCCACTTAAGCAAAAAGTGGAATCCATGCAGTCTTATGTCCATATATAATACAATTTTTAATCATATACTATACAAAAATTACAACTATATGCCTCCAAGTTTTATATTAGGTGGGGTCATCATCGTGTATACATACATATTAATACATGTTTCCAAAAAAGCATATCTTAATTCTGATCGCGATCGATAAGATGATATAATATTATAATCAAATGTATAGCTCTCAATACCTCTCCTACTGTAAATACATTCTTATTAATACATATGGTTTTGAATGCATCAATAAACAACGTTTTACAGCATATCAAATGTAACAGCTGAAACAGATTCAATAAAACAGTACATATGGTTAATTATTAACTTTATAAGGTGAGTATATTTTCATTGTGATAATTATCATTAAGTCACAAAATAATTGTCAAAAACTATAAGTGGAATAAATAAGCATTCACGTAAAACAGTTGTTAATTTCTAATAATAATTTATATTTTCAGCGTAACACAAACAAATCGCTTCTTTACTATTTACGTTTTAATAAAACGTTTATCAGATCATAACCGAAATTATTACTATAAACGTTTTGTTCAAATGATTAAAGCAAGTTCAAACAGACATTACAGTACAGGCCGGATGTCAATTTAATTCACAACTTCGTATGTGAATAAAAACTGTGATAAATATACAGCTTATCGATTTGAAGTTATCACAATATCTGGTACTAATTAATGCGATCCCAGTCACAATTTAAACCAAGCAGTTACACAAGTGATAAAGTAATAAACAGTATCGCCCTTTGTGCGGTATCTAGATATATATACATCAAGCTGTTTTATCAGACCCCTTATCAGTTTTATGGTGTCTGACACAGTTGGATACCAATATACTTCCTGTCGGTATAAACAGCATAAGTATGTGTTGTCTTTTTTATATTTTTAAACAAGATCCAAACTGGGTTCATGTAAGCACCATATATAGTGACAGAAATATGTGTGCGTACGTTTATAAACAACATTTTTTCCATATTGAATATAACAGAACAGAATTATAATTTTACAAACAGGTCATGATTATTTAATAGGCTAGCTTATAATTAGTTTATAAGTTAAGTATGCTTTCATTGTGATTAAAGAAGTAAATAACAAAATAATTGTTAGTCAGAAACCATCATAAGTAGAAAAAATAAGCATTCTCGTACAAACAGCTGAACATTCATTTATAATATATATTTATATTTTCAGTTTGACACCACAAATCAATATAGCGTAAAACTAATCCTATGTACTATATGTCGCATTCTACATATACTCTTGAAATAATTATATACTCGTACATGTATTTTGTACGGTAGCATAAAGACACATTTATACAAGATGGTATTCATCTTCAATATCATTTCACAATAGAACAAATTTGACAAATCTTTTCATTACTTATGTTTCAATAAAAAGTTTATTAGTACGCGAGTTCAAACAGACACTACATTACCGGCCGGTAATTAATTTGAAGTGTATATTCGCACACACGTTTGTGACTATAAAAACTGTGACAAATATACAGTTTATCGACTTCATGTTACCACAATCAGGGACTAATTAATGTGATCCCAGCCACAATTTTAACCAATTATAAAAATAATAAACAGTATCGCTCTTTGTGCACTATCTAGATATACATCAAGCTGACATAAGACCCCCCTATCAGTTTTATGATGTCCGACACAGTGGGAGACCAATATACTTCCTGCCAATAAGCGTTATAAAAGCCTGACATTTTATATTTAAATGAACGCCTTTATATTGCCTTTTTCATATTTTATTACTAAACAGGATCCAAACTGGGGCCATGTAAGCAAAAGATGGTGACGGCAAATACTAATTGAAAGACACCATATAACATTATAAAAGATCCGAGATATATGTGTGCACATAGTAGGACATGCCTAGATCTTTTAATATAATTATAACATTGATTTTAGCACATCATTACAACGAACTTGTATATGTGTTACTGACGATTATATACCTAAATATATTTTCTGAAATATACCAGACTTAAAAACAAGGATGTTTTTTATAATTTTATTTTTGTTTATATCTGAGAGGAATATTGTAATAGATTTACGCACAAGCTATATATGATTTTTTATTTATATTTGTCTGTGTCTCTACATAAAGGGGACATATATAAAGACTATATATGTAACGATATGCATATACATCTAAAGCTTTGTATGTACAGTATACTAACTTAATATAATATTATAAATGTATAGCCTATTTTTAACAGTTTTCAACTTTAAGTCATCCATTTTACACATTTAATTAACATATGGGTTTAAAAAGGCTTAAACCCGTATCCACGTCGATATAAACTATAAAAGTATTAACAAATGTTTATACATGTATTTCTATAACAAACTGAAAAATAGTCAAGACAGTAATGACCCGGGGAGTATTTCACCAGTTTTAAAACGTATACATTTGGTCATTTGTTTTACAAAATGTTTTTGAAGTGTGGATAAAAAATAGTGCACTTTTAACTATAAGTTAATCGTATTGTTTTATATAAACTCGCAGCTGAGAGCATTTCTACATGATCATTCATTATAGACCCTGATTTCTATAAGCAAATATAATCATGTCTATAGTTCGATGTAGTTTAGTCTATATAAAACTATCTGATGTAATATATTATATATGTGTAGATGTGCGATTTAAATAATACACGCATATAAGCATGGAATTTGTGGCACATATAAGAAATGACTGTTCAATTCGTAGATGTTTTTGTAGAAAATAACTCTCAGTAGATGATAAAATATATCCACTTCCCACTGCTTTCCGCATGACCCCATACGCTGCCATTTTGTTTCACCATATAGCGGTGTACCGCTAGGGGGCGCTTAACTGGAAATCGGCGAATTAGCTCAGTTTGTAGAGCATCTGACTTGCAAGCATTGCAGGTCTTGGGTTCCAGCCCCGCATTAGGTACATTACATTCCTCCTCCTACAGTTGATTAATTAACGGAAACTTATATTATTCACTAATAAAAGTTAAAACTTTATTTCTGTGTACTCCGTTATACTTTTAGACTATATATATCAGATTAAAATTTAGTACCCAACAGGCCATTGGTCTGATGACCTGGCAATTTTTATAGACCGGCAGTGATAAAGGGGGGGTCAGTCTTCGGACCTAAATTGGCCAAATGTAAATACAACCATATCGATACATAATCATATTGATCAAACAGGGCTCATGCTGCCCAGCACCAAATGCACAAAAAAATGCCCTTTTTCCATTTGGCATGCAAGTTTGGCACATAAATTTTTCTCACTATTTTTCTTTGAAGAAAGCATTGCATTAATGAACTTTTTATTGTAAGCAGCTGTGTAACCTTGGAAAATTTGCTGATGTCGTGAATTCATTCATTGATAAAAACATGCCTGCTGGAGTCGCATGTCAGATGTGATTGTTGATCCAGATTAGGATTCACATCACCAACTTCGCACCTCTAAGTTCTAACACTGAGATTGTCAGGAGGCCTAGATTGTCTGGTCTTACCCTTTATTTTTCACAATTAGTGCCTGGTATACTGTTGATCTGTTCTGTTTAGCACATAAATGAAGGATGAATGAAAATGCGTGTTGTTGTTTTGGATCAACCAAGATGACCTATGGCATTTCCTGAAAAACAATTTTCGCTTATACTAAGCAATGCTCTAGCATCAGATAATGGGATTACAGTATCACAATGACAAATATGGTACACAATGGATTTATGTAATAATGGATACACATGTGTGATATTCAATATTGACATCCTGGTAGCCTTGAATCATGCTTCTATAGCAATAAAACTTAGTTTTTACTTACTTACAATTTTGTAAAGTTTGTTTCAATGAAGGATTTATCTTATTTGGTTGTGCGCATGTAGGTCTGTGTTTAAATAAATGTATCTAAACTAAGAATCATTACCTTTGTGAGCCCTATCATTTCTGTGTGTCGACTGTCTTTGTATCCTCCTTACAAAACTGGTTAATTTGTCTGTAAAGAAATGAGAAAGTCCAATGTTTTATTTAACCAGGAAGTTTTTATTACATTAGGGAGTTTTCCACTTTTTCGAAAGGTTTTGGTACCGAACAAGTAGGGGGAAATTATGATAGACTTGTAGATGTTAAAAAGTGCTTGAGCAATATTTCACAGGGTGCTCACTGGATGTCGAAAGTTCAACACTGAACAGGGTCAACAATGACCCTTGTCTGATAAATAATTAAACCATATTTCTTACTGATATTTTAGTACAGTAATGTTTTTCAGTGCAAATTCTCCAGAGTCAGAGGCTTTGTTTAGCTGATGTCAAAATGCCATTTTATAAAGGGTCAAATAGGAGGCCTTAGATTCATCTTGCTCAGACATCCATGTACATATCTATGCTGTGATAGCTTGTAAACTGTAGTGTAAAGTTCTTAACAATCATGCCAGCCATAACTCATTAACTGCCATAACAGTGTGGGGAATCCACGTGACCTAGTGAGGTCACAATGTTATCATTACAAGCGCATTTTCTGTCATTCAAACCACAGGCTACCGGCATGTGATAACAGCAAAATAAAGTTTCAAAAGAATTTTTTTTTCAGCATATATATATTATAGAGTAAAGGTATAGAACTCCTGGGCTCAGAAATTACACCGGTCATGTTCATCAAGGTCCTGTTGTAACAATTCTGAACCGATTCTTAAAACCCTGGTCTTATTCGACGCAGAAATAATTTCTCTTTAACCACCATCCACTCTTATATATATCCATACATTGCTCTGAACTGGAGCAATAAGCCCTTCAACTTACAAAAAGTACCACTAGGCATCGATGTGACCTAAGTTTGTTTTCATTAGCTACAGAGTAAATTTCTTTATTCCTTCGTGATTTCATACCCACTCCGGTGTAAATCGAAAGAAAATCAAATTTGTTATCACTCACCGTCGACAAATAATTCAATTGATGGATACCTAAGGCATTACGATTCAATATTCCACGCTTTCGTCCGATTTCGCTTCTCAGCTGCCATGATCGCATAGTTTAAACGCCGTACCCTTTCGTGCCGTTCCGGGACGATACGTGTCACCGATTGGTCAAAGTCGGAGGTGTGGCAACCTTCACCTTTAGCAGTCATTTTGCCAAAGAGAGTTTAAATCGTCAAATAATGAGTCGTAATGCCTTAGATATCCATCAATTGAATGATTCGTCGACGGTGAGTGATAACAAATTTGATTTTCTTTCGATTTACACCGGAGTGGGTATGAAATCACGAAGGAATAAAGAAATTTACTCTGTATCTAATGAAAAGAAACTTAGGTCACATCGATGCCTAGTGGTACTTTTTGTAAGTTGAAGGGCTTATTGTTCCAGTTCAGAGCAATGTATGGATATAAGAGTGGATGGTGGTTAAAGAGAAATTATTTCTGCATCGAATAAGACCAGGCTTTTAAGAATCGGTTCAGAATTGTTACAACAGGACCTTGATAAACATAACCGGTGTGATTTCTGGGCCCAGGAGTTCTATACCTTTACTCTATAATAGATATATGGTGAAAAAAAAAATTTTTTTTTTGAAAAATTATTTTGCTATTGTCACATGCCGGTAGCCTGTGATTCAAACTAGGAAAACATCACTTAAGTGCATTATTTTTCGTTTTCTTCTAAAGCCACAACTGTAAGGAGTTGCAACAGTTATGTGGCTTTAGAAGAAAACGTGATGTATTCCTAGTTTAATTGACAGAAAACGCACTTGTAACGATAGCATTGTGACGTCAATAGGTCACGTGGATTCCCCACACTGCATAATTTGGTTTGAAAAAATGATTATACATTAATTATAAGTATACTGATTACTCAATACTGATTTATAAATACATTAACTATGTTCAGTGCTTTTTTCCTACCTAATGCTGGGTTCGTTAACAGGCGTCTTACCCTCTCGAAAATTCTTGAAAATCATGCAGTTTTCCCCTAAAAAAGTTTTTTCTTTCCCTTTTGGAAAACATATGTGTAATTTTCTCCCAATATTTAAGGAAAAGGCCCCTTCCCCAACCTGTGAAAAAAGCCCTGATGTTTCTTTTTCAGTGGTATTGGCACTGCTGTTGTTGTTAAATGATTAAGATATATATACGGTTATACCATTGACATCATGATTGTTTTGTTTAAAAGTGCTATCTTAGGTAACATGTTAATGTATCATGTCTAGTTGGCAAACTCCAGTCAATCTGTCTGATCAATTGATCTAGTTGGGTTGAAATAGATAGAGACTTCTTACACATACTTCAATACTCTATACTCTATGTTTTAGTATCTTGAGGGCTTAATCGATGGTCTAGAGATAATGCGCTGGTATACTGAACAAAATGTTGTTTGATTCGAATCTCAGATCCGCCTTTGGTATTTCAGCGCAGCTTTTTCAGTGTTCCCATCCCAAGTACCGAGCCAGGTACTGTGTTTAAAACATCACAGGAAAGGGTCGAAGGGATGAGTTGTGTATCGGTGCTTAACACCCGACATGATAAAGAACCAGGAAAAACTATTCAAGATATGAGTCAGTAGAGATTCCAATGCCTGGTTCTCTTGTATCTTATCTCCCCACTCTTGGGCTTAGAAATTACCATAGCTGTCAAATTGTTAAACAACAGATAAACATGTATAATTCAATGATTATACTGTGATGTATGATACATTTTTCTTGATGACAATATTTGTTCTTGTTTTTTTCAGTCCACATGATACTCCATTTGAAGATGGTACATTTAAATTAACCATAGAATTTACAGAAGAATATCCTAATAAGCCACCTACGGTTCGATTTGTATCTAAAATGTTTCACCCAAATGGTAAGTATTATCATTTAGTTTACGGCTATTCCATGATAGTATTAATTTATAATTGTGAAAAGTAGGGCATGCCCATTGTGAATTTGGCATGCATGCTAAATTTTTAGGGATGAGTATTGCGGGAAATATCGTATAGCGATACATTGTGATACGCAACAAATACTGTATTGCAATACATATTGCGGTATATTTGGAGTATAAAACCCTGTGTGTATTAAGGATTCAAGCTTGCATTTTAATGAAAATATGTAGTTTCATTAATCAGGTACATGATGGTATCTTAATTTAAGCTATCACAAAGGAACTAATGAAAATGTCTGTGACTAGAATGGAACTTCATGCTGTATAGTATCAGTCTTTGAATTTGTTTTTTGTGGCAGGTTGCCCGCCAATATACTTTTTTTTATGAAGAAAACTCTCAAAAAATAGTTTGTCCGATTAAGGACTTAAAGAAGGAAAAATTCCTTACGAGCAGACGGGCAACCAACTAGTTCAAAGACTGTGGTATACTACAATTGTACATATAAAACCCTACTTGAGAAAGGCAACACATGCTATGTACAGTCATACAAATGTACTACAAATAAAATATTGCAAACCGTTTTCTGGTCAAATTGGGCTACAGCTGATACAATACAAGTTGAAATAGTCAATATCATTTTACTTTAAAAATATCGCGATATGGGATGGAACCGTACCAATACATACTGCATTAGGAATGTATTGGAATAATTATATATGCATCACTATAAATTTTAGTACATAAATGGTTATTTTTCTATATTATATACTGCTAGTATAGTTATAAAATTACAGTTCAACCTCTCCAAAGCAACACCCTTTGAGAAATTGTAAGAGTCGGAGATTATGTTGTTGTTGAGAGGTTTTTGCTCTAGAGAGGTTAAATTGATAGTTAGATTCTAAGATTGTGCTGTGGGAAAAAACATAGATGATACCGTTGTTGAAGGGACTTAAGGGGATTGGAGAGGGCCGCTCTGGAGAGGATGTACTGTCCGGCAAGATGCTTGTGTGTGTGTTAAATTCTGCCTTAATGTTGTGCTGATTGTTAAGACATTTTCATCATGGAATGTATATAATTTACTATTGGGATACTGTTGCTAACAGGCATTAAAATAGTCGTCTGTTCTTGAAGTTGAACCATTCCTAAATCTATTTAGTCTTCATCAAGCTTGGTAAAATTGAGTGTATATGGGCATACTTAACAAAAATGTATGTACTTTGGCCAAGTATGATAAACTGCATAAACGCCCCTTTAGTAGTACTCGAGAAATATAGTCCCTGATTCAGTTAAAAAAATTCTTCTTTTCGTTGTCATTGAATTTTAATGCACTTAGTACTTACATGTCGAGTAGTTAACTTAAAGTCCCATAAGCATATAAATGTATCGGTTGTAATAGTTTCTGTTCGTTCTATAACAGAGGAATCTGGGGTGTTTTCCTCCCATGCATACTTTATAGCAAGAAAAAATGTTTCCGAAACCACTATCATATTTTTTCAATATCATTGAAAAAATACTACTTATAGAACAGCTGTGTTTTCCTGCAGTCATATAATGCACACGGTGTAAAGTGACGTCACACGCTCTATATATTTCAATATATACTATAGTTTACAAAAGCAAAATTCACAGTGAAATGAGTGGTTTTAGAAGAAAAAAAGCTTGTTTCGTCTGTAATTATTATCTTGGGGTAATATCAGCGATTGTTTTTTTTTTGGCATATATTTTTTATAGCAATAAGCTAATGGGAATTTAATGAATGTAATTAGTTATCAACCAGCTATTAATCATCTTATCTTAGTTTTGTTTTATTTCAGTTTATGCTGATGGTAGTATATGTTTAGATATTTTACAAAATAGATGGAGTCCAACATATGATGTATCAGCTATTTTAACTTCTATACAGGTGAGTTTTAATAATAGTCCAAATGTTTTTCCCTCACCCTGTGCAAAGATTCACCCAATTTATATTTGGTTTAAGATCAGACATTTTTTAGATTGAAGAAAGAAAAGTAGTCACCAACATTATCATAAAATGTTGAGAAACATTTTGTCTGGTATTTTTCAATCTAAGACAATTTCTTTTCTCTATTTTACAAATATAAAAGAGAAAAGTCAATAATTCTCTGTCAATTGTGAAATACTGATAAGATATGAAATATTTTCTTTGGACCAATGAATAGAAAATATATAACTGTTCTCCTGCCATGTTTCATACATTTATTTTATCTACATGTACTAATAACTGTGAAAAATTTTGTCCGCATTTCTATTTATTCTATATTCTTTTTTTTTACTTTGCAAATTGCATTGACAGCTTTTCATATGATTATGAATAAAGATTTATTGGCATTTGTCCTTGTTTTTCACCAGTTTAGGCATACTGTTGTCATCATCATCATCATTGTTCCTAGATGTCATCATAATTATTCATCTGTTTGTAATGTACCGGTATATGTATATATCGAGGGTTCAACGCAACAGTGTTGCAACTCATATTGAAATAAGAACAAGTTACGACAGTGTTGCGCTGAGCCCTTGATATACAGTGTACAATCATGTATAACACTCTCATGATACGACTGTGTTCCCATTTCATAACGTTAGCGAAAATTTTATCCCTTTAGAAGTTATGTAATTATAAATAATTTGCCATTTAAGATTAAAAACACAATGGCTAACTAGTCCCAATTAATGTATCAAATTAATTGATTAACTGACATTTGTCAATATTTGTATGTATATAAATACAGTTAGGTCATAAAATTTAATAGTGTAATGAAGCAATTCAACTCCCCATTTTCAATTTCCCAAAAATCTTTTCTTTCTAAGTATTATACATGTACTGTAAATGTACATACCACTAAAATGTAGTGGCAAATGGATTATTCTCTCATGTGTGTGTGATATAAATAGTATATTTATGAGTGAGTCAGTCTCTATTTTAAGAACTGGATTACTTTTGTAGTTCTACTACTATTCATATAACTAATATCAGCCACCTGTCATGAATAACTGCCACTTTTAATAAATACAAGTATACCTATATGATTCTGAAAGTGTAAACTACTTCCAAAGAAAAATTGATGATAAGTATTTTTTCCTCTCATGTGCTAAGACAACTGAAATTGTTTCTAGCAAAATACACATGAAGTTGTGTAAAATTACTTTAGAGATATGACCTAATAGAAGAAAAAAAGCCACATACATTATTGAGAATGTTTAATGTTAAGATAATACTGTCCAGTATGGTGTAAGTTTAATCATTCTGTCAGGCATAGATCTATTTGATCCTTGTAGTCTGACAGAAAGGCAGATACAGAATATAAAAGTAAAGGATAAAAAATAACCTTTGAAATTGACTAATAATAGCTCTGAAGAGTCAACACAAAATGTCCTACTTGTATAAAAGTAACATGAATCCTTTCAAACAAATTCTCATGAGTACTAAGTTACAGTTCATGGTCAAACAAGTGCCCTGACGAAGGCTGCATATTTGGTTGTGTTGATATCTCTTGCATTTGATGTAATGATTTCTGACATGCCAATTATTTGAGTATACCTCAAAGTGGATATGGATTTTATCCTATTACAAATCACTTGAAATCAGACCATCAAAGCAATGCGATTTGAAATTTTGTTAGAATTTTCTATTTTTCCATTCAAATCTACTTGTTAAAATTATTTTTCTTCATTTCTTTGTTGATGAGTCACAATTTTTTCATTTTTTTTCTTTTTAGTCTCTTCTTCATGACCCCAATCCAAACAGTCCTGCTAACAATGAGGCTGCACAATTGTATCGGGAAAACCGTCGAGAATATGAGAAAAAAGTGGCCGCAATAGTTCAAGAAAGTTGGAATGATGATGACGATGATGATGATGACAATGCATAGCATAAGCTGAAAAATATTTCTCTTGTGTTTTTTTTATATATATAAAATATCAGCAGTGAAGAAATGAAGACAATTATTATTTCGGTTTTATCACCTCGTCTTTCTTTTGTGAAGAATCTGCAGAGATATTAGCAGCTTGTTGCTGTTTAAACTTATGTGGCATGAATCTACATGTTGTTTTTATTCAAACCTGGATCACTGATTAGTCGTGTCAGCCATTCAAAGTTTCCTTCATTACTCAGAAGTTCAATGTTAACATTATGTCTAGTACTTAGGCTATCGCTTAAAAAAAGGTTTGTTTGGGGTAACCCTACTTAGAAAATTTTCAATAATGAAATATTTTTTTTTAAGATTTATTTTTTTATGATGAATCTAAAATACCTGTCAAAATGATATTTATATATTGAAAAAAAATACCTCAGAGACCAAAAAAGTTGGGTAGAACTCTGTTTTTGGTGAGTAGGTAACGTAACCCCAAACAAAATATTTTTTAAGTATGGCCTTAAAGAAAACTTTCTCAGTGGGGAGTATTTGGAACCTTGTTTCTACTTCCTGGGTGAAATTTTTGGCCAAGTATCTTTTGAATAATGTAATGTGAAAATTCTTCTTGTTCTATGTTTATCAACTTAATCATGCTGTCCAGTGTGCGATTATACTCGCCTTGTATTATGGTGTAACGGCAACTTTTGTATAATGAACATACATACATGTGTATACATGCTTGTCAGTATTTCATGATTATAGACAAATCAAATTGATAGGAATTAAGTGTTTTTTTAAGAAAACTGAGTTTATTATATCATTGTTATTTATTTAATGAAATGAGTACTCTAGATTTTGAGCACTTCAGTCATTGAGCATAGAATAAGTCACTGAAGTATTTTCAGATTACATTTTAGATTTATGTATCATGAATTAGATGATATTAAAGCTAGGGGTACATGTATTATGTCCATGTGGTCAGTTGTTGTAATACTTAATCAACGATAGTTAACTCTAAAGTACTTAATTATAGTTTGAGTTTGATGCTAAATAACTGCATATGAAGTTACACTTATAGAAGGATATGCCGTTGTTTGGTGGTAAACCCTAACTGCCACAGGATATTGTTGTTCACTGTATTATTGCTACATATTTAACTTCGACTTTGTTTTGATTAAACTTTGTTATTGTCAGTCTTTGTTAGATGAGCCCAACCCAAATAGCCCAGCAAATAATCTTGCTGCACAGTTGTATCAAGAAAATAGACGAGAGTACGAGAAAAAGGTGAAAGCCATCGTAGAAGAGAGTTGGATTTACCATGGAGAGATTTCAACCTGAACACCATTATGTTAAACCTGATTTAAAGTGTTTTTAGGTCAATGACAACTAAATTTTTTTATTTGACTGGATTTCTGTTCAGTATGAGGTCAATTACACCTAAATTTCATTTGTGACATAATGAAGTTGAACTCAGTAGGTCACATCTGTTCAAATATGTCACTGAGTATTGCTGATGATCATAAAACTGGTCAAGTTATCTCCAAATCTGCCTGATAGAACATCTCATTGTTAGCTGATAAATATTTATAACTCAACCTGTTGCATCTAATCTACCTGCTATTTACTTGTATAACATCATATGCTCAATTAATATTCAAATTGTGTAACTATTTGCTATTATAGCCAAACAATATCCAATTTTAGTTGACTATATGTGTAAAGATGAAGAAAATTCTATATACATGCTATATTAAAATAAAACTGTCAGTTTTTACATTTTTTTTTTGACTGTCACAGAAGTCTGAGAAACAGTTTTTAATATACTTATTTTAACTCAGATTGTTTGGGTATAGCTTAACTCAATCTTGTATTACCTAGGGCAAACATACATACAATTATACTGATTATTTTGATACTTTATATGTACTAGGAGTTGCTTCCCTTTAATCATTGAAGAGAGAATATCTTCGAAGGATTATGTTAGTAATATTATTATGTTTGTATATGGTGGGAGATGCTTATCATGGTTTTTTCTCTGAACATGTTTTTTTATAAACTGTGTTTAATTTTAGAATATCACCCACTACACTGTTAATAGTTTCAAACCTAACAAATTGTTAATATTTATGGAATTTTAAAAAAAAAATCCACATCACTTAAGTAAGTGTCTCATTTAAAATTCCATTTTTATTGTCAGATTTAAATATGTAAACTGACAGAAATCTTTATCCATTAGTTTTGTTGTAAACACTTCAAAGTTACCATTGTTTTGTCGCAAGATTTATCATCAGATTTGGTACGAAATTTTATTTGTATTCTTATATATATCAAAGCTTGTTGGATAAAAGAGTTACCTTAGCTAACATCTACTTGTGTTATCACACAAAAAAGACAATTTTCAGATTGATTTTGTCTATTGATGTTCTTGAATTGTTGAAAAAATTATCACAAATTGTTAATTTATGTGCAGAAATGGTTATTTTGTTGGAGAAATGGAAAGGGGTTGAAAACATCACTTTCTCATATAAGTCTTTTTTCCTTTTTAGGAGTAAAGATTAGCTCACATCCTGTTATTGTCAGATAAAGACTTAATCAATATCTGCATTTTAATCTTCCATTTGCATATTAAAGATTTTGTAATAAGGTCAATTTGATTTTTGTTGTATCTACATGGCAATTATTAATGTAGCGGTAAGAAAACAGATAGAGTTTTGTTATTGGATCTGATGTTGGATATATAGTGTGAGTGATATATGTCAACATATACATCTTTCCTTCTAGTGTCATTGTGATATATAGAATGATTTTAGGAATCATTTTTTGTTTTGTAATGTTTTATTTTATCTGGTATAGTGTTTGTACCAGAGGTCATTTTGAATAAACATCTCTATTGTACATAAGTCTTGTTTTTGTTTGTGTCTTCAGTATAAGTGGATAGTTTGTTGTGTTGAAATGTTTGCTAACTATAAATTTCACATTCATAAATGACAGACAGACAGACAAACAGACAGATGTGTTAAGAACAAAAACACCGTTTATGTGGTCAGAAATTTTCACTAGTAGAAATGTTAACAAAAATAAGCCTTTCATGGAAATGCAAACAGTTCCACACGCAAACTAACCACTTACACTGAAGTTTCATGTATTTAATAAGCCAGCAAATAGAAGTTTTGTCCCTGTCACCTGAGTTTTTGACTCTGACTTGAAATATCTAACCGTAAAATTAAAATTTTGGAGTAATCATGGTTTTATAAAACATTATGTAAAGAATTGAGGCTCATACGCAGATACTAGTCGAGGGAAGTTTGCAAGCCTAGTTTGGTCTATAACTGAAACATAATTTTAATCTGGACTTAAACTATCGCATTCAGTATTTACATGTATTTGATACATTATTTCACATACTTGATTTCACTTACTGTAAAACTTCACTGAGAGACCATTTCAATATTTAGACCCCCTCATTGTTAACAATAATTACTATGGCAGGAGGTGGACTCAGTTTAAGGGTGTTTAATTCTACAGTCACTGTCAAAATGTCTTGACAGCCTGTAACCTGTTTACCACAAGGTATTGTTGATCAAAATCAATACAACAAATCAGTCAAAATACTGTCATTACTTGTATCGTAATTGTTTAAATTTCTTTTTATGTGTTACCTGTAAAAAAAACTGTCTTGGCAAGCTTGTCTAATCGCCTCGTGGTGTTCCTGGGTGTACGAGTATGTAAGACCGAAGTATTACTTAATTAACACTGAACAAAACTGATAACAAAGACTTAACCAGCTTGCTACCGTTTACAGTACAACAAAAAGTGACACATAAAACATTAATTCTAGAAGGACGAATAAACGGTGTTCCATAGACAACTAAACACCACAGCTTAAACGTACCACAAAAAAGAACCCCCGCAAAAGACACTGTGATGACTACAGTTTGACCCTGTCTGTCCGTTGGTTCATTGTGTCATGTTTCCGAGAGATAACACCAGGCATATTACATGGATTGGTCTCATATTTATTTACATGAAGATGTATAATAATAAAATACAGGTCAGGTTCGATTCCCGGTCACGGCAGGTCTCACCCACGATAATTTGACAACAATGTCGATTTTCCTCTACGTGTGGAGAAGTTGCAGGTTCCTAGTGGAAAACTAAGTTAGTGTTGGTTAGAATAATATAGTCCAGAAAGACTGGTTAAGTGAACCGGTCGCCGTATATATAACTGAATTAAACCCAAATAAAATAGGCATTGTTTTCTTTCAAATGTAATTCGATGTCCATTGTGAGTTTTGGTTAAGTTCAAACACCAATATGAAATAAATGTAATATCGCTGTATGTGACATCCATGGACGAGTGGTTATCCTCCATGACTAGTAGCCATCAGCATCTCAGTGCTGTGAGCTCGAATCCCACCAAGGACCAACTTTCCTTGTGAGCTGTCTTGCTGATTACAGAATGTTGGTTGGGGGGGGGGGGGGGTACCCAGTTGCCCATCTAGGGTCTTCCTGTCATGTAGAAGCTGGAGAAAGGCCAAATGACACTAGTTGTTGACGGGTATTGTGATATTTGTCTCCCTTGTCTTATAAAGATAATTTGAGCAATTGGTCTAAGAAACTATGCACATATTGTGTTTGTTCGTTTATTTGAGTTTTACGCCCCTTTGCAATGGTCAGAGCCATATGAGGCGGACAGTCCATCGAAACATCGTTCCTGGGAAAAACCAGTACTAGACTCGCATCCTCCGCAAGCTACTGCCTACTTATTCTCATAAAGAGACATAGTAGGTAGTAGGGCTCGAACTCACGATCCTCTGTCAGTGATTTGAATTCGGCGACCTTACCCACTTTACAACTGAGGTGGGTCAATGAATATTGTCACTTTCGGTTTTAAGCAATTAAGACGAATAAGCTGGAAAAAATGGTTTGGTAAATTTGTATTGAATGTTTCAGAATGGGAGGAGCTTAAAATGATTCTAGTATCCGAGAACAAATGGAATTATATTTTAAGGGACGATGGCTACTTTGATCAACAACTATATATATGTTTTAGGATACCGTTTAGTAATCGTCTCTCACCACCAAACTGATTACAAACTCGAACCAGAAAAAAATCGGATGTGATAGAACTGTTCAGTTGCTTACGCACAAGGCTGGTTGATCGACTCTGACGACATTCAACGCCCTCGTTGGTGTTACACTCAAAGCAACAAAAAAGAAAGGTTAAAAATTGTTATAAAAAATACTGGTTATTTTACTTAACTTTTATTGAATAACGGTATTATAACTGACAAAATATCAGTAGCACTTGATCATAACATACTGATCCCATACAAAATTTACATAGATTACAAATGTGACAATGAACACTAACTACGACTCTCTGTTGTTGTGAATCCTCGGCCAACATCCTAGATGACCGAAATATGTCTCCGCTAGTTAACACTGGTTGGAAAACACACTGGTTAACATACTAGTGCACAAGAACATAGCAGAATAAAACGAAACGTATCTAACTATATTGCCCGAGCATAAACAACATCAGAACGTTTAAATTGCATATTTTGACTAGTTTTTATGTGAACATATATATGTACAAAACTTTGTTCATTTCCAGTTGTCAATACATCAGAATAATAAATGTTTTATACGTGTACATAAATTTTACCCTGGTTAAAACTCGGCATATTATTTAACTATATACGCTTACAGTGAACTGAAGAGGAAATGACAAGGCAATACCATTTTAACAGATGTAGAACATATCCTTAAGCATGCTGTATATTAACATCTGAGGAAAAGTTGACCAAAAGTAATATTTATTTTAGAATGAAGGAAAATTCTCCCTAGAAGGGGACAGGAGAGCAAGCAACTCGATGTCTGTCCTCTAACCTAACTTAAGTGACATTATAGCTGGTGTGATTATATGTCTTTATTTTATCAACATTGCAAGATATAGCAAATTTTAAGAGACTATGGATTTGGTGTGTGGGGGTATGTGAATGTAATTAGATAGATGACGAGCATGAAAAGGGAACTGTCGCTGTTTTGTTCTTGCAAAAAAATTTCCACGGAAAGTCTATTTTACATTTTAAAGTGTGTTTAAAAATGTCCATTGCGCACACCTATGGCACAGTTAGTTCAACATGAAATTTACAAGCACATTTCAAAATCTAAAGAACCCACATTGTCTGAAGGGTCTGACCATTTAATAACTGAGTCGAAACATTTATACATATATGAAGTTAAGTATTTTGATGATTATCAATTACATGTATGTGATAAATGTTTACAATGCAATTATATATTTACAAGCAATCCCCATTGACCAGGCATCAGTCTTGAAACAATCATCATTCACCTTGCACAACATAAATAACTTGAAGAAATGAGTAGAGGTCTTGCGTTCTTAAATATACTAGCAATAAAGATAAGTAATACAAAGAATGTAGTTTTTCCACTTAATAAGGAAAAACGCATCTTAAATGTCATGCCCTTTGCTCGATCAATGGCACTTTTAAGTCTATATCACAGAAAAAAATCCCCAATTTATTGGGAATTGTTTAATACATATTGTCCGTTCTTAAAATCCTTTTCACACTTGAGTAAATCACAAATTGTCTCGTCTCACACACTTAACTTGACAGTCATGT
Organism: Lutraria lutraria; assembly: GCA_964023205.1. Taxonomy (NCBI): domain Eukaryota; kingdom Metazoa; phylum Mollusca; class Bivalvia; order Venerida; family Mactridae; genus Lutraria; species Lutraria lutraria. The sequence goes on from OZ026833.1 coordinate 33,936,592, forward strand.
AGTGTTTCAAAGTTATTGCCATTTCCGCCACAACCACCATATACAAACAATTCACACTCTCCAGTTTTGGAGTTAAAAAAGTAACGTTGGAAGTACGCTTTACATTGACCAGACACGGCTGGTAGTGAGCACACAGCATCTTCTTCAGTAACTATTGGTTCATCAGAGGCTGAAAAGAGTATAATGAGATTTTGAGATAGGACATGCATGTATCTGAATGCGAAAGGGTGTTCACACTTGTAATGGTAATTGAACAGTACTACGTGTACGTGTATTTTCAACCTATTCCCGAAACAATTTGATCGATTCGTCTTTTAGGTATTGACATCATACAATGGGTGGCCGTGATAATGAACAACGTGGCAACATATTATTATTCTATTATCCGAAAATTTACAATTATCTGTAGGTTCAAATTTTCATTAAAATACTTTATTAAACACCGTATGCAGACAAAATCGTCATATTTGTCTGTGGTGTTTGTTAAATGTTGGTGTACATTGACTTTCACAGCTCATAGAATGTGATAACTTCGCTCGTATAATATGATAAAATGACAAGTTAATGCGATCAGTATCTTTTCATCGATATCTACCTTGCACTGGATATGTTTGAACTGTATTGAAATCTTCAGGTGGCTCCACCATTTGTGATATGCTATTGTCAAAGACTTCATTATTATCATTTTCTTCATCGTACTTGGTTAACTCTGAAATCACGTAAACACATTATAATGTCAATTTATTCAGAAATGCGTTTTCTTTCAAGAACATCATGCGTTTTTATTATGATATTTCATAAACCCTGTAAACCCTGTAAACCCATTAAAGAAAATTCTTTATAAAGATTGCATTATCAAACGAAGATTAATGGTTAGTCATCTGACTTGTTGCAATGCTTTTTGTACTGTGGAATGGAAACCTGTCATCGAATACAGTTTTACAAGAACATGTACATTATTTACAATGAATAAAATTGAAACTTCCAATGCTGATACATCTATAGCTACAAGAACACAACAGCCTACACAACTAATTTAGTGTAAGTTTATAATTGTAAATGAATTTCTCGACACCTCATGAAATGGCTCCAGTCGCACGTTACTTACACTTACCCGCAATTGCATTGTAAATTAGGCCTGGACTTTTTATTTTCGATCCATCTTCACTAAGAGTTAAGTATTCTTCCTCGTCTTCGTCTTCTTCATTTTGTAAGCCTTCTTCAAACCATGCACTTTCATATGAGTCAGATTCGTCTTCATTGTTTTCTTCTTTGCCTGCTTCAATTTCGACGTCACTTGCCTCCTCGTCATGGAGACCCTCGTGCGATTCTTCAACATTTTCACCATCGAGAACTTCCTCTTCATTTTCACCTTCGAGTGCTTTCTCTTCATTATCAACCCCGAACGTTTCCTCAACAGATTCATCATCGTTCTTCTCTTCTGCATTGTTCTCCTCCATGGATTCTTCTTCGCTTTCTTCTGTATTGCTATCTCCAGTGTTGTCATATTCTTCCTCTTCTTCTTCGTTTTCTATTGGTTCCTCGGGTATTTCGACATTGTCGCCTTCGATTTCTTCTTCCTGGTACATACTGCCTTCAACTAAACTGTTTTCAGATTCATTTATATCAACATTGTCTTCTTCGTCAAAGTCTTCGGTTATTTCTTCCTCTTCTTCGTTGTAGGGAAACTCTTGTTCTGGTTCAGTTTCTTCTGTTTCTTCGTCTTCTGTGATAAATTCTTCTTCTTCGATTTTATTTTCATCGATTTCAGAGTTTGTGGGATCGAGTGCGCTTTCTTCAATATTAGAACTGATTGTTTCTACGTTTTCTGTTTCATCAAAATTGTATTCGAATATTGTATTTTCTAAATCTTCTCCTGGTATATATTCGTTAGTTTCTAATTCACTTTCGTTGTCCAAAATGCTAATTTCGTTCTCATTCGGATTTATTTCTGGTTGTAAATTTTCAGCCTCGGAAGGAGACGAACGTCCACTTCTATCCTCACTCTTATCATATGTCGTCTTAATTCCATTTTGTACCCGCTCTGAAAGTATAAAAAATCTTAAATTTCATCTTTTTGTGATGTAAGCTTTTTGCATGTTCAATCAAGGTGTATTTTACCGACGTACTGCTATGATTGAGATAAATAGATTTTATTTGAAAATAAGACAGCATTGTCCAACATTTTACATGTTACAAAACACAATTGAGTTTTTACAAATAAATGTTCATATAATTATGTTGTTATATTATGTCTTCAACAGAATTGAAATATATGCTTCCTATCGTTATCATATAAAACTGGTGTAAGAATAAGTTCTATATCGTAATAGCACACAATATCATGTTAAATGTAATAAAGAGACTAAAAAAACGACAATAATAATAATAAACTTTGAAAACAAAACTATCCAAAAAAAAAGACAAGGAAATATGTTCGACATTTGATAGGGAGTGTTACCTAATGTATTATTCGTTATCTCCACGTTTCAAGCTTTTGTAAATATATTTGGATAAATTTAATATGATTCGCGGTTTTCAGAAGACATAAGTTCATTCGAATAAAATGTGGAATTCGTCTTCAATGGTGTTACATAATTGACATTTTTTCTGATCTTGGTGTTTTAACTGGTTTTGTCCATCTGCCTAGTAATTCGATTTCTAATCTATGACTTGATTGTCTTATTCTGCATAAAGCTATTCGATATTTTTAAAAAAAATTAACACAATCTAAATATGTTTTAAATTCAACATTTGAAAATAGTCTATAAATGCATGCCCTTGAAGATTCTCTAAGTTCGCCATTCCATGTTTAAATAGACTTGTCTTTAATGCGTAATTGAAAAAAATCTTTAAAAACCGAGAGACGTTTCCTTCACCTTGAAAAAACATACATCGTTAAGACATAATGTTTCTAAAATTTGTTTAAGAGGAACTATCCAATTAATTTTATTTGGATGTGAATTAAAATCATTTAACATCATATCATATACAGATTTTCTATACTTATTTTGTGAATTGTTTACTTTAACCAATATCGAATTACTTGTGTTAATCTATTAATATGCATACTCATGATCAAAATTTTGAAATGGTCCCAATATCAAAGTTACCGACGGAAGCAAACCTGTCCGAACATAAGTTATTGTTGTAAAGTGGTAATTGGTGAGGTTACTATAAGCGAGGCTTTACCGCTAAATGACATGAAGTTTATTGAATTCCTCATGATCCCGTTACCATCATTATAAACGTAATTTTAAAATTATTGTTTGTGTTTCTGGTCATTCGACCGACCCCAATTCTTCCTTGCGATCCTAGACGTTTATTATTATATTATATCCACTGTCTAACTTGTTTTGCCTTACCGCACAAAATTATTTTTCGGCATTTAACACATTTCATAGACACTTGTTAATGCATTTATTGAAGATGGAGAAATGTATTCATTCCATTCGTAATTCTTCATTAAATGTGTCGATGTTAACAGAGAAGACGATACAGTTTTAGTACCGTTATATAAGCTCAACAGGCTTTCAGGAATTAAAGATAAAGAAATAAAACCCCTAATGCCCTAATTTTAATGAGCATGAAAACATTTAAAAGAACATTTCAATGCTTCAATTCTAATCATGACAATTTTTTATAAAGTATCAGGACAAATATTTCCTTCTGACTTTTGTCCCGTTTGTTAGCCGCGAGGCGTTCAACAAGTCTGATAGGCCAACCTTACACAGGGAAACAAAACAAAAATGCACGTCAAAATAATAGACAGACAAAACAATCAACACTAAAGATATATAACATATCCACATGGAGGTAATACAACATTGTAGTAACTTTCAGGTTTTATTCACAATGACCAGTGGAAACAACGAAATAAACAACACTAGCCACTGACACAAAAAGACAACATGATGTTACATGACAGGCAAAAACAGAACGATAAGCAAAAGAGATGTAGACAGCCTGAACAAAAACAAATGGAAACACTCAAAGATAACTTGACTTGACTTGCTAAAAACATGATCAATGCACATAAAACACATGAAGAAAGAACTGAGAATCTTAAAAAACGGCAAAACAAAACAATCATGATAAGCACAAAACGATGATAAACAAAAATTCTGTGTTGACACAATACAAAATAACATTATACATGTAGATGAAACTGTCATTGACAGCAGAGATGAATATAACTCGAATAGTTTTTCATATTTAAATCGAATTGATATTGACAGACACGAATCTTGTGGTTGGTATAAGGTAGACTGTGGTCCAGTGGTTAGTGTGTAACCCGGCGATTGCGGCAGGTCATTCTTTTCTATGGAAATGTGACAGAAATGTTGATTTTTTTCCATACTAGTATATGGGGAAGTTGCCATTTCCACGTGGAAGGGTAGAATACAGACCACGCTAACTGGTTAAGTGCATTGACCGAAGTATATAACTAAATATCAGCGTTTAACCCACGGGAAACTTGAACAAAATGCATATCATAGAACAGTATAGCAACAATTGACATGATTCTTCTGTCTTTCCATGTAAGTTTTTAAGTGCGAAGCAAAGCCGATGCATTTAATGTAAGAACAACTAGGGTATCAATCCTATAGTGACGATGGCTTAAATAATTACCAACCAATAAACGATATTTATGTACATATCGGATAATTTGGAATCATAGAATCTAGTGTCCGGTTTGTAAGCATTAAAACAATTCTTAGATTTCAAATGCCATTAATTTGCGATCATTTGAAAATATAGACACCCAAACCTCAATTTTTTCAAAATAGAAGTAACAGGCAAGTATAATAAATATCGGTTGCTGTTAAAGTGTATAAACTAGATATCACGATCAAATTTTTGGCAGAATAGACTAATTATTTGCATGTGATAAGAATCATACCCAAGTACAAAATGTACCTGAATTTAAATGATTAATTTTGATATACATGTATATGCAACTATACACAAAAATGAAAGTTGAAATTTATGTAATAGTGTCATAACATTATATAGTTGTATACACTTTAATTTTTTACTACTGCATAGTTCGACTTTAAATTGGCGAGATATATATTTACGAATACCGATTAAACAACTGACTTTTCACATGCTATTCGAGATTTTTAGTAGAATCTCCATCTGATTTATCATGCCCCAGACTGGTACGTTTATTGGGGGAAACACCCGTTCCGTAAGCCAAGTTGGTATAGGTACACGGATGCTGCTCGAAGCGTCGCAGTTACGAAGCCCAGGCTTGTCACATACTTTCTGAAACATTTTCATCGTGGATACAACATTTCCTACCGATTTCAGGCAACTGGACCGTTTCCTTAGCCGTCACTCGCTTGGCGCGGAGGATTTTTATGCGGAAGTTTATCCACATCCGCCATGCCATTGTAAATTTGATGGATTGGTGACATGGACTGTGGAGGAACTTGTTGGTGTGTGTGTGTTAGCTGGATATAAAGGAGCGGCAAGTATCAGTTATCGTTCATATTTTGAATTGTATGCAATATGTCACAAGCAAAGCGGAGCGCAGTGATATGTTGCATAATTATCGAAACGATAACTGATTTATGGTATGCCCTATATTATTGCATAATACAGAAAAAATAAGATATTTATTTTCTTCATATCAGGCTCTCGGCACATTTTATGCGATGTACATTTAAAATTTCAAACGAAACGCGGATATTTCATTGGACAAGAAATTAGGACAGTATGAAACTGTTGTCAAAACCTCAGACATCTATAAATTATGCGATTGATACATATTTCACTCTAAATTAAATATGACTGTGTCACGTTTCTTATATACGAACAAATGGACACGGACTGGTACACTATTAGATAATATGAAAAAAATAACAAAATGCGGTTCTATGGGAAACTTGTCCCGTATTGTACGCTTTCGGTTATTTCAGTTTTTCGAAGTTAATTTAGTCATATAAAAACCCCGGATCTAATTTGATAGAATGCTAGATTACGAATTTTGTTCTAAAGTGACGTGATACAGATTGTATTCACTTTAGAGTGGTGTTGAATTCGTGAATGAAATAGTGCATTATTGTGCTAGGCAGCCGCCGACTTGTCCCACTATGTTTCGTTCATATAACACTTTCCCTTTTAATATATTTAACCAGTGTAATTATCGGAACCAGTCTAATCGTGGTACGGATTAAAACCCACACCATTCGGAACTGGTGTACGATCATTATTGACGACGGTTGGTAAAAGGTACCATTGTGGTGGTAAGTAAAATCAAAAGTACTTGGGTGTGTTAAAATGCTATCTTAGCAAAATACGAACTTCCTTACATAGGATGATATTAAGTTCTGTATCTGTCTCAATTTAAATACGAAAAAACAAAACATCCCCACGCAAAAAGGCCAAGCTGTACTTCTGTCTGCTTCATACATTCGTATGTGATTTTAGCATTGTTCTAACAACAGAATGCGTTAGTTTCTTATTGTGCTACAAAAAAGGGATGCGATCTTATATTGTAAAATGGTGTTCGCCTACATTGCTTGTTGTCAAGGGTTCAGTCCTCGGTGAGACCCATATATATTTTTCTCGCTCCTATACTTTTTATTACCTTATACCCATTAATCATTTTCAGTACTTGTTTGCTCACTTCGACGATATAGGTGAAAGTTGTATATAACGTACAAAACGATAAATAAATATAAAATAAATAGACATAAATAACTATTAATTAAGCAATTATTTTTATTTAGTAATGCTTACAAAACAATTGACATTGTTGACACATCACATGTTTTAGTTCGAATCTGCAAGAGAGAGTTTTGTATAAATAGTTAAACCCATGATCTTTTTTGTAAAAATACATTCAAATGGTACATACAGGCCGTATACTCGCATTACAAAACCAGTGGCATTTAAAACACACCGTCCGTGATTATTCTTAACTCAATAAGGGAACCATTTAATCCTTATAGATAACTAGTCTTATTTAATCCGATGCACGAAATATGCTCATGCTTTTGGACTTAATAAAGCAATATTTTGGGGGTACTTTTCAATTAAGTGCATTTTACATGCAATTTTTACTGTGAGTTTCTGTAATACATATAGCTCTTATAGCATTACAATCAACGTATATGATTTATAAAATGCTTTCTCTACGTATTTTCAAGTTTTTTTCCAATGCTAATCTGATAGAATATAATGCATGCTATTAAAACTTATATACAGCGCAACCTGTCCAGAGCAGCCCTCTCTTGAGCAACAACCTCCCTAATGCAACAATATGACATGATTTCCCAACTGTTCGATTTAACTATTGATTTACCTCTCCTGAACAACAACCTCTCAAGAACAACATAATATTGCTTCTCCCAAAGGGTGTTGCTTTGGAGAGGTTGCACTGTACACTCCTTTTTTATGAATCGCATGTGTTAATTCAAGAAGCGTAAACTTGCGGAACATAACTATAAAGAATGTAGAAAAAAATGGCAATTGCTTTATTGAGTGAAAATATTGTTAAAACGATTTTGAACCACAACACTGACAACTATAACTGCAAAGATCTTTCATTAAGTCTTAATTACGCTTACGATGCAATTAAGACGGTTATACCCGTCTTCACAAATCTCTTCATTCTTGCCTACCTGACGGGTACACAGGTGGCTGTATCAGTGTTCGGACCACACAAATAAATCCCTTGATAGTAATATAAGCTCAGTGAGGGGATTTTTTTTTGTGTGTGGCCCGAACACTGATACAGCCACCTGTGTACGGGCATACTTGTCTTTACAAATCTCTTCATATTTGTGTTCGTGACGGGTATACTCCTAAAAATTCCCTGACAATATTACAGTGTGCGATGTAGGCAATTTATGTGTGGCTTAAAAATACGGATTGTTTAATGTCTCTGTACCTGAGGTGCAGTTAAAATTGTACATAAGTTGATAATCATCGGTAGTTTGCCATGCAGCCATGCACATACACGGATGTGGAAGCGGAAGACATGAAACCTTGACCGAGGTTTTCGCTGAACCAATGAAATGCATTCCCGTCTCACACGTGACCTGTACAAGACTGCTCATATGCGGCGGGTCGCCGCTCAATTTTGTAACCTTATTATCCGGTGCTTTCGGGTCATTACACACGAGGGATTCTGTACGTGATTAAAGAAATGCATGATTATGAAGAATACCATATCCTCGTTATTGATACAAACTTTTGGAACAAAAAACATGGACGATATAAGTATTAAAATGGTCTCTCATTATTTAGTTGGTTTTTAATTTCGGATACGTGCACTAATATATATGAGCGACATCTGAGTATATATGAGCGACATCTGAGTATATATGAGCGACATCTGACTATGAGACAATTTCTTATCATGACATTTTAAAGAAACAGACATGAGATTCACTTAAAGACATTTGCAACAGTTTCCAGTTTTTTTTCACATAAACACATAGGGAAATGACCTAAAATTAGCCAAAAGTTTGAATTCAATTGTGCCGGAATGTACATTTTGTAATTTAAAATAAGTATTTGCAAGTTTTGTATATAAATACATACATTATACTATATAATTATATGTTTCGAATATTCGAATTATTATGCATTGTATGAATGGTATATGCAATTAATTTAGAAAAAGTTCTACATTGATTTTCAATATATAATTGCGTTGAAAAAAAAAGATAATTGTGTATAACTGATTCATAGGCATTCGATTCCGTGATTTTTATACGTTTACAGACGTTATTTTTCAATTTCTCTCATCAAACAACGCAAATCTGTCTAAAGAAAAATATCCAATTTTTTCCTTTATTGAGTGTATAAAAAACACCAAGGTAGTGCAGTCGCCATCTTTTCGATTCTGACGGAAGTGACGAAAATTAGCGTGGGTCCCTGCTTTCCTTCTAATCTGCACGTGCTTTCCGAGAACCTTGCTCTCGTTGTAGTATGTCCCAACTTTAAACGTTTTGACAGCTTTTAGCAGGAAAGCAGGGAGAAAAAATTGCAGATCTTTCTTTCGACATATTTGCGTTGTTTGATGGGTGAAATTGAAAAATAACGTCTGTAAACGTATAAAAATCACGGAATCAAATGCCTATGAACTGATGACTATAAGGATACGTAAAAAAACAAGGCATTCACAATTTCCCACCTTCCCCCAGAATACTACCTTCTCCAGCACCCACCTAACATATAGCAATACAGCTAAACCTGTGAAGAAAGGTTCCCATGGGAAATACATATTATGGCCTTTATTGACAAGTTACCTGTTTTCGGAGGTCTTTTGTTCTAAATAATCAAATACTATTTTTTAAAATGACCTTTATTCGCAGGATGGGCTTTATTATGAGATTGCCGTTAACACAGGTTTGACTGTATACAAACATTGAAGACAAAACAGTCTCCCGGAGGGTACCGCTAAGCGATGGTATGTTACACAAAAATCATTTATAACAGCACGTATATGTAACACATATATAACGGTCACCACATTTAATTACAAATTGTACGTATTTTATCGCTTATATATGCATACAAAGTGCGCAGATTATCGACATATTAAACAAAGATAGATTTAATGGTACTTGTACTCATGTAGATATATACATATGTATATCATTATATGGTCTAACTATCTTCATAACATTATACACTGGACAAAACTTATAAATACCTACTATATAACATGATATTTATCGGCATTTGGTCAAAATACAATGGTATATGAATTTTCATTAATTATTAAATTTTAAGATTTCATTTTTCCGTGAATAATTTTACTCCTCGGTATGATAAATATTAGAGATACACACGAGTAAAACATTATTCACGGTACAGTAGAACTTTTCTAATGCGAACTTACGTATTGGGACTGACAAAATGTTCAGAATTGAGAGATTTTCAGATGATGATGTGTTAGCATTAATTACATAATACAAAAAATTGGGACCAGCTGGTGTGTTCGGTTTAGTGGGTATTTCGGATCAGAAAGGTAAGGTATAGGGAGGTTGACTGTAATAAGGAATTAAGAGGAAATATAAACCTGCACCAGAGTCACCCATAACTACCATACAAAGATACAGAAATAATACATATACTGTCACACCACTGTCACATGATCCCCAACATCTGGAACCTTAACCACGTGGTTTAATTAACTTATTTACCTAAAAATCGCCGTCCTTGCTGATGGTCAACCAAGCGACCTGTAACACGTATACGTCATCAAATTTATAAACATATTCAAACTTAAAAGTATACCAAAGACACTGATGTTTTGGCTTCAAATAACAAATTACTAGATACAGCAGAACACGGTTTGAGTGAATTACTGTAATTGTTGGCAATTTCGAGAAATAATTGTTTTACACATTTTTTGTCGTTGTTCGAGTTTTCGATTAAACGATACATAATTATATAGGTTTCATTTCCTTCTTATTTTCTCTGAAAATTGATACTCGTGAGATTCATGTAAATTCAGAAAAAGGTCAAGTGTTGTAAATATTTAATTTAGGGTATACTGGTTCCAATTCCATGTTGCAGTGTGTACAGACAAGTCAACGGGAACCAGTTTAACGCGATGAGTGTACTTTACTTAACGAACTTTCAACTCAATGGTTCGACAGTCGCAACCCTTATGTGTGAAAAATATCGTACGAATTTTATTCCTATTGTTCAGGTGCAAAAAGGTTTTTGTTAGAAAAAACATTTTGCTATACATATATAGTACAACCTCTCCAGAGCGGCCCTCTCTTGAGCAACAACCTCCCTTCGACAAAGCATGATTTCCCCTCTGCACGATTAAACCATTAATTTAACCTCTCTAGAGCAACAACCTCTCAACAACAGCATACTTTTGCTACTCTAAACGGTGTTGCTTTTGAGAGGTTGCAATGTACTATAATACGCCCATACTTTCCAAAGGTTTATTAAAAAGATTCAAAATAACACTATCACCCGGTACAATACTGTATGAATCACAATATTTGCATGGCCCTAATTTGCTCGTTCTTAGATTGAGACCCAAATGTTGATATTACTGATTTGCAAAATTTTTATTGTCCAATAAATTATAAGGTTAAGTGAGGTTCGTGATAAAAATACGTACGACCGTTACCTGCACTTCAGGGGACGTACTAAATGCCATGAAAACCGGATACAGTCCGTAGTAATAAAACAAGATGCATCAGTTATTTAGACTAGAACGTCTTCATTAGATATTTTCATTGATGTTGAAACTATTAAAAAAGCCTCCCTTCCTATTTCAAGAGTACTGGTCTATGCGATGACTCGCCCTAAGGTTACTGAGTGATTATGTTAACATTTTATTCAGTACCTGGTGGTGATAAGTGACAACCTTCCCAGCGGCGAATAAGATATCCAAAAAAGTCAGTTAGTGGGAAATGGGAGATCAGCAAGTGTCGCGAACTAACACGTTGATCGACAATCAGTATTTCAAGATTTTTATGAATTATAGTGCGAACCACCGCTAGGTGGCGCTGCTCACCTTTAATTACAAGTACCCGGATTGAATGATATTCAATTCTACTTTTCGTGCGAATTAATTACCGCGGTCAATGGCTGGGTATCATGAGCTAGCCAGCGACATCGACAATGGACACTGATTTTATGAGTCTATTGTTCTATTAAAACAGACACTTGTTGTAATTTGGTTGTCAGCACCAACCGTGGAAGGTGTAGCCGGGTCAAAGCTGTGCGTCACATGGTATCCGAATTAATGTCTACTTGAGAGAAATCTAAATGATCGTAGATTATAAACACAACTTACTCGTATGAATACGCAGTGATGTCCCCTATGAATATCCAGAGATAGAAATAACAAAAGTAAAAAATCATTAGTTATTTATTAAAGAAATTGTGTAATTTTCTAACTGGTACAAGGCGAGATTTCTTATTCAACATACAAGTTTACCAGGTACTGATAAGCACTAATTATCTTAGTAGTTGTAAATTAACCGCAGTAGTACAACACTGATGACACCTGAAAGGTAACTGAGTTTAATGATTTTTAAAAGCACTGAATAGTTCATCAGATATAATTATAATTACGGTGCTTCTTTACAAGGCCTAAAACATTGTGTGTTTCTGGTCACTTCTTCTTTAAAAATAGGTCTGGGCTTTTTTTCATTTTTTCTTTTGGCTCTTGGAAGCATGTGGAAATGTCAGAAAAGTGAGAGAGTGGATTTACCATTCCTTTGACTAATAAAAGTCTAGGGCCGCGGTGATCAATTTGGGTAGGTCGGGTAATCTGAAACGAACAACATTTTGTATTTTTTGCGCCTAATGAAAAAAACATTGATATTGCGTGATGAGTATAATTAAGTGTTAATTAAGGTATACGATGAACCCGGCCCTATCTTATTAGAAGTTATATATAATTACATGTAATTCGGACAACATTGGGAGTGAAAGTACGAGAAACCCGTTTTGTACTCCAAGTTAAACGTCACTGCACACTGTAAAATAGTCAAACCAGTTTTATATAGGCCATGTCTCGAGCCACGTACACTTGCCCTATTACTGTGATATTAACTAGCCGAAATATACGGCATGGAATCATGACTGGGAATCGATCCGAACATCAATCATAATTATTTATTCAGAGGCCACTTTGCTCTAAATAATCAATGACGATTTTAAAGGCAGAGTGGCCTTTAACCGGAGGTGGTCCCAAACACATGTTTGACCTTAATTCGAATGTAAGACCAGCGCTGACAGCTGAAACTACGAACTTCTTTATTGAAAATGAAG